>SJYX01004535.1:21415-31846 GCA_006410675.1 Oreotragus oreotragus | reverse complement strand
GACCGAGGATGAGATGGCTGGATGGGATCACGGACTCGATGGACGTGAGTCTGAGTGAACTCTGGGAGATGGTGATGAACAGGGAGGCCTGGTGTGCTGCGATTCATGGGGTCGCAAAGAGTCGGACACGACTGAGCGACTGAACTGAACTGAACTATGCAATCATGATGGTGTGATCACTCACCTAGAGCCAGACATCCTGGAATGTGAAGTCAAGTGGGCCTTAGAAAGCATCACTATGAACAAAGCTGGTAGAAGTGATGGAATTCCAGTTGAGCTATTGTTGGAGAAGACTCTTGAGAGTCCCTTGGACTGCAAGGAGATCCAACCAGTCCATTCTGAAGGAGATCAGCCCTGGGTATTCTTTGGAAGGAATGATGCTAAAACTGAAACTCCAGTACTTTGGCCACCTTATGCGAAGAGTTGACTCATTGGAAAAGACTCTGATGCTGGGAGGGATTGGGGGCAGGAGGAGAAGGGGATGACAGAGGATGAGATGGCTGGATGGCATCACTGACTTGATGGACATGAGTCTGAGTGAACTCTGGGAAATGGTGATGGACAGGGAGGCCTGGTGTGCTGCGATTCATGGGGTCGCAAAGAATCGGACACGACTGAGACTGAACTGAACTGAACTGAAGTATTGAACAGTGCTTACCAGGACCTTCTTAGTGGTCCAGTGGCTAGGACTCCATGCTCTCAGTGCAGGGGGCCCAGGTTCAATAATATCTGGTCAAGGAACTAGATCCCACATGCCTCAACTAAGGGTGAGCATGCTGCAGCTGAAGATCTCATGTGCTGTGACTAAGACTCGGTGCAGCCAAGTAAATATTAAAAAAACAGAACATGTTTACCTATTACCTACTTTGACATACACATTTTGGAAACTTCTTTTAGAGCCCTTTGAGCGCCTCTTCCAGGTGGCATTACTTCCTGGCTAGAGTTCGTGAAAGGGAGAAGCCAGTGACACCTCAGAGACGCTTTTTCTATACTTTGTGTTCAAAACGCATGCCCCCACACCTGGTCTCTGCCAGGTCAGGACTGCTGGTCGCCCTCTGTCTCTGTTGTCCTCGTCAGCACCAGAGTTCCCTGTGTACTTGTGTGTTGTGCCATGCGTCTGCGAGACAACTGTGAAGGCACGTTTAGAGTTCGAAGGCTGATAATGCAGGTAATCTCCTGGGATTGTAAGGAGATCAAACCAGTCCATCCTAAAGGAAATCAACCCTGAATATTCATTGGAAGGACTGATACTGAAACCCCCACACCTGGTCTCTGCCAGGTCAGGACTGCTGGTCGCCCTCTGTCTCTGTTGTCCTCGTCAGCACCAGAGTTCCCTGTGTACTTGTGTGTTGTGCCATGCGTCTGCGAGACAACTGTGAAGGCACGTTTAGAGTTCGAAGGCTGATAATGCAGGTAATCTCCTGGGATTGTAAGGAGATCAAACCAGTCCATCCTAAAGGAAATCAACCCTGAATATTCATTGGAAGGACTGATACTGAAGCTGAAGCTCAAGTACTTTGGCCACCTGATATGAAGAGCCAACTCACTGGAAAAGACCCTGATGCTGGGAAAGACTGAAAGCAGGAGAAAAAGGGGGTGACAAAGGATGAGGATGGTTGGATGGCATCACTGACTCAGTGGGCATGAGTTTGGGCAAACTCTAGGAGATGGTGAAGGACAGGGAATCCTGATGTGCTGCAGTCCATGGAATAGCTAAGAGTTGGACATGACTTAGCAACTGAGAGCGACACAGAGTTAAAGGAAGCTGTGCACAAATGCAGGCTACCATTTAGCTGGTTAAGGTCACCTTGGCAAACCTCCTGTCAAATGCTGAATGTCACCCCCATTACATTATTCAACAAATATACATGTATTATGCACCTACTGTGTGCTGATCACTTTTCTAGGTACTGGGGCAGTGAACAAAACAGACAAGGTCCCTGATCCTACTCAGGGGTCACCAGCCTCAGCCTCACCAAAGCAGCCATTCCTCCTGAACCGCTCAAGCTGTGAGAAGGGCCTCTTTGGTTTTCACTGGTTAGTCCGAGCGCTAACCCTGGGCTCTCAAATCAAGGCTAAGCTTCTTTCCCTTTGATAACTTCAGATGTTTGAAAGCTGCTATTCTGCGCCCCCTGAGTTTTCTCCAGCTAAATATTTCTTTTGTCTTCAGAGAACTTGGCCTTCATACTCTCCAGTCACCCTCTGAACTGGTGCCCTGACTCACTCTTTCTTGAATACTTAACTTCTGCTGCCCAAGGCAGTGATTCTTACACGTGTGGATCCTGTGAATTCCCCTGTCAAGCCATCTGTCACCTCTCCTTCCCCTCTCTTACCAAAAGTGACAGGATTTTTCTCTTATTGAAGACCAGGAGCATGTTGTAAAATAATATTTATATATATTATATATGTCGGTTTCTGTCCCAGTTCCTGACAAAACCCCCTAAATTAGCTCTTGTGAATAGGAGTACTAGGAGAATCTGTCCTGATGTTTGGTCTTTGGCACCAGTTCCTGACAGAGAGCCCCCGAGACCCTTGTTTCTTGAGCTATAGAAGTATCTGATAGAACTCCTAAATCTCTGGGAATTTCTTGGATAGTAGAGCATTTTTGGTTCTAATGAGGAGACTTGGGGTCCCATGGATGGGGCTGGTCACAAGAAAGCAAGCCATGATCAGAAGCCTGGAGCTTTCATCCCTAACCCCCATTCTCCATAGAGAGGAGAGGACAAGAAACAGAGTTACTTATCAATCACTGACTATCAATTCATGTCAATCTTCATCTATGGATGAAGACTCCATAAAAATACCCAAAGAATTGGGTGTGGAGAGTTTCTGGTTTGGTGAATACATCCATGTGCTGGGAGGGTGGTGTGCCCCCAAATCCAGGTAGACACAAGCTCCTGCACCTGGGACCCTTCTAGACCTCACCCTATGTGTCTCTTTATCTGGCCGTCCATTTGCATCCTTTAAAATAGCCAACAGTAGTAAGTTAACTGTTTTCCTGGGTTTTGTGAGCAAATTATCAAACCCAAGGAGGGGATTGTGGGAACCTCCAATTTGTAAGCTGAGTCAGGCAGAAGTCATGGGTATAGAGGCCTATCCCAAGGACACAGGTGCGAGGCCTTCCATCAAGGCCTGAGAAGGGGAGCCCAGAACCAAGGTCACCTCCGAAATTGACTGAGCTCCTTCATAACTGTTGCCAAAAGTCCCCTGATCATCACCAGCAAGTTTCCTGACCTAAAGTATGTGCAGAGCCACTCTGTCATATCCAACTCTGCAACCCCGTGGATTGTAGCCCACCAGCCTTCTCTGTCCTTAGAATTTTCCAGGCAAGAATACTGAAGTGGGTTGCCATTTCCTGCTCCAGGGAATCTTCCCGACCCAGGGATCAAACCTGAGTCTAGTGTCTCCTGCTTTGGCCAGTGGATTCTTTACCATTGTGCCACCTGGGAAGCCCCATATTATTCAAAAATGCCCAGCCTAGTACTCGCTCTATAGCACCCTAACCAATCACCTAATGCTAGCCTTCCAGCAGGAATTTTCTTTGTTTTGAGGCTATAAAAATTGGCTACTAACCCACAAAAATCATTGGCTCTCCCTTGAGCCAGCCTGGTGTTCTAACAGTGTCTGGTCAACTTTCCCTGGTCTCAGGAGGTTGGCCCTCTGTGCTTTCAGTGCCCACATCATCTCTGCTGTTTGTTCTTAATAAATTCACTCTCTTCTTAAATGCTCTGTGTCTGGAAATTCTTCTCCAATTTGCCTTCAGACTGCCACGACAGTGGGTAACCTGGGGACCCACTGCTTGCAGTTAGCATTAAGACCCTTAACCTGTAGATCTGCACTAACTCCAGGCAATTAATGTAAAAATTGTTTAATGTGGAAAACCCACACATCTGGTCACAGAAGTGTGGTAAGTGTTCAAGTAAAGAAAAACAGTGAGTTTTTTTCCAGGCACATATAAATATCCAATTTTGACGGGCAAATTAGTTACTACTAGGTATTTTTAGTTATGATATGACTTAAATACATTTTTCCAAAAATGTTTAGAGATTCATTATACAGTGTTCAGAATATAATTTTTAAGTAAGGATTTTAGACATAACCAGCATCATAAATTAGCACCATCATCTTATGAAAGAGAGGACATTATAATATCAAAGGATCTGGAAGGGCATAGTCTCAGTACTAAAAACTTGAATAAATTTCCTTTATGAAAAACCGACTACATTGTTTATTCTTTCTCACCTACCAAGTACCAGTGGAAACTTCATGAACCAAGCAGCATCACCCTTTAGGAAGCCACTGCCCTTGGGACCCCCATGTAGCCCTTAAGAACTGCATTCAGCTGTAAAAGAACCCAGAAAAACAATGGCTTAAACAAATGAGCAGCTATATTATTCTCATGTAAATAGGAGTTGGAGATATGACTGCTCCATGAGGCCTTCACGTCTCTGCCTTCTATCTTCTTTTGTTCAGCAAGCTTTAGCACGAATTTGTTATCATCTTATCCCAATATGCCTGCTTCCTTTTCCAGCAAAGTGGAGGAAGTGAGGAGTCCAGCTCTAAGCGTAAAACCTATGTGTCGTGTTTCAGACCCAGCCGTAGGCAATTATTAATTCAAAGCTTTACCCACAGCTTCATGGGAAGGTACAGAGCTTGTGCACTGCACCCTCTGAGGGGATCTGCAATCAAGGGCTCTGGCCTCACTCTACCATCACCCCAGCCTTAGCCCAGGCTTCTTATGGGGGGAAGGAGGACCTAGCCATGGCCTCTCTTAGGTGCCCCTGCAGAGACCAACTTACTGGCTGTGGGGTGGTGGGGGGAGGGAAGGGGCCGAGTGTGTGGCCTTGAAATGTTTCCTCCACTCTAAGGGTGTAGTACTTTTCCACTCTCAGCCCTTCTCTGCTCCCTTCTCCCTGCCTCCAGTTATGCAAAAAGGCAGGAGCCTTTTGTTTAGGGATCCTTCAGCAGCTAGACAGTCCTGATTATCTGTACTAATCCATCTGACTCTTGCCTGGCACTGTGCCAGGGAGAAAAATGGAACATTTGGGGAGCCAGCACTTTCTCCTGTTTAGTCTCTTGCTTATATTGTCACAGTAAATGAGTCAGTCATTGACCGTTAGTTTCATTTTTGCTACTTTACACAGATACTTGGCAGCTCAGCTCTTTGCAGCTCAGGTGAAAAGAAGGGAAAGGGCAAAAGGGGTTGGTTGGCCAGTTGAGTTAACCTGACCTTTGGTGAGCTTTCTCCAAAGTCCCACTGCTGTTTTATGCTTGTATCTTATTGGTCAGAACTGGATTACATGGTCATCCCTAGCTGCAAGGGAGGCTGGGAAGTGCTTCTTAGCTGGGCACACTGCCACCCTGAGTGAAATCAGAATGAATTTTAGATTGATAACTATTACATCTCAGAATCTTCTACTTTTAGAAAAGATCATGCATGGTGGTTTGCCCATTGTCTGTTTGATTTCACTGGTTGGCATTGTGTAAAGAATTGAGAGAAAATAATTCTGGGAAGATGGCAGTGGTATTTTTTAAATCTCCCTGAATTCCCTCCTGAAAAACAAAGCAAAACAAACAAAACATAGAGCAACTGGGATAGCAAAACCAAAAACTTTTATGGACATCTATAACAAAACTGGGAAACAAGATAGCACCACAAACCCCAAAATTCGTGCAGGTGGAAACTGCTGATGTCTTGAAGACTTGCATGATATCAGCATTTTTGTGGAGAGGAGGAGAGGGAACCAAGAGTGTCTGAGAAATCTGAAAATAAAGAGAACCCCAACATAGTCAACAGGTACTCCCTGGAAAGTACAAAGGACCAATAGAATAACAGCAGCTAGAACTGGGAGAGAGAGGTTATACAACGCAGTTTGTGGCTGATGAGTAGAAGGGGTCCAAAGTGAGGACTGAAGAAGCTGGAGCATCCCAGGTGCTGTGAACTCTCAAAACCAGCCAGAGTGTCTTTCCAGGATACCAGACTAGAAACTGCAGGGAACAGACTACAAATAGGGTAGGCCAGGGATGTTTGGGACAAAGGAAAGGGAAGGCCAAATGAGTGGAGGAGGGGAACAGGGCCAGGAGATCTTAGAAAGTATGAAGCCATTCATTTGAACACTTAATGGACACATAGACAAGGAAACTAGAGCCTTGAATTTAGCAAAACTACCCTAACTCCTCCCTGCTAAATATGCAGGAAAATTAATTTCATATAAAAAAGGAACAACAGAGAGACTGCAGTCAAACCTCATAATGAAGTTATAAGAAAAATGAGAACATGGAGCAGAAAAACATCTTTAATGAAATGAAAGCGTTCCAGAAAGACATGCCCACAAAACCAGATCAAAATTGTAATTTCAAAATGAGCAAAGGTAAATTAGGGAAATAGTACAAGATATGAAAGACAAGCACAAGTCAGAAATAGAAAGCAAAAATTAGGTATTCAAACTCGGTAAAGAATTGGAAATAAAAGGGAAAACTCATTTAACAAGTGAAGACTGAACTAGAAGGAATATAAGACTAACATAGTTTTTGCACTACAGATAATCCCTTAAGGGAGTAAAAAGTGAAAAGAAGAGAAAATTTAAATTGCAGAATGAATAAGAGAAATCAGATTTTGGAGTTGCAAAAGGTCGCAAAGGTTGCAGAGTCGGACAAGTCTGAACTGAACTGAGAATTCAAGAGAAAATGACAAATGAAGAAGATAGGCAGACTTACTATCTAAATTTGCAGTATACATGTCCATGTAGGGAAGAGAATAATGGGGCAACGAAGGAGAAAAGTCCATGTGGGGAAAGAATAATGGGGCAATGAAGGAGAAAAAGTACATTTTATTAAAGTTATATAAAAAACACTTCCCTAAAAAAAAAAACAAAACACTTCCCTAAAAACAAAAAGACTCAAGACTGTGAGGGCAGATCAACACTGAGACATAGTAAAATTGGTGGATTTGTTTTAAAGAAAAAAATACTTGGGGAATCCAGGCTAAAAGACAAATTCACTCATAAGGGAAAGAAAATCAGGTTGTGATCAGACTTGACAACTGCGCTTTATGTCAGGAGACTGGAGTAACAATATGTCTAAGATACCTGAAGAAAGGAAGGGTGACCTAAGGATTTTACGTTTGGCAAAACTGACTTTTAGGTATGAAGGCCAAAGACAAAACGTTATCAGCATGGAAAACATAGGGACAATTCTCATGACCTTTCTGAGACATCATCTTCTAGGGAACGTACTTCAGACAACCAGACTAGTGAGACATTGACTTAACAGGTGGTGAAAGTGAAAGTGAAGTCCCTCAGTCGTGTCCGACTCTGCGTCCCCATGGACTGTAGCCCACCAGACTCCTCCATTCTTGGGATTCTCCAGGCAAGAATACTGGGGTGGGTTGCCATTTCTTTCTCCAGGGGATCTTCCCGACCCAGGGATCAAACCCAGGTCTCCTGCACTGCAGGCAGACGCTTTACCCTCTGAGCCACCAGGGAAGAGCACTAAATATATATTTATTTGTATAACTAATGATAAGTGATGGTTATAAGGGAGAGAATATAGTTTTTAATGCTTATGTGTCTTTAATATACAGTAAAACTAACAAAATAAGAGAACGGGGAGAACATATGTAAGAGGCAGACAAAGCTTGCTGATCACCTTACAGTTATTAAGCAAAATATTGCTTCCAACCAGAGGCTGGAGAAGAAGTGAAGGAAGAAGTTACTAGATAATATTGCTCATAAGAGGAAAAAAATCGATAATTGCCCTCCCCTATAAAGGGGATTAAAAATGTAACAGGAAATGGTTAGAACAAAAGTACTGATGCTGCTGCTGCTAAGTCGCTTCAGTCGTGTCCGACTCTGTGTGACCCCAGAGATGGCAGCCCACCAGACTCCCCCGTCCCTGGGATTCTCCAGGCAAGAACACTGGAGTGGGTTGCCATTTCCTTCTCCAATGCGTGAAAGTGAAAAGCGAAAGTGAAGTCGCTTAGTCGTGTCCGACTCCTAGCGACCCCATAGACTGCAACCCACCAGGCTCCTCCATCCATGGGATTTTCCAGGCAAGAGCACTGGAGTGGGGTGCCATTGGCTTCTCCGAGAACAAAGTACAAACCTTCGTAAATATTCAAACAAACAAACAAAGAAAAGTGAGCAAGTACATAAACCGCAGAGTGAAAAACTATTTATATAACAGAGTTGAAATTTTCACATAGATGGGGGTGTGAATCCTTGCTTCACTTTCCTCTCCGCTTGGCTGCCTCAGAAAGAGTCTATATACATGTATGTAGATGTAAGTGCCTGGGACCACACTGTGTGTGTAAAACTGATCTTGAAGGGCAAGTGTGGGAATTAAATTTACATAGTATGATTTGCAGTATTCAATAGGTATCAATAATAAGCGCTCAACCAGAGCAAGATCTGTAGCCTCCTCAGCAAGGGAGGGGCAAAGCTAGGACTTGAAAGTGGGATTGTCTGGCTCTAAAGTTTGCTGTGCTACTCAAGGCCACACGTATTCACTGAATGCTGGAATTACAGGGGTTTTTAGAAGGAGAGATTCGATAGCGAAGGCTTCATGGAGGACATAGCAGTCCATGTCCAGTTTAAGCAGCTCTGACAGTAGCAGCTTCACTCTGATTTACATGCCTGGGACCCAGCACAGTGCCTGGTCTACACTCAACCTATGCTCATTAGGTAATTGCATTTATTGGTTCACTATTTGTATCATTTGGGATAGGTTAGATTATTCTACAATAATAAAGCGATTCGGACTTCCTTGATGGTCCAGTGGTTAAGAATCCACCAATGCAGGGGTCATGGGTTCAATCCCTGGTCAGAGAGGATTCCACATGCCTCGCGGCAACTAAGCCCCTGTGCCACAACTACTGCGCCCATGCTCTACAGCCTGTGCTCCACAAAAAAGAGAAAGCACAGCAATGAGAAGTCCAGGCACCACAACAAAGAGTAGCCCCAGCTCTCCTCAACTAGAGAAAGCCCTCTCATGGGAAGGAAGACCCAGCCAAATATAAATAAATTAATTTTTTAAAAAGTTCAAAGATTTCAGCAGTTTAAAACAATGAAGTTTTATTTCTTGCTCATGTTAGAAGTTCATCACAGATTGGCAGGGAAACTGTTCACTGTAGTCACTCAGGCCCCTGGGTTGTTGGAATGAGCACTTCTCATGTAGGGTTGGTCACTGTGCCAGAGGAAAAAGCTCTGGAAGGTCTCACTACTGCTGCTGCTGCTGCTGCTGCTGCTAAGTCGCTTCAGTTGTGTCCAACTCTGTGTGACCCCATAGACGGCAGCCCACCAGGCTCCCCCGTCCCTGGGATTCTCCAGGCAAGAACACTGGAGTGGGTTGCCATTTCCTTCTCCAGTGCATGAAAGTGAAAGGTGAAAGGGAAGTCGCTCAGTCATGTCCGACTCCTAGCGACCCCATGGACTGCAGCCTACCAGGCTCCTCCGTCCATTGGATTTTCCAGGCAAGAGTACTGGAGCGGGGTGCCATCGCCTTCTCCAAAGTATAATCCTACTATATGCCTAAAAAACAAGAGACCTGAAATGCTTGGTGAGCAGTATTAATGACTATCACATTATCTGAAGGTGGGTAATGTGGGCTCCATTTAGCTAGGTAGATAGATTGAAAGAAAGGACAGTGTACACTACACTATTATCCTCCCTTTCATAGTTGAGGACACCTGTGCACTAAGAGCTTAAATGATTTGCTCACACTAACCTATTATCAAGGTTCAGTTCAGTTCAGTTCAGTTCATTTCAGTCGCTCAGTCGTGTCCGACTCTTTGCGACCCCAGGAATCGCAGCACGCCAGGCCTCCCTGTCCATCACCATCTCCCGGAGTTCACTCAGACTCAAGTCCATCGAGTCCATGATGCCATCCAGCCATCTCATCCTTGGTCGTCCCCTTCTCCTCCTGCCCCCAATCCCTCCCAGCATCAGAGTCTTTTCCAATGAGGTAGCCAAAATACTGGAGTTTCAGCTTTAGCATCATGAGGTGGCCAAAGTACTTCAACTTTAGCATCATTCCTTCCAAAGAAATCCCAGGGTTGCTCTCCTTCAGAATGGACTGGTTGGATCTCCTTGCAGTCCAAGGAACTCTCAAGAGTCTTCTCCAACACCACAGTTCAAAAGCATCGATTCTTCGGCGCTCAGCTTTCTTCACAGTCCAACTTTTACATCCATACATGACCACAGGAAAAACCATAGCCTTGACTAGGCGGACCTTAGTCGGCAAAGTAATGTCTCTGCTTTTGAATATACTATCCAGGTTGGTCATAACTTTTCTTCCAAGGAGTAAGCGTCTTCTAATTTCATGGCTGCAGTCACCATCTGCAGTGATTTTGGAGCCCCAAAAAATAAAGTCTGACACTGTTTCCACTGTTTCCCCATCTATTTCCTATGAAGTGATGGGACCGGATGCCATGAT
>SJYX01004535.1:0-20957 GCA_006410675.1 Oreotragus oreotragus | reverse complement strand
CCAGACAGCCATTTTGCTTTTTTGCATTTCTTTTCCATGGGGATGGTCTTGATCCCTGTCTCCTGTACAATGTCACGAACCTCATTCCATAGTTCATCAGGAACTCTATCTATCAGATCTAGGCCCTTAAATCTATTTCTCACTTCCACTGTATAATCATAAGGGATTTGATTTAGGTCATACCTGAATGGTCTAGCGGTTTTCCCTACTTTCTTCAATTTAAGTCTGAATTTGGAAATAAAGAGTTCATGATCTGAGCCACAGTCAGCTCCTGGTCTTGTTTTTGTTGACTGTATAGAGCTTCTCCATCTTTGGCTGCAAAGAATATAATCAATCTGATTTCGGTGTTGACCATCTGGTGATGTCCATGTATAGAGTCTTCTCTTGTGTTGCTGGAAGAGGGTGTTTGCTATGACCAGTGCATTTTCTTGGCAAAACTCTAGATCCTGCCAAACTACAATAACAAATGATCTTGTAATCATGAATTTCCAAGTTCTCCCTTCATGATGTCCCCATTAAACTAACTCTAGGCTTCTATCTTCTGTAGCAATTTTCTAAGTTACTTATGGGATTTGGGGATATTCACATTCATGTCTATCACTAAGGCATGATGTAGGATTTTACTTTCTGATTTTGTGTTCTTGTATAGTTTATAGAGTCTCTAAAGCCATTTCCCTCTTCTCTCCGTCCTCAATTAACTTTACCATTAGCCAGAATACAAGAGATTCTTCAGTTGTCTTGTAAATGCTGAACAGTCACAGCAACATTTGACTCTAAATAGCTCTTCCAATCACTTGTATTAATTTAACTTGAATTCACTGCATCCATTTCTTAACCTCTCTCTGTACTGCACTAAATTATCTACAACAAATAAGTAAATATAGACCTGAGAAGTTAATGCACTGCACTGAAAGAAAACTCGTTAATGAGCTTCGGGCTGAGGTTAATCAGGGCTTTAACTGTAAAATTATATGTACATAAACTATAACAGGCTACTAAACTCATATACAAACTGCATAAGTTTATTTTTTAAGCAAAGATTGAGCTGAAGAAATGCAAAATCATCATTTGTTTAATCGCGTAGTCATGTCCTACTCTTTTGCGACCCCATGGACTGTAGCCCACCAGGCTCCTCTGTCCATGGGATTTCCCAGCCAAGAACACTGGAGTGGGTTGCCATTTCGTTCTCCAGGGGATCTTCCTGACCCAAGGGTTGAACCCACATCTCCTGCATTGGCGGGCAGATTTTTTACCTCTGAGCCACCAGGGAAGCCCTATGGGGTCAATAAAAAGCAGAATTGCCAAGGCAGAAAATAGAGCCAGTAATATGGAGTATAGGCTTCTTAGAACTCAGAGCAAAAGTAAAAAATAAAAGTGATGGGACACTTTTTAAAGATATAGCCTGGAGACTCAATATACAAACAATGTATCTGAAGAAAAAAAGATGAACTAAATATCAGTAACTATGACATAATATTGGAAATTTCCTGAGCTAAAGGAAGGCAAAAGTATGCACACTGCAAGTCCCCACCATAAAATGGGTAGATTTTATAAGTTTTTGTTATTGTTTAGTCACTAAGTCATGTCCGACTCTTTTGTGACCCCACAGACTATAGCCCACCAGGCTCCTGTCCATGGGATTTCCTAGGCAAGAATATTGGAGTGAATTTCCATTTACTTCTCCAAGGGATCTTCCAGACCTAGGGATCAAACCCAGGTCTTCTGCTCGCAGGTGGATTCTTTACCATTAGCGCCACCTGGGAAGCCCAATTTAATAAGTGGCACATACCAACATATTTCCTACCGAATTTTTTGGACTGCCAGGAAAGTGAAAATATTCCCTAAAGACTCATGCAGAAAAAAAACAGCATATCTTTAAAACCATTGAATCAGGTCAGCCTCAAACCTCACCCGCAATATATGAGTAGGAAGAAAATCAATAGACACTTACAACGTTTGTTCAGTTCAGTTCAGTCCCTCAGTCGTGTCCAACTCTTTGCGACCCCATGGACTGCAGCACGCCAAGCCTCCCTGTCCATCACCAACTCCCAGGGTTTACTCAAACTCGTCCATTGACTCAGTGATTCCATCCAACCATCTCACCCTCTGTCGTCCCCTTCTCCTCCTGCCTTCAGTCTTTCCCAGCATCAGGGTCTTTCAAATGAGTCAGCCCTTCACATCAGGTGGCCAAAGTATTGGAGTTTCAGCTTCAACATCAGTCCTTCCAATGAATATTCAGGACTGATTTCCTTTAGGATGAACTGTTTGGATCTCCTTGTAGTCCACGGGAACCTCAAGAGTATTCTCCAACACCACAGTTCAAAAACATCAATTCTTCAATGGTTGTAGGGAAAAGCTAACTTTATAAATTCCAATGAAGAAATAACAACAAATATTTTATCAGGTATACATGAAATCAGAAAATAAAGATCAACGTATACTTCTTTTTTTATTTTTTTCTCCATTCTGTTCCTTTGATCTGTTTGTCTTTTTTTTTTATTATTATTTTTATTTTTTTTGTGTGTGTGTGTGTGTTTTTTTTGTATTTATTTATTTTTTTACACGAACTCCCAAACATGAACCCCCCTCCCACCTCCCACCCCACATCTTCCCTCCAGATCATCCCCATACACCAGCCCCAAGCATCCTGCATCCTGCATTGAACATAGACTGGCAATTCATTTCTTACATGATAGTATACATATTTCAATGCTATTCTCCCAAATCATCCCCCACCCCTCTCCCTCTCCTTCTCCCTCAGAGTCCATAAGTCCGCTCTACACATCTGTATCTCTTTTGCTGTCTTGCATACAGGGTCCTCATTACCATCTTTCTAAATTCCATATATATGTGTTAGTATACTGTATTGGTGTTTTTCTTTCTGGCTTACTTCATTCTGTATAATTGGTTCCAGTTTCATCCATCTTATTAGAACTGATTCAAATGCATTCTTCTTAATGGCTGAGTAATACTCCATTGTGTATATATACCACAGCTTTCTTATCCATTCATCCGCTGATGTGTGACGGCTCACTCCAGTTTTGTTGTTGTTCAGTTGCTCAGCTCTGCTTGACTCTTTTGCAACCACATGGACTGTAGCCACCAGTTTCCTCTGTCCATAGGATTTCCCAGGCAAGAATACTGGAGTGGGTTGCCAATTCCTTCTCCAGGGGATCTTCCTGACTCAGGGGTCAAATCTGAGTTTCCCATGTCTCCCACACTGCAGGTGGATTCTTTACAGCTGAGCCACATATGTCATTATACATCTGTACAAACCCATAGACTATTCAACACCAAGAGTGAACCTTAATGTAAACTGTGGACTTTGGGTGCTTATGATGTGTGGGTTTATCTTTGGCAAAAAATACATTAATACCATTCAGGAGAGTGATGTTCATTATGGGGAAGGCTATGCATGTGCTGGGCGGGGGATATGGGCAATTTCTTTACCTTCTCCTCAGTTCTATAATTAACCTAAAACTGCTCTCAAATTAAATCATAACAATACTTTAAGAGTTATATTTTAATTAGAGAAAAATGGCCTAGTTTTCAATTCTGCCCCTTTGAGCCCTTGGGGTTTCACAGACCCACTATGAGACAATGATGAGCTTGAAAGACAAAAGGATGTGGAAGAAAAAGACACAGAGCCCAATACTTTGTAGATAAGCAACATATGCAAACAACAATAATCCCAAAACAAAACAAAAGTGCCTCACAGACATAAGGTCTAGAAAATGATAGAAGTAAGTTAACTGAACTGTTCGAGAATCAGTTTTCTCATCTAACAAAATGGACAAATTTAACCTAGGATTATTTTTTTAGATTTTTTTTATACACTGAATGTAAAAGGCACAGACATCCAATGATGACTTTCTTCTCTGTCTCCCCTCCATCAAAAATTAATGGGGACTAGATTATATGCTTTGAATCATCCTACTTCAACCTGTTATTCATATGGATCATTTCTGTATACTCAAGAAATACTACACTTTCATTTTTGCCTAAACTAAAAAATGCCTGGCAAAACTAAATTACAAAAGCATATCAATGCCAAGCACAAATGGCTGTTAGATCATCCACAGTTTGTGATAGTGTGCCTCTTCCATTGGCAGAGAGCATTGGGAATTGA
This sequence comes from Oreotragus oreotragus, assembly GCA_006410675.1. NCBI lineage: Eukaryota > Metazoa > Chordata > Mammalia > Artiodactyla > Bovidae > Oreotragus > Oreotragus oreotragus. The sequence goes on along the minus strand of SJYX01004535.1, from coordinate 16,828 downwards.
CTCTTTGCATATTGCTGCCTAATGCATACAAATTCTCTCTCGTTTTAACATTCCATGCCAGTTAAGTGTCTGGATACTCTTTTTTTTTTCCCCCAGAACAACATTCAAATATGCTAGAAAAAAAAATTCTCATTGCATCTGGTTTAATTGGTAGGGGAAAGCTCACATGTAAATGCGTATGTTGATCCTCAGTAGCTCTATACCAAAAAAATGTGCACATGACACCAAGCTCTAAGTTTTCTCTTTGGGGTTAAAGGGGAAGTTCTGGGGAGAATAGTAAAATTCTTCTTTCATCTTTCCCTTATATCCATCCCTCTCCCTTTCTAATCCTTCCTACTCTCAAGGCCTTCTACACGCACAATACATAAAATGTCAGATGTAGGTCAATGGGTGTTGCTGGTGGCAAAAGGTGACATTCTATGTATTGTGTATGAGAAAGTTAGGAGGAGTTATATTTTCTGGAAAAATAATTATACATGTCCATTTAGGGCAGTGGTTTTTCTGCCTCAGTACAACAAAGAGTTTCAATACACTCTCAGCCTCACTGCTGCTGCTGCTAAGTCACTTCAGTCGTGTCCGACTCTGTGTGACCCCATAGACGGCAGCCCACCAGGCTCCCCCATCCCTGAAATTCTCCAGGCTCAGCCTCACTAGTTACTCTATTTTTTTTCAATGTTTCTTTGAAAAAAAAAGTATGGTTCTTTTAAAATATTTATTTTTTAATTGGAGGAAAATTGCTTTAAAATGTTGTGTGGCTTCTGCTGTACAACAATGCCATAATTATACATTCCTTCCCTTGTGAGCCTCCCTCCCCTCCCCTGTCCCGCTTCTCTCCATCATCACAGTGCACCTGGCTGGCTCCCTGTGTTAAACAGCAACTTCTCACCAGCTATCTTTTTACCCATGGTAGTGTGTGTATGTTGATCCTACTTTCTCCATGCACCCCACTCTTTCCTTCCCCCACTGTGCCCATAAGCCCATTCTCTACCTCTGTGTCTCCATTCCTTTCCTGCAAATAGCTTCATCAATATACTTTGTTTACTACTGAAGAATGGGTGTCCTCTCAGCCTACCTTCAAGCCCACCACAAGAAGGATTCCTGATTCAGCAGAAAACAAAATCATCTATACATTTACTCCTCAACAGATGTCAATGTATACATCCTCACTGTCCAAAAAGTTTTGTCTGTGCTTTCTGATGATTTAATTCTACACATGGACAAAGCTTAAAGAACCTAATACCCATTTCCTCTGTGCCAGTCCAGCTTTGTGGGTTCCATTCATTGTCTTATTTAATTTCTACAATGTGTTTGTGAGCAAGCAGCCCCATTGGGGTTCCTAGGTGGCACTGGTGGTAAAGAATCTGCTTGCCAATGCAGGAGACATAGGGTTCAATCTCTGGGTGGAGAAGAGCCCCTGGAGAAGGAAATGGACAATATTCTTGCCTGGAGAATCCCATGGACAGAGGGGCCTGGTGGGCTACAGTCCATAGGATCTCCGAAGAGTTGGACACGACAGAGCAAGTAACACTTTCACTTTGGAGTCTGCATTTTACAGCATCTCTGGTGATTCCTGAGTGCAACAGAAGTAGGACCAGTACTCAAGCATATTGACTCCCCAGCGTTTGCTATTTCCCACGCTGGAAAGATCACTTTTCAGCCAGAGGGCCCCACGGTCTCCTGAAAGTGGGTTTCCTAAAGCAGGTATGAGAAATCTTCCATGTGGATATCATGCCCCTTACTGAACTCACTGATTTTGTGGGAAATGTTTTGATAATGGTAATAGTAGCTGCGGCATTTAGAACGCTCCTAAGAGCAGGGCTTCCCTGGTAGATCAGATGGTTAAGAATCCGGCTGCAATGCAGGAGATCAGGTTTGTTCCCTGGGTTGGGAAGATCCCCTCGAGAAGGGAATGGCAACCCACTCCAGCATTCTTGCTTGGAGAATCCCGTGGCCAGAGAAGCCTGGCAGGCTACAATTCATGAGGCTGCAGAGAGTTGGACACAATGGTATGACTAACACTTTACATGCAATAGCACTCTGAGTGTTTTACATCTGCTATATCCTCTAGCAGCCTCTGAGGAATAGGCAGCCCCCTGTATCCAGATGCAGTCACCATGGATACTGTCACTGAGGAGTAGGCAGCCCCCTGTATCCAGATGCAGTCACTCCATGGATACTATGGAACTGGATCATCCACAGATTTTAGTACCCCCAGTGGGTCTTGGAACCAGTCCCCTATGAATACCCAGGGATGACTATGCTATTTTGTAATCTGTTCTTCCCAGCTAGGAAATCAGGGAAGAGCAAGCATTTGAAGAATAGTTTGGTTTCAGAGGCTAAGCTTTTATATCTGTACATGACACTGTTTCTGGGAGTCATCTGGCTGAAAAACAAGTAGACAGGTAAGACTTGATGGAACTGATAAGCTTTCCTTTGAAGTTTGCTTAGTGATGCAGAGAGCAAAATGGATCATCAGACAGTGGACAGCTGCTCAGAGGATATTTCAAAGAGGAGTTCAAGAGGGACACTGTAAACATTGTAACTTCTCTTTAGCTTGTTTATAAATTTTGTGAGTAGTTAGGGTTCAGGTAAAATAGTTTCAGACATGAAAATTATTCTTTTATGGATAGAATAAAACATGTAGGACTTCTATGAGGCTTTAAAAACCCAGAAAAGGAAATTTTTCCTCAGGTAAAATTAGTGTGGTCAATCTTATTAGGTTTTTAATTTTCACTGAAACTTAGATAAATAATAAAATACATTATAGCGTTAAGTGGGTTGCTAATCTTTATCTCATGTCAACGTTGCTAAAATTTTTCCCCGAGGTTTCCCTTTTGTTTATTTATATTCATTTCTTCATGTTGCCAATATTCAATCACTGGATCTATTCTAGAATGCCTGACTTATCTTTGCATCCCCGGAAATAAGAAAGTCTTGGTATAAAACAGACACTCTGTGTTTACTGAATTGTATTAAGTGCTGCAGTACAATTTACCCCATGAAAAAATTATATATATATGTGTGTGTGTGTGTGTGCAGGAACTAAAATGTGTATTCTCCGCTCTCAAGTTGTTTATAATTCACCTTGATCCTAGACATTTTCATCAGACAAGGCTAGCTCTTCAATTTTCAAGTGACGATAGATTATGAGATTAAATGATTGGATAAAAGACTAATTTACTGAATCTAAAATGGAATTTGGTGATCCTCTGGTTCAGAAGTTTGCGTGCGTGGATGCTCAGTTGCTTCAGTCAAGTCCCACTCTTTGTGATCCCATGGACTATACCCCGCCAGGCTCCTCTGTCCATGGGATTCTCCAGGCAACAATACTGGAGTGAGTCACCACATCCTCCTCCAGGGGATCTTCCTAGTCCAGGGATTAAACCCATATCTCCTGTGTCTCCTGAACTGGCAGGCAGGTTTTTTACCACTGTGCCACCTAGGAAGTCAAAGATGGCTCCAGAATCCTTGTAGGCTATCCTTTCTGTAGCTGATTGAGTTGTCCTTCCAAATCAAGGTTAAGGCCACTGGACATGGCAATTTCAGAAAAAGAGCATTTGCTTGCAATATACCTGGCTGGTGGATGGAGACTGCTGTGAATCTCTTGACCTTCAAAACACAAACACTGATCCTAGGGAAAAAAAATTTTGGTGGTTCAGTTTCATGACATTTTCCCCTCAAATGGGCCACTGATTAGGGGATCTTATTTATATTATATACATTGAGGGTTTTAAAATACAATCAGAGCTTTCAGAGGGACAGACAGCCCCTTTAATTAAATTGTAGAGGAATCTTCTCTTTTATATGCAAAATATATTTCCCATTTCTGGCCAACATGGATTCTCTTTTTTTATTTTTCATTGCTGGCTAATGTGACAAATTTTATTCTCTCATAAGAAGTACTACCCACCTTCCTGTATATATAGAAGCATTTCAATTCCATTCCCTCTGCAGGCCACTGGCTGGGTTTTTGTTTTCTCTTTAAGTACTCAAACTCAAAGAATGTGGCATGAAGTATACCTACTCAGATCAGCCACTGCAAATACAAACAGAGAGGTTCTAAATATTGCATTTGATCACTTTTTCTGTAATTTGCTGTTCATACGGATGCTTTGCATATGTTGATTAAATATGCACTTTCCACTGCCTGGGGAGCCCAAGCCCCTCACAGCAGACCAGTGTTATCTGGTCCCAGGAGATGGCAGCGCTGCAGAGGGGCACTGTCGCACCGACTACCTGCTTCAGCTTGTCTTAGCAACAATGATTGCCATATGTGAAGCTGCAGGAAAACAGATGCTGTTTTTCCATTTGTGAAATCAAGTTGTTGGAAAGTAGTCAGGTTTCCAGTGTACGAAAGCTCATCTAATCAACCTACGGAGACAGTGTGAGCTTTCTCAGAAATATTTGACAACATTCCCTGGTATTGGTAATTAGACATATATGAAATCCTAGTTCCAAAATGCTAATCCTCTCCCCATTCTTGTATTGATCATATCTGTCCTGATGGCTGAAACTGGAACCCCAAATTTTATTTTTTTAAGGGATTTTAAAAAATAATTTTTTTTAAACTTTAAAAACTGCCAGGCTATACAGAACAGAATCTTTAAAAACTGCCAGGCTATACAGAACAGAATCTTCTTTTAAAATTGCCAGGCTATACAGAACAAAATCTTTAAAAATTGCCAGTCCACTGAGGATACTTAAAATGAGATAATAAAAATTAAGGTATTTCCCTATGACTTCACTGGCGAATTCCACCAAATATTTAAAGAATTAATGTTAACTCATCCCAAAGTTTCAAAATATTGAAGGGGAGGAAACACTTCGAAACTCATGAGACCAAAATTACCCTGATACCAAAGTCAGATAAGGACACTACAAGAGAATTACTGACCAATATCCCTGATGAAACAGACATAATCAGTAGAATTTATCCCTGGATGGAAGTACAATTCAACATATGCATATATGTGATATACCACATTAGTAGAATGAAGGGGGGGAAAACTTACAATCAGCTCAACAGATGAAGGAAAAGCATTTGACAAAATTCAACATCACTTCATGATAAAAACTTGCAACGATTTAGGCACAGAAGGATATCTGACAAGCCCTCAGCTAGCGTCATTTTCAACAGTGAGACACTGAAAGCGTTTCCTCTAAGACCATGAACAAGACAAAGACGCCCACTCTTATCAACTCTGTTCAACACTTTATTGGAAATCGTACACAAAGCAATTAGGTAAGAAAAAGAAATAAAAAGTATCCAAATCAGAAGAGAAGCAGCTAAATCCGCTCTTCAGATGAAATGATCTTATATACAGAAAACCCCAAAAACTCAACAACAACAAAAAATTATTAGAACTACACACATAAAAGTCACTTGCATTTCTATAAACTAACAATAAGCTATCCAAAATAGAAATTAAGAAGAAAACAATCCCATTTATAATAGCACTAAAAGGAATAAAATCCTTAGGAATAAATTTAAGCAAGGAGGTGAAAGGTCTGTACTTGAAGGCTATAAAGTCTAGATGGAAGGAACTGAAGAAACAAATACATGGAAAAAATCCTATGTTTTAGTAGAATTAATACTGTTAAAATGTCCCATAACTATTCAATACGATCTACACCCTCAGGGCAATCCCTTTGAAAATTCCAGAATTCTAGGCATTTTTCACAGAAATAGGGGAGAAGAATCCAAAATTCATGTGGAACCACAAAGGATTCCAGATAACCAAAGCAATCTTGAGCATATGAGAACAAAACTGAAGACATCACATGTCCTGATTTTAAAATGTTTTACAAAGCTACAGTAATCAAAGCAGTATGATATTTGCATTAAAAGCAGACATATAGGCCACTAGAACAAAATATGGGGCCCAGAAATAAACCCATGCATGTGTGTTTAATTAATTTATGACAAAGGAGCCAAGAATATGCAATGAACAAAGAATAGTCTCTTCAATAAATGGTTTGAGGAAAACTAGATACCACATTCAGAAGAATGAAACTGGACCCTTATCTCACACCGTACATAAAAATCAACTCAAAACTGATTAACAACTTAAACATAAGACCTGCAACTGTAAAACTCACAGAAGAAAACATGGGGAAAAAAACTTCTTTACGTTGGTCTGGGCAATGATTTTTTTGGTCTGACACAGCTAAGACAAGAAAAAATAAATAAGTGGGATTACATCAAACTAAAAAGGTTCTGCATAACAAAGGAGACCATCACTAAAGTAAAGAGATGACCTATGAAGTTTTAAGAAAATATTTAAAAATCATTAGCAGAGGTTAATATTCAAAACATATTAAAAAGTCAATACCAAAACAAACAGAAGATATCCAAAATTTAAAATAAGCAAAGCACCTGAATAGTTATTCTCAAAAGAAGACATACATAGGGCCAACATCCATATGAAAAGGGCTTAACATCACTCATTATCTGAGAAATGGAAATCAAAATCACAATGACTTATCACCTCACACCTGTTAGAATGGCAATTATCTAAAAGACAAAAGATAACAAGTGTTGGAAAGGATGCAGAGAAAAGGGAACCCTTGCATACCAAGTGAGAATTTGTAGAGCCATTATGGAAAACATTGGGGATATTTCACAACAAATTAAAAACAGAACTACCATATGAGCTAGTAATCCCACTTCCAGTTATATATCCAAAGAAAACGAAAGCTGGGCCTTAAAGAGATGGGCATACTCCCAAGTTGACTGCAGCATTATTCAAAATAGCCAAGATATGGAAATATGGAACACCCTAAGTGTCCCTCAGCAGATGACTGGATAAAGGAAATCAGGTTTTATATGTGTGAGAAGGGAATGGCTAGCCACTTCAGTATTCCTGCCTGGAGAATTCCATGGACAGAGAAGCCAGAATTTGTATGGGCTTCCCCAGTGGTGCTAGTGGTCAAGAACCCACAAGCCATTGCAGGAGATGTAAGAGATATGGGTTCAGTCACTGGGTCAGGAAGATCCTGTGGAGGAGGGCATGGCAACCCACTCCAGTATTCTTGCCTGGAGAGAATCCTGTGGACAGAGGAGGCTGGTGGGCTAGTCCATAGGGTTACAAAGAGTCAGACACAAGCAATTTAGCATTGCACGAATAGTATTCAGCCTTGAAAAAGAAGGCAATTTAGTCTTGAAAAGAAGGCAGCTGTATCCTTTGCAACAACATGGATGAACTTGGGGACATTATATGCTAAACTGAAAAAGCCAGGCACAGAAAGACAAATACTGCATGATCTCACTTACGTGGAATCTACACGAGTTCAACTCAAAAGAACAGTAGAATGATGGTTGCAGGAGCAGGGGTGGCGAATAAGGGGAAATGTTAAAGTTTCAGTTACACAGTATAATAAGATTTGGATATCTAACATATAACACAGTGATACAGTTAATAATATTGTATTGTATACTTGAAATTTGCTGAGAGAGCAGATCTTAAGTATCCGTGCCACCAATAAAAAAGAAAAAGAGATTCCTATGTTAGGTGATATATGGTAATTGTTTCACAATGTAGACATAATATATATCAAAACACCATGTTGTATACCTTAAATATATACAATTCTTATGGGTCAATTATATCTCAGTGAAGCTGGGAAAAAACAAAAAGACAAGGCATTTGCAATAAAAAGCATAGCAAATAAACTTGAAAATTAATAAAAGTGTATGATTCAAAATAATGTAAGATAGTAAAATAGTGATCCATGCAACATCTTCAGTTCAAGAATTATGCTTCTGTCTCTTCAATACAGAAAGCTAATCATTTTCACCTTTGTGAAGTATCATAGTTCCCTGTATGCCTAAGCCATATTTCTCAGTATCATAAACATCTTTTAAAAGTATGGATAACCAACAGGGACCTACTGTACAGCAGAAGGAATTCTGCTCAATATTTTGTAACAACCTAACTGGGAAAAGAATTTGAACAAGAATAGATACATGTATATGTAAAACTGAATCACTTTGTTGCACACCTGAAACTAACACAGTTAAGCAACTATACTCCAATATAAAATTAAAAGTTTCAAAATACGTAATCACCTTTTCAATAAACTTACAGAGTAAAATGTTTGTTTGTTTTTTCAGTAAGATGTTTTAATCCTAGCCTGTCAATCAAAACATTTAGTGATTCTAAGAGCCATCGTGAGCCATTGAGGAGTACAAAGACTTTGCAGAATGATGTTTAGTGAACACCTATTTTGTGCCTGAGGCTGAGGTATATGTAACCCCCCAGGAACTCAAAAAATTGGTAAGGGCACCCTGTATCCACACCTCTTCACACATCCAGTTTTCTCACTCTGCCTTGCAAACAAGCTCCAAATGCGTTTTCACAGATTCCCCCCAGCTGACCTTGGACTTGTCTGCATTCATCCCTTCCTAGTTCAGGTTGTCCTTCCCACTGGCAGCTCCAGGGATGCCAAGGGAAACAACAGTTCTTATATCCACATTTGATTGCATGCATCATATTGGATGCATGTATCTACATCGTAAAGTTACACACCAACAAGTTGTATCCCTGAAAACAAGGAATGCATGTAAACCAGACAACTCAGAGAACGTGACATCATTTGGGGCCTCTGATTTTGTTAAGACCAGCTTAACTCGCTGGAAGTTTGCATTTCCCAGAATGGAAATCTGGAACGGAAAATGAAAAGATGTTCCAAGGTTATGCTGCAAAACCTCAGAAAGATCTGGGCCAGTGGACAGACAGGTTTCCTGATCTGACAGCTGCTCCTCTATCTGCTGGGACCTGCCATTTCAAAATTATCATCTGCAGTTGAATGCCTAAGGAGCAATACAAAATGATAGAATCTAAGCGGAGCATGTGAAGACAGTGGCTGGCAGATGACCGTGTTCCTGTAAGCTCACCCGGGACCGTACATCCTGGTGTGTTCACAGACGTGCCCTCAACCTCTAGCAGAGCACAGCACTGGACACAGGAATTCCGAGTTGAATGAATGGACCAAGCAGTTAGGATACTCAAGGAAACAAAGAACATCCAAAGAGGCTTGAGAAATATAATCAAAGAAACATATCAGCAAATGAAAAATGTGTCCAAGATCAAGAGGGAAGAAGGTGCCTACATTTTTTGTTGTTGTTGTTGTTGTTTATTTGTTTCCTAACTTTCTCAAGTCATTCTAGGTCTTATTTTGTACTTCAGGGCTATTTGAGTTTGTTTTAAATATAAAAATCAGAATCAGCAAAAGTCCATCTCAATTGCTCACTTGGAAAGTTGCCGCTGTCTCTTATGCCTCAATTTCTTCACCTATAAAATGAAGATAATAATTGTATCTACATCACAGAGTTATTAAAGGTTAAATAAGCTGGAAACCAGGGAGCACTATGTAAGTATTATCCAACAATATAATCAAACATCCATTCATACATGTACTAGAGAAAAGATAAGGAGATGGAAGGAAGCGCATGGGCCGCCGGCAGCATGTACCTGCTTCCACTAAGCAGGGCTCAGCAAATACTTTCTGCAAAGGGACAGAGAGTAAATATTTTAGGCTTTCCAGGACATATGGTCTCTGTCACACCTACTCAACTCTGCCACTGCAGCGTGAAAGCCGCCAGAGGCAATACATGAATGAAAAAGCATGGCCGCATTCCAATAAAACTTTATTCATAGACACTGAAACTTGAATTTCATACAGTTTTCTCCCACCGCACAGTATGATTCTCCTTATGATTTTTTTCCAGCCAGTTAAAAAAACGTAAAACACACTCTTAGCTTAAGGGACAAACAAAAGAGGCAGTAGCCCAGACGTGGACTTTGGGTCCTCGTTTGCTTACCCCTGTACTAAGCACGAGGCATACACACTTTGCCCAGCTGCATTTTATAGTCATCTGAACCAGGCACTGATGATCAAAGTCCCTTGCCGTGGACGACAGACATTTAATCTCTTATTTCCAACCTGCAGAGAGAAAGAGAGATTTGAACCAAGATTTGATGAACTGTCTAACGTACTTAACAAGAATAAGCTTCAGTTTATCTATTTCAGCGCTGGTATTCCTCTTTATAAATCAGCTCTTAAAGTACACATTTATAACCATAAACGTCAGGCCTCCACTCTGAGTTTCGGGCTCTTCATTCTGTGGCCCACCACGCACTACATCCAACATGACAAATTTATTTCATTACTCTGGTAGTTAGGAATACTTCTAGCAGTGGGGGCAGTGGCGGGGGGGAAACAACCCTGCAACATATCTCTTTTCTGTACAAGCTTCCTCATCTTAGATCCTTTTTATTATCTCATCAGAAACATTTTTTTAAGAAACTTCCCTGTCAGTCCAGTGTGTTTCCACTACAGGGGACATGAATTCGATAGCTGGTCAAGGAACTGAGATCCCACAAGCCGTACAACACAGACTGAAACTCATGTTCATTGAGTCGGTGATGCCATCCAACCATCTCATCCTCTGTCGTCCCCTTCTCCTCCCGCCTTCAGTCTTTCCCAGCATCAGGGTCTTTCCAAATGAGTCAGCTGTTTACATCAGGTGGCCAAAGTATTGGAGTTTCAGCTTCAACATCAGTCCTTCCAATGAATATTCAGGACTGATTTCCTATAGGATGGACAGGTCTGCTCACCTTTTAGTCCAAGGACTCTCAAGAAGTCTTCTCCAACACCACGGTTCAAAAGCATCAATTCTTCAGCATTCAGCTTTCTTTATAGTCCAACTCTCACATCCATACATGACACTGGAAAAACCATAGCTTTAACTAGACGGACCTTTGTTGGGAAAGTAATGCCTCTGTTTTTAATGGACACTATATTTTCCATCTTGATTAAATAATTCATGATGTAAAAGCAAAGCACTGCTTTAATACACTCGAATCACCAGAAGAACAGCACCGTCCACGCATCTCCAAAGTATTTTGAGACCTTCACTAATTTTGTAAAACCTTTATACTACTATTACCAAAAATGGAAAACACTCCATCATGAGAACTTCGCTCTTCTACTTTTTAGAAACACCCCTTCCAGTTTAAACTTGACCTTGATTTTGACTATTCCTGTGTACCGAAATGAGCTCATCTCATGAGAACCCTCTTCAAAGCAAGAATTAAGAACATGGGAACATCTACACAATCACAGATGTTGCGAGCATTAAGAATACCATTAAGGAGATTCCAGGAGGTGAATCATTACAGTAGCTCAAAGGAAACTGTGATCCCTGATGATTTTGACTATTCCTGTGTACCGAAATGAGCTCATCTCATGAGAACCCTCTTCAAAGCAAGAATTAAGAACATGGGAACATCTACACAATCACAGATGTTGCGAGCATTAAGAATACCATTAAGGAGATTCCAGGAGGTGAATCATTACAGTAGCTCAAAGGAAACTGTGATCCCTGGGATTCAATGCCATGAGTTAGTTTTTAGGCCACAACTTCATTACAATTCCTGAAAAGTAAAAAAAAAAAGACAAAAAACAAAGCAAAAAGACTTCCATCAGTGTCTACTGCAGTATCTGATCAAGTCTAGAGCTTTCTAAAAGAGACTCTGCCGGGACACAATGACAACCTCCTGATAGTAACAACTTTAGAACTGCATGCTGCCGAGTTCCGATGAATTTAAAAGCGGGTGCTTCTCAGCCTACTTTCATTATGTGAAAAGTGATGGCTACCTTTTAGGAGACGACCGAGGACGAGATGGCTGGAAGGCATCACCGACTCAATGGACATGAGTCTGAGTGAGCTCCAGGAGTTGGCGATGCACAGGGAGGCCTGGCGTGGTGCACTCCACAGGGTCGCAAAGAGGCGGACACGACTGAGCGACCAAACTGAACTGGAGTTTTCTTAAGATCAAAACCAAAGCGCAGAGACTCCGGTAGCAAAGACTCTGGATCCTTTTTTCCAGAATCATCTCTCATACCAGGCAAAGGGCCAGACGTGGGTACTCGCATCAGAGGGCCTCCTCTGACCCCCATCGGCAGCCATGGATGGATGCCAGTCCCAGCCCTCTCCAGAACACACCCAGCTGCCCGGGCCCTAATGCAAATCCCCTTCGAAGACTTTCCTGGTTCTGTCCCACTCAGGGTGGGAGCAGAGACTGTGTGCTCTGCAGGGCACACAGCAGAGCAGGGCAGCCATCCATGCGGTTTGCAGAGGGAGCATGTTTATGTACGTTGTGATGTCCACGGTCCAAGAAGGAGCCAGGGTGGAAAGGTAATGATGGGCCATGGGCTGGAGGCTGGCTGCTCTTCACCTCCAGGATTCCTTCTGGTATTTCAAGGCATCAAATCATTCTAAATCTGAACCCAATTTTCCTAGATCATTATGAAAGCTTATCTGTCAAGGGAGGAGACTAAAACATCTTTTATTTTATAATTTATTAGCGTGACTTACAACTTTTTATAAATTTCTATATGTAGACATAGGTTATGCAAGCCTTCAGAGAAGGCAATAGCAACCCACTCCAGCACTCTTGCCTGGAGAATCCCATGGACGGAGGAGCCTGATAGGCTGCAATCCACGGGGTCACTAAGACAGGACTGAGCGACTTAGCAACAGCAACATCCAAGCCTTCATGTGTCCTCTTGCTATGGACCAGCTCTTTCACAAAAAGGAACAATAGATATTTAAATTTTGTAAGGAGATGGTGATGGACAGGGAGGCCTGGTGTGCTGCGATTCATGGGGTCGCAAAGAGTCGGACACGACTGAGCGACTGAACTGAACTGAACTGAAAAAGTGGCTAGGTATATAGGCCCACTCACAGAAATCATGAAAAGATCATTTTAAGTTGACTTATGGCTTGTTTGTCTTGCTAAAAATGAATAATGAGGGAATCCCCTGGCAGCCCAGTGGTTAGGGCTCTGTGCTTTCACTGCCAAGGGTCCAGGTTCAATGCCTGGCCAGGAAATTAAGATCCCACATCCCACCACAAGCTGTGTGGTGCCGTCAAAACAAGAAAAATAATAATGAGGGCAGATTAAAGAGAGACGATTTGCACGCGCACACACACACACACACACACACACACACACAGAGGAATCTTACTCAGCCATGAAAAAGAACAAAGTCATGCCACTTGCAGGAACAAGGATGAATCTAGGGATTGCCATACTAAGTGAAGTAAGGCAGAGAAAGAAAAGTGACATATAATATCACTTAAACATGGAATCTAGAATACAACGCAAATCCACAAAACAGAACAGACTCCCAGACAGAACAGATTTGTGACTGCCAAAGGGGAGGGGGGGTTGGTGGGGGCATGGGTTGGGAGTTCGGGATTAGCAGTTTATATATCTGCACACACACATATTTAGGCTGACCCACTGGCTCAGCAGCAAAGAATCCACCTGCAATGCAGAAGACACAGGTTCGAACACTGGGTCAGGAAGATCCCCTGGAGGAGGGCATGGCAGCCCGCTCCAGTATTCTTGCTTGGAAAATCCCATGGATAGAGGAGCCTGGAGGCTTCATTTAAAAAATTCACAAGAAACCTATGAATGTTCTTTAAAATATATATATATATAAAGAGAACAATGAAAAGCAATAGGATACTTGGATCAACTTATATCCTCTTCTGGAGCTGCTGTTCAGGGGTGACTACTCCACGAGCCCTCACCTCCCCAGCAGCAGCCTCTACTCCTGCCAGAAGATACCCAGGAGAGACAAACGCTCCTACCACCCGAGCAGTGACATCAGGCATTATAAAATATGCATGTAGCCAATCCGCTGGGTTCCACATGGATGATTCCCCTTCACCAGCCCTAAGGTCATGGCTAACGCACATCTGGATTTTTTACAGGGGAGAATTTCAGTACCTGAAGATCAGTTGCTCAAGGGACTTCCAAATCAGCATTCTGCAGAGCTGACAGTGTTTGTTTGAACACTGATTATCATAAAAAGTCAGCTTGAGAAGCGATTTTCATGGAAACTGAGCCAGCATTTAGAATGCCCCTATCTTGCCTGTCTTTACCACTATTACAGTATAAAATTACCATGTGTCCTACATTTTCCAAGACAGCTCCAATCTCATGTGTTTTATTATATTAAATTAATAAATGAGTTTGTAATGAATTTTTAAATTTTTCTTCTTTTTTTGATATTTTTCAAATAGTATACCGTCAAGCACCTCAGAAAAAATAAAACTTCATTAAACATATAACAAGATATGTAAATATTACATCCACATAAAAATCTGCTCATGAATGTTTATGGCATCTTTATTCACAATTGCCAAACCCTGGAAGCAACCAAGACATTCTTTACTATGTGAGTAGATAAATAAACTAGGGTACACTATACAATAGAACATCATTCAGCGCTAAAGAGAAATGAGCTATCAAACCAGAAAAAGACACAGAAGAGCCTGAAATGCATAAAGCAAGATGATAGAAAAAGGCTACATACGCCTGATTCCAATTTTATGACACTCTGAACGTGAACGTGAAGTCCCTCAGTCATGTCCCAATCTTTGCGACCCCATGGACTGTAGCCTGCCAGGCTCCTCTGTCCATGGGATTTTCCAGGCAATAGTACTGGAGTGGATTGCCATTTCCTTCTCCAAGGGATCTTCCCAACCCAGGGATCGAACCCGGGTCTCCCGCATCGTAGACAGACGCTTTACCGTCTGCACCACCAGGGAAGTCCATATGACATTCTGGAAAAGGCGAAACTACAGGGACAATAAAAAGACAGAGATGGCCAGGGACTGGGGAGGAGACGGGTAGTCAGGTGGAGCACAGAGGACATTCAGGGCAGTGAAACTCGCCTGCAGGATACCATAACGCTGGATACAGAACATTACACACTTGTCCAAACTCCCAGAATGTGGAACACAAAGAATGTATAACCATGGACTCTGCGTGATAGCGACGTGTTGACACAGGTTCACAGATTCAGGTTCACAAATGCACCACTCTGGGGCGGAGGATGGAGGGGGAGGTGTTGATGTGTTGATGATGAAAAAGGCTAGGGATTAGGACAGCAATGAGGGGCAAGAGGTGTGTGGGAACTCTCTGAGCTTTCCCTTCAGCTTTGCTGTGACCCCAAAACCACTGTGAAGAAATGCAGTTCATTCACACACACACACGAGTCGATTCAGGGCTCACAGCGTCAGTGACTTGGCCACGAGCACTAGGCAATCACCCCTCCACATCCTCACTTTGTAAGCCTTGGGTTTCTTGTTCCACGGTGTGGAGTGATCCCAGTTGTTACCCACCAGCTACAGACCTTATATGAAAACTAATAAGGCTAAGCTGTCTGTCTGGAGACAGCCCTGCTTCTCAAGGGGCTACTTCCAGCGAAGTAACAACCCAACACAGATCACCGCTCACCTCCAGAGCGAAGCTGGACCCTGGGGCAGGAATGCAGACGATGTGTCCATAAGAAGGGATTTCTCAAGAACAGCAGAGAGAGGCAGGGGTTATCCAAACAGGGCAAGTCACCAAACAGGCAGAGAGGAGACCCTTCCTTATATTTTCTAGGACAGGAGAAGTGACTCTTCAACCCAACTGAAAAAACAAATGTGATTACATCTCTCTACATAAATGAACTTACCGAGGGGATAAGAGGGTAGTAAAAGGTGGTAGACAGGAGAATAAATATTGACTGAAACATCTATCTTGGGGAGGGGACACGTTTTCCCTTGGCTGTGAGCTGAAAATGTTTGCTATCCGAATTTGAGAGGTTACCAAAAGGACGCGGGATGCACAGAATTCATTAACAGCTATCTGTGAGAGGATGGCCTAATTAGAAAAACAACACGTTACATGCCTGCATCAGCTTGCCAGCAAAAGAGGGCCTGGGCAGAGGCAGGGAGCCTTATAAACCAAAGGAAAATTAGACAGAGGAGTGGAGTGCAAATAGATGGAGCATTCTCCCCGCCGTATTTAAAATGCAACAGCAATATGCCTTTTTTTTCCCCCTCTCCTTAACGGCTGCGAAACTGATTGGGATATAGGCTAATAGAGGTCCCCAAGGTGCTAAGTGAAATTAGAGGAAGTCCTATAATTACAGCTAGCAGTTAATTATTATATGATGGGAATTGTAATCAAAGTAACAGATACACTATTATTTTCCATCTTCTCTGCAAAACACGACTAACGGAGGCTCTTTCGAGGAGGAGAGAAGCCAGTTTTGTAGTTCAAGTATGTCGCTCACTGTCAAATGCAAATAAAATCCAAGCAAGAAGTTCCCGCAGGTAACAGGCCCGTGGCCTCAACCTCTATTCTTCCACGCCTTTCCCACACAAGCGCTCCTAGTCCTTCAACCCATTCCTAGTTCCCTATGCCCTGAATGGAGGTAACTAAGCCCAGGCACCGCAACTAGAGACGCCTGCACACAGCAAATAGGAAAAGCCTGCACACCACAACAAAGATCGAGACCATCAAGAAAGAAAAAAAAGATCGATATAAAATCAGGCAGGGTCTGTGTTTCATTCCGCTAAAGATCTGTGACGCTACAAGGAAAAGGTAATAATGGAAACCAGGATCGTTGCGGTGTCTTCCATGCACTAGGCAGAGTGTTTGGCTTTTAAGAGCTATTATCGCTCAACAAAGCACTATCATGCTTGCTTATAAATGTCACTTAATACGACAAAAACTAAGGCAAGGAAGTTGGCTTGGCCAAAGCCACACAGACAGGACCAAGTTCTTACACAGGTCTTTTTGCATCAAAAAGCACTGTTAAGAGGATGTGGAAGAAAGGGAACCCTCACACACCTTT
Source organism: Oreotragus oreotragus (assembly GCA_006410675.1). Lineage (NCBI taxonomy): Eukaryota > Metazoa > Chordata > Mammalia > Artiodactyla > Bovidae > Oreotragus > Oreotragus oreotragus. The sequence continues at coordinate 118 of SJYX01004535.1, read as the reverse complement.
GATGGGAATGTAAGTTGTAGCCGATGCGGAAAACAGTACAGAGATTTCTCAAAGAAGCAAAAACAGAGCCACCATAGGATCCAGCAGTCCCATTCCTAGATATATGTAAAAAAAAAAA
>SJYX01004531.1:0-29949 GCA_006410675.1 Oreotragus oreotragus | reverse complement strand
CAGTAGTAGATATAATGGTCATCTGAGTTAAATTCACCCATTCCAGTCCATTTTAGTTCGCTGATTCCTAGAATGTCGACGTTCACTCTTGCCATCTCCTGTTTGACCACTTCCAATTTGCCTTGATTCATGGACCTGACATTCCAGGTTCCTATGCAATATGCTCTTTACATCATCAGACCTTGCTTCTATCACCAGTCACATCCATAACTGGGTATTGTTTTTGCTTTGGCTCCATCCCTTCATTCTTTCTGGAGTTATTTCTCCACTGATCTCCAGTAGCATATTGGGCACCTACCGACCTGGGAAGTTCCTCTTTCAGTATCCTATCATTTTGCCTTTTCATACTGTTCATGGGGTTCTCAAGGCAAGAATACTGAAGTGGTTTGCCATTCCCTTCTCCAGTCAGACCACATTCTGTCAGACCTCTCCACCATGACCCGCCCATCTTGGGTGGCCCCTCAAGGTATGGCTTAGTTTCATTGAGTTAGACAAGGTTGTGATCCGTGTGATTAGATTGACTAGTTTTCTGTGAGTATGGTTTCAGTGTGTCTGCCCTCTGATGCCCTCTTGCAACACCTACTGTGTTACTTGGGTTTCTCTTACCTTGAGCATGGGGTATCTGTTCACGGCTGCTCCTTACCTTGGATGGAGGGGTATCTCCTCACTGCCACCCCTCCTGACCTTGATCGTGGAGTAGCTCCTCTCCGCCCTCCTGCGCCCGTGCATTTATATTGCTAATATTGTACAGTAACTATTTCTCTCTAGTTTCCAAACATTTTTTAGCACACCAGAGAAAAACCTTGCATCCACTAAGTAATCATTCCCCATCTCATTCTTTCCCAGTTCCCTAATAACTGATAATCTGCTTTCTATCTCCATGGATTTGCCTATTCTGGATACATTGTATAAGAGGAATCATGCAATCTGTGACCTTTTATGTCTGGATTTTTTCAGTTAACATCCCTTTCAGGTTCATCCAAGTTGGAGGATGTATCAGTATTTCATTTCTTTCTTGGCTAAATAATCCATTGTATGTGTATACCAAAATTTATTAATCTATTCATCCATTGATGAACATTTATGTTGTTTCCCTCTTTAGACTCTTACGAACAATGCTACTATAAACATTTATGTGCAAGTTTCTGGTTGGACATATATTTTAATTTTTCTAGGATATAGAAAAATCTTTCTTCCTGATAATTTCTCCCCTCTTCATGTTGTTGAAATCTCAGACTTAACATTTTTATACACTGTGTGCCTGTTAACATAGATTTCTAACGATTGCTTTATGTATTTGCCTTTTAAATCATACAGGCAACAAAAAGGAGTTTTGTATCAAAAATTATAGTTTTATATATATAGGTCTTTTGTTTCTTTAGGTAGATATATTCCTAAGTATTTTATTCTTTTCATTACAATGGTGAGTGGAATTGTTTCCTTAATTTCTCTTTCTCTTTTCTCATTATTAGTGTATAGGAATGGGAGGGGTTTCTGTGTGTTGATTTTACATCCTGCAACTTTGCTATATTTATTGATTAGCTCTAGTAATTTTCTGGTGGAGTCTTTAGGGTTTTCTATGTAGAGGATCATGTCATCTGCAAAGAGTGAGAGTTTTACTTCTTCTTTTCCAATTTGGATTCCTTTTATTTNTGACTTTTATAAAAGAAAAGAAAATCTGGGCTGCACTTAGCCTGGGTCCACTGAATGTGAGGAAAGGGTTTTGAGAAAAAAATATAACCTTGCACATGAGATCAGGCTGTTTGTCTTCCTCAAACTCATCTGCCAGCCACGTGGGTCCTGTAGTAGCCTTTTGCCCTCTCGGATGCTCAGGCACTGGGGACAGCTGACCTTGGCTCCTCTCTCCTATGGCTTTTAGAGTTCGATGTGGGCCATCCACACAGCCACAAGCCCTGGCAGCTCCTGCTTCTTCCTCTTTTCCGATTCCTAGAATGAATCACTCCATCACCAGCCTGCATCATCTGTTTGGTAAGGGCACAGCTGGGGACTCTGACGGGGGCTATGCACCACCCCCATCTTAATGGAATGTCTACGTGCCCAATGTGACCCAGCTTTTAAGGATATGAAAAGTCAACTCTTGTAAATACATCGAATGAAACAAAGTTGAACCATTTCTCTCTCTTTTAAGCATGTCCCAGTCTAACAGTTCCAAAACCACAGTGAATTTTCAAGAAGGGATGTGTTCTGTGTTTCCCCCAAACTCTCTTTTTCCTTCCAGAGAACAAATGTTAAGAAAGATTAAGATGTTTCTCCAAGATACCTTCCCTGATTATCCCAATAATTTGTTCTCTGTGGACTTGGTACCCTGAGTATCTCAGATGATTTAGTACCTTTTTGTAGAGTTGAATGAGATAGAGATTTATATTCTTTTAGTGGCTGCTATGGGGCTTCCCAGGTGGCACTAGTGGTAAACAATCCTCCTGCCAATCCAGGAGACATGAGACGTGTGGTTTCAATCTCTGGGGTGGGAAGATCCTCTGGAGTAGGAAATGGCAACCCACTCCAGTGTGCTTGCCTGGAGAATCCCATGGACAGAGGGGCTTGGCGGGCTAAGTTCATGGGGTCACAAAGAGTCAGACACGACTGAGTGACTGAGCACATGAGAATTTCTCATCCTTTACATTGCCGTATGTAAAACAGATAACCAGTGGGAATTTGCTGAGTGATGCAGGGAGCTCAAACCTGGTGCTCTCTGACAACTTAGAACGGCGGGATGGGCTGGGAGGTGGGAAGGAGGTTCAGGAGGGAGGGGACATATGTATACCTATGGCTGATTCATGTTGATGTATGGCAGAAACCAACATGATATTGTAAAGCAATTATTCTCCAATTAAAAATTAAAAGAACTTAAACAATTAAAAAAAAAAGTTTCTCATCCTCTTGGGATGCAGGTTGAGTCGAGCAACAGGACATCCTCTTTGAGTCCTATTAGGGGCTGCCCGTAAAGCCTTTGTTTTCTTGAAATGTTAATGGGTTGTCGTAGGTTAATTTGGAGGCCAGCACTGAATTGCTTTAATAATAGAAGTCTGAGATGTTTGAAGTTCCCAGGGAAATTTCAGGAAGGAGAGAGGAGTCAGGCAGACTAAAAATGCTGCATGGGAAAAAGACCAGAGAGGGAAAAGAAGACAAACAAACAAACTAAATGGTAGGTCTGCTGCAAAATGCTTTGGGGAGAACACTAATTTTTAAGCTGTCTGCTACTAAGAGCACAGCACAAGCTGCTTTTTTGTCTCCACAGTGAGATTGTCACTGGTGGATCCTTGGCCCACAACCTGTGCATGTGAGTGGATTCTTGTGTGGTCATGGCTCCACAGTAGAGGGGCTGGAGCTGGCAGGGGAAGCTGACGCCTGGGTGGCCTTGTTACCTATACTAATGTCCCATCAACTCCCCTGGTCTATAAGCACCTATTTAGTGACTGAGTGAATAAGTGTGTGGATTTCTAAGCTGAAGCAGCAGATGATGGTTTCTCTCTCCCTCATTTTTTTTGGCTGTGCCACACGGCATGTGCGATCTTAGTTCCCTGATGAGGGATGGCCCCTGCGCCCTCTGCGTTGGAAGTGTGGAGTCTTAACCTTTGGACCTCCAGGGAAGTCTCCCAAGGGTTTCCCTTTAAGTGACACTGGATCAGACCTCACAGATATCAATGAGGGAGTTACTTAGGAAAGTGGGCACAGGCTAGGGGCTTAATATGTCTTTGGTGAACTAACCAATCACCAAGTCAGTGAGAAAAAGGCTCTCTTGGTTGTAAGCGGATTCTTCCATCTAAAAAGAACGAAAGCTTTAATCCTTGACAGAAGAAGATGACTTGAATTATGAAACCCAGGATTTCTAGATTCCAAGCAAGTCTCTTCTTTGTTCACTAAATAAGGAAACATGGTAAAACACAGAGATTTCTGACTTCTCCATGGTCTTAGGAGTAGTTCTTCTCTTACGCTTTTCATAACAGTGTTTTCATAACACTTCATGACAGATTAGTGTGCTGATGTTCAGCATGTTGTGTGGGATATCTCACACAACTTGGTTTATCCACAGCATTTCAAGGTTCAGTTATAACTAGGTCCTGCGTCCCACGGTTGGCTGAAAAAGATAATCACAGAGGCTTTATTTCCCCACTATGTTTCTTTTTTCTTTGAAAGCCTATCAGCTTCTTGAGGGAAGGGACCATGTCTCACTCATTTCTGTAGCCCCACTGCCTGACAGTCTCCGGTCCACAGTGAGCGGTGAGTCAGCACTTTTGAACTGAACTGTATGTGGGTGGAGGGAAGCTGATTGCTGGAGCGGTGGTGGTAACCAGCTGAAGAATAATTGGTTACACAATAGCCAAGACACGGGAGCAACCTAAATGTCCATCGACAGAGGAATGGATAAAGAAGATGTGATGTGTGTGCATATGTATTTATATAATGGAATATCATGCAGCCATTAAAAGGAATGAAATAATGCCATCTGGAACAACGTGGATGGACCTAGAGAGTGTCATTCTAGGTGAAGTAAGACAGCAAAGGGAAAAAGTCATATGTCATCTCTTATATGTGGAATTTAAAAAGGAATTATACAAATGAACTTAACTTACAAAACAGAAATGGAGTCACAGACTTAGAGAACAAACATGTTTACCGTGGGGAAGGATGGGGGGATGGGATTGTTAGGGAATTGGGGGATTGACATGTACACTCTGCTATAATGGATAACCAATAAGGACCTACTTTATAGCACAAGGAGCTCTGCTCAATGTTTAATGGCAACCTGGAAGGGAGGGGAGTTTGGGAGAGATTGGATACAGGTATATATAGGGCTGAGTGATACAGGTATATATAGGGCTGAGTCCCTTCGCTTTTCACTTGAAACTATCAGAACATTGTTTTAACAGAAGGAAGAGAAGAAAAATAAGAACATTGTTTTAACAGAAGGAAGAGAAGAAAAATAAGTATTCCTTTAGAGACTTTCCTCGTGGTCCCATGATTAAGACTTCACCTTCCAATGCAGGGGATGTGGGTTTGATCCCTGATCGGGGAGTTAAGATCCCACATGTCTTGGGACCAAAATACCAAAACATAAAATAGAAGCAGTACTGTGGCAAGTTCAATATAGACTTTAAAAAATCGGAGTATTTTTATCCTATTGTTCATTGCAGCACTATTGACAACAGCTAGAACATGGAAGCGACCTAGATGTCCATCAACATCTAGGATAAAGAAGCTGTGGTACCTGTATACAGTGGAATATTACTCAGCCATAAAAAGGAATGCATTTGAGTCAGTTCTGATAAGATGGATGAACCTAGAACCTATTATACAGAGTGAAGTGAGTCAGAAAGAGAAATATAAATATCATATTCTAACGCACATATAGAGAATCTAGAAAAATGGTACTGAAGAATTTATTTACAGGGCAGCAGTGGAGAAACAGAAATAGAGAATAGACTTATAGACGTGGGGAGAGGGCGGAAGAGGGTGAGATGTATGGAAAGAGTGACATGGAAACTTACATTACCATATGTAAAATAGATAGCCAACAGGAATTTGCTTTATGGCTCGGGAAACTCAAACAGGGGCTCTGTATCAACCTCGAAGGGTGGGATGAGGTGGGAGGTTCAGGAGGGAGGGTATATATGCATACCTATGGCTGATTCATGTTGAGGTTTGACAGAAAACAACAAAATTCTGTAAAGCAATTATCCTTCAATAAAAAAATAAATTTTAAAAAATAGTTTTTTTTTTTTAAAGTATCCTATAATCAGGTACACCCATACCTGACAGAAGTGTGAAATAAGAAGTTCATTATCAGTGTGATAAGGAATTGCATCATGACCACGTGAGGAGGAGTATTTAGGCTTTTGGTAGAAAGCATGGCTGACACAATAACACTCTTGTTTCCACAGTGGCCCCACCTTTAGGAATCCTCACAGCAAGGAAATCTGCTTACTGGGAAACCATGCATCAGTCCCAGTTATCCATTGGAAGGAGAGTGGGGAAAGATTTGGCTATCCTTGCAGGAATCATGCTGGGCTCCTGAGATGCCACTAGGTAGAAGAGGTGACTTCACAGCCTGGCATCTGCACAGGAAGGCCCTAGGCTCAGTTATGATGATAACTTGACCCTTTTGTCAGTTGATTATTCAGTCATTTATTCACCAAAATCTATTAAGCCCATGCTGTGACAGGGTTTTTCCGAGTAGTTCAAATGATAAAGAATCTGCCTGCAGCGTGGGAGACCTCAGTTCGATCCTTGGATCGGGAAGATCCCCTGGAGAAGGGAGTGGCAACCCACTCCAGTATTCTCATCTGGAGAATTCCATGGACAGAGGAGCCTGGTGGGCTACCATCCTTGGGGTTGCAGAGTTGGACATGATTTGAGTGACTAACATTTCTGTGACAGGCACCATTCTAGACACATGGAATTCATTGATGAAGTCAGTAAAAAACTTTTTGCTCATGGGATGTGTGATAACACACACGTACATGTAAATGAGAATGACATCAGAGAGTAATATTAAAGTAGGATGATTTGACACAGACAGGCTGAGTGGTGGCCCAGAAAGGCGTCTCGGAGGTGCCATACCTCCGCTGAGGCCCGAATTAGGAGCAGTTGCCTAAAGAACCGGAGGAAGAGCATTCCAGGCTGAGGGCACGGCCGGTGAACGGGCCCTTCGGTCTTTCTCTGGTGTGCTCCAGGAGGGGGGGCAGGGTGGGCGAGGGGAGGGTGGAGCAGGTGGAAACGGAAGTTGAGTCCAGCACCTCCGGTCTTACCAGGGTTAACGCTCTGTCTTCTCTTCCCTGTCTTCCCCCCACAGACGATTTTGCAGAGGAGGAGGAGGTACATTCCTTCGGTTACAAGCGGTTTGGTAAGTTCTAGCAAAGCTTCGTTCCTTCTCTGTGCTCGATCTGGGAAATGGTAGTGTGACTGTGGCCGGAACTTTGATGCACAAGAATATGCGTGGCTCTAAGGCCCGGTTCTGGTTGCATGTTGAGTTTCTGTATTAACAAGTAGGTGGTTTGTCACGAAATTGGAGGGTCGTGGGACAGGAGTTGCACCCAGGCATGGTTGGGGAAGGGATAGGAAGCTTAGGCAGCTCGCTGAATACAAACCAGATGGCCTAACAGGCACAACATGGTGGGGAAGGTCAATCTGTGACAAGACAGGCATTTATCTATTTTGAGATTTAGGAGACATCTTTTCCCTTTTTCCTGGAGGCCCATGCTCTTAGTCCTTGGTAAGGGAGAAGTGAGAGTAAGACTTTCTCCAGGAACCCATCTAAACACCAGTTCTCTATGGTAGGCTGAACAAAGATACCCTCATTCTAAGCCCCGGAACATGAATGTGACCCACTGTGGCAGAAAGCATTTTGCAGATGTGACTAAGTCAAGAGATTGAGAAGGGGATGTTATTCTGTATTATCTGGGTGGGCTTTAAATGTAGTCATAGGTATTCTTGTCAAAGGGAGGGAGAGGAAGATTTGACTGTGGAGAGAAGATGGGATGATGGGAACAGAGAGCGGTATGGTGAGCACTGCAGAAGGAGGAAGGGGCCACAATCCAAGGGATGCAGGTGGCCACTAGCTGCTAAAAAAAGGCAAGGAAATAGATTTTCCATTCAGAGAACTTTGGTGGGAGTGCAGCCCCGCCAACATCTTGACTTTGGCTGACTGAAGCTCGTCTCAGATTTTGGCCTTTCAAACTAGAAGAGAAGACATCGGTGTTTTAAGTCACCAGGTTTGAGGTGATCTGTCGTGGCAGACAGAGGAAACACATGCTAGCTCCTGTGTTCCTCGGCTGCTGTTCACGGATGGTCTTCTCTCTTTGACCACTCTTTCCGGGTTCTGCAGTTTGGCATCGAACTGCCAATGAAAACATGGCTAAAGTTCCAGAGACAGTTCAAAGGAACTGAGGTTTTTCTATCCAGCGTGTTTCTGTGCTTTGGTTGGAGGAAATGAAGAAGGGTAGAGTAAAAAGGAATGAGAGCGAGTGTGTGTCTGTGAGAGAGAGAGAGAGACAATATGAAAGAGAATAAATCTACTTCCTGTTGCTTAAAAATAAAAAATCCTGGCCGGACTTTGATTAAAGTTAACATCCTCCAGCTGCTCTGGCTTTCTCACCGCTTTAGCATTTTTCCTTCTGGATATGCACTTATGTATTTCTTTTTGGGAATAAAATAGGGTTTAATGTGGGAATGCAGTGGCATGGAGCCCATGGCCCCTCCATTCATGTGCTGACAGAGAGGCTCTGCCCACCATGCCCTCCCCTTCCCCCACTACTGTTCTTTATCTGCACAATTACATGTTTAGGATTAGTACCGTGTGTCGGGCTGCTTTCCCATCGTGGGTTCATTGAAGGTCATCATAGGAGTGAAGAGGAAACAAGACATGATAAAGGAGAGGAAAAGCAAAACAAAAAAGGTAGAAATAAGGAGGAAAATCAAACTTATAAAAATAAGGCAGAATAAATATTGACATGCCCGTATATTGTAGAAATCAGTAGACTGCAGATCTCTACGTGGAAATCAGTAGAAACATGAAGAGCCAAGAGAAAAGAGCGACCTGAAGAGAAATTTTATTTAAAATTTAATGACTCTATAACTGTCTAGATGGGCAGGGGTTTGATGGATGACACAAAAGCATAGGAAGTTGCTGAAGGGATTTAATTTACGGTGGTTAAGTGATGTGTGGAAACTGCCAACTGATGACTCAGAGGGGAGACGTGATAACAATGTAAACACTGGAGAACGGAGGAGACATGGAGAGACTGATACCAAATGGCACTAGTAGAGGAACAGAGGGATGGAATGAAAATGGGAAACTTTGGAATGGACTGCGAGAGAGACATACAGAGTTGGACAATTCTTGGGTTCAATTGTTAGGCACAGTGCTGGATATCCAGCGTTGGGGTCAAGTAGAATTTGGAAGAGATTTTGCAGTGATTTGTATTGGCCTTTAATTTTATAGATAAGGAAGGTGAGGCCCAGGTAGATTAAGTCCTTGCTCAGGCAGGTTAACTGGAGCTGGGTTGGATGCTGGGTCTTTGAACTCTCAGGCTAGCGTAGTTTTGCAGAAGGTCCAACAGTGAGGTTGAGGTTGACCTCTCAACTCCTGTGTTCTGGAAGCATCCGTGCTGTTCTGGAACCCTTAAGTGAGCGAAATACCCAATCTGGCCCCACCAGGGAGACCTTATCACTTTCACAGTGTCTGAAACTCTAGACCCGGTTTTATAGATGGTAAATGGGTTTTTGGGCTTCCCAGGTGGCTCAGTGGTAAAGAGCCGGCCTGCTAATGCAGGAAAGGCGGGTTCCATCCGGGGGTCAGGAAGATCCCCTGGAAAAGGCAATGGCAACCTTCTTTAGTATGGTTGCCTAAAAAAATCCAGAGGATAGAGGAGCCTAGCAGGCTACAGTCCATGGGGTAGTTGTCGGACAAAGAGTTGGACACTGCTGAACAGCTAAGCATGCATGGAAATGGGTTTTTAGTTCCTAAGTGGCTGTGGCTGATCATTGAAAGCAGCAGAACCCATGAACCCATTCCTTCAGATATGATTCAATTTTAACCATGAAAGGAAGACAAAGTTGATGAAAGATGGTGAGTGGGAGGTGTCCAGAGACCAGGCGGTCCTGTTGGCCCTGCCCCCACTTACTGTTGTGACTTGGGACCAGACACTTCCACTCCGTGGGTCTCAGATGCTGCATCTGCCCGCTGGGTGGAGTGACACCTGCCATGGTGGTAAATCCACCTCACAAACCTTTGGTGAGACTAAGAAGGATACTAGATGGACAAGTGCTTTGAACCTGCAGTACTATGTAAACAAAGATGGTGGTACCACTTGCCTGGGATTTGGGGCTGTCATCACTTTCTGGACATTTTAATCCAGCTGCTGCAGAATATGGGCTTCCCTGGTGGCTCGGACGGTAAAGAATTTGCCTGCAATGTGGGAGACCTGAGTTCAATCCCTGGGTTGGGAAGATCCTCTGGAAAAGGAAATGACAACCCACTCCAGTATTCTTGCCTGGAGAATCCCATGGCCAGAGAAGCCTGGTGGGCTATGGTCCATGGGGTCACAAAGAGTCAGACACCACTGAGCGACTAAGCACACACTGCGTGATATGGAAATGTCACAGGTCTGAAATCTCATTCCTGTAAAGAGATGTGAAGATGAGCACGGTGGTATCGTTGGCTTTTATTTTTGCAAAAGAGACTGCCAACCTAAGCGTGCATGTGTGCTAAGTCGCTTCAGTTGTATTTGACTCTGTGCATAAGGGTTAGTTATTGTCTAATTTTGGAGAAGGAAATGGCAACCCACTCCAGTATTCTTGCCTGGAGAATTCCATGGAAAGAGGAGCCTGGAGAGCTACAGTCCATGGGGTCCCAAAGAGTCGGACACGACTAAACCACTAACAAACATTGTCTAATTTTAGGTAAGTCTTGTTTGTGCAAATTCAGTGGTTAAAACCTGAATTCAAACTGTAGATGAACCAGGGATTAATTATTTGCAGGATGTAGGGGCTACTATTTTAGCAAATTGTTATCTGGTAGCTTGCTTCCAAAATTATTTATGCATATTTATTCAGAAACGTTTGCTACATAAAGACAAGGCTTGTTTACATAATAATATCATACTTTTTCAAATTCAGTACAGAATTATAATAGCAAAATGGATGATCATCTCCAATAATCTCATATGTGATGGTATTATTTTGGAATGGTCATCCCTTGTCTATTCAAGGATTCATTGTCACATTTTGGTTTCAACCCTGCTTCTGTTTTTCCTCCATATGTCTTCATGTCCTGGTTTGTTAGCCCCTTCCCCAAAGTTCTGGGCAGGTGTCTAGAGAAGAGATTGATTTAAGTCTGATGGGTTTGCCACTTATCTGCTCCTCTGATGAAAGCTCCAATGAGAGGAAACTTTGAAAGGTTAATGAAGTGAGCATTTTCAAATTTTCATCAGGTTCTGTGGGGCAGTGTTTCTTGGCCTCAGCGTGCAGAGCTAATTAATTTGGGATGTAACTATAGTTACAGCTTGGCAGGGTTCATTCTCTGGAACATTAGGTACCAGTATATCAGGTTTTATTTTCTATGGCTAGAACATGATATATATTACAATGATATCTTTCTACTTATTTCCCAGTTACTGTTTTCTTCAAAAATATCACATGGTGGTTCTAGGATCTTTAATTAGCATAGTTCACAGAAAAGGAAAGAGAATTTGCTCCTACTCTACAGGACAAATATGAAATCATAAAATTTGGAATTTTCAGCAAGTTGCTCCAAAAATAGCTTCTGAAACCTTCTGATTAGTCATGTGATTAATGCGAGTGTATTCAAGTTGAAAAGTTTTTTTTTTCCCATTAAAATGATAGAGTAGGAGGGAAGAAGAATGTCATTTCAGCTCCAAGGAATAAGTGAATCCCAGTTCCATAGAAATAGAGACATGTGGGAGGAGGGGTAAGTTCCTGATCCTGCTTTAACCCACATTAGAAATGATCGTAACAAATCCAGCTCACATTTGTGTATCACTTTCATCTTTTCAAAGAGCGTACTGATGTAGTTTTCCTTCACCAGGACTCCCTGAGGCTAACAGGCCAGGCATCATCTTTCCTATTTCATGGCTGTTTGTCCTCGTCTCTGGAGGCAGCAGGGTGCAGTGGTTGGGTGTATGGATGCTGGAACCAGGTGGGTGGTTCCGGATCTGAGTTTCAACACTCACCAACTGTGTGATCTTGGGCAGATGCTTGTCCAAAGCTGTAAAGTCTGGTTCATCACCTGTTAATTTGGGTTATCACAGGCCAACTCCATCGGGCTGATGTGGAGTTAAATATGCCTCTGGATACAATGGAATACTACTTAGCCATAAAAAGGCATGACATTGTGCCATTTGCAGAGATGTGGATAGGCTAGAGACTGTTACATAGACCTCAAGAGTGTCATATGGACTGTCATACAAAGTGGAAAAACTTCTCTCTTGAAGTTTTCAAAAGAGAAAAACATTGTATGATATTGCTTATATGTGGAATCTAGAAAAATCGTACAGATGAGCTTATTTGCAAAGCAGAAATAGAGACACAGATGTAGAGAACACTTACGGATACCAAGGGGAAAGGGGGGGATGTGGGATGGATTGGGAGATTGGGACTGACATACACACATTACTGTGTTTAAAATGGGCTTCCTAGGTGGCGCTAGTGGTAAAGAAACTGCCTGCCAATGCAGGGTTGGGAAGATCCCCTGGAGGAGGAAATGGCAACCCACTCCAGTATTCTTGCCTGGAGAATCCCATGTAATGGTTGGATGGCATCGCCGACTCAATGGACATGAGTTTGAGTAAATTCCGTGAGTTGGCAATGGACAGGGAGGCCTGGCGTGTTGCACTTCATGGGGTCACAAAGAGTTGGACATGACTGAGTGACTGAACTGAACTGAAAATTTACTCTTTCTTCTGCATGCTTCTATATGCTATTCAACCCCTTTATAAGCTTTTAATTTCTGCTATTGTACTTTTCCATTTGTTTCCTTTTTATAATTTCTTTTTACTGATATTCCCTACTCTTTCATATATTTTCCTGATTTCCTTAGTTTTTTTTAATCAATGGTTTCTTTCAAAGAGCATATTTAAGAGAGTTAAAGTCTTTGCTTTTAGTATGTTGGACTTCCTTAGGGATAATTTCTGTCAGTCTCTTTTTTTTCCTATGAGTGGGCCAGAATTTTCCATTTCTTTGTAAGTTTTGTTGAGAATGACACATTTTGAGTATTGTGATGTAATAACTCTGGAAATTAGAGCCCCCCACTCATCTTAGGAACTGCCATTGTTGCTTGGTAAAGGCTATAGTTACATTTGTTTTAGTCTTTTCCAAGCCTTTTTTGCAAAAACTCTACTCATTGTTGTGTGTTCTTGAACTGGAATCTCTGTTTCATTATCTCTGTGGTCAGCCAGTAACTGACAGAGATTTCCTTAAATGCCTGGATCCAGCAAGGAAAAAAAAAAGAATGAAAAATATAGACTGTTTTGCCTCTTTAAATCCTCTCTACTCTCATTATCATCAAGAAAGCTGCTTCAGCCCATGGGAGTTGAAACAATGGCCAGTCCCTGTGCCAGCCCCTCAGTGAACTGCCAGGCAAAATTAAGCTTACCACCCTAATTTTTTGAGGACAAGGTCCTTCTTATCCACCTTAGCAGCAACACACTGCACCATGATTGAGGGCAGCCACCCCCATAGCTACCTGTAGTAGAGCTTGGGAATAAGGATGGTAATCTCTATCTAAAATGCCACAATTCACTGAAAGTTACCAGCCTCTTTTCTGTCAGGCACTCCTTTGGACACTGCAAGTGTTTGTCCAGACTCAGTTCCCAAAATAATTGCTTCAGACAGTTCTTAAACCAGATTAGTAGTTGTTCTGGTAGAGGAACCACTGTTCTCAGCTTCGCAAGCAAGTAACACTCTTGGAAATATCTTTCATACATGTGTTTTTAGACACTGTTTTCCATGTAATACACTGTGGTGACCATACTCCTGCACTGAAATAACATTGAAGAACTTTTTTTTTTCCAAACACAATCCTATACGGAAGCTCAGTATTATATAACAGTAATTATAACAGTAAAACAGATAACCCTGTGATTCAGATTTAACCCTGGGTACTGGGAAGAGGAGTACACTCCTTTCTTGGTACCATGTTCCTCCTACCTCAGTCAGATTAAACACTATTCTAAAGCAGTGTTTCTCAAACTTCCTTTTATCTTCTTCTTCCCTTTCACCGATCACTTCCAAATCAAAAAAATACTGTCTGATAAAGACTAGTGAGAAGCAGTATAAACAAGTTACATTATAGTCATTGCTAATACCATATGTGAATTACCTGTTAGTTACTTCTATAAGAGAACAACATGAGCTTAAACCCATATTTCTATATGATAAAATTATGTTCTATAAAGTTAACAGTAATTTTCATTTTGCAATTACCATCTTTAATATGATGCAAGTTATTTGACTAGCATAAGGTGAAGAACAGCACACCACCAGTGAAATGTCACTGAATGGAGAAACCAAATTCATATCTACTTTAGCCATTGGTGTCTGAATATTTCATAATGGAATCATGGTACATCATCTTGAAAATAATGAGCCAAAGTTACTGTTGATGCAGTTATGTATCCCTCATGCACCAGTGGCATTACACACAACACCCATAGCAAATCAGACATGAAACTAGCAGTAACTTATTATTAAAAGGCAAGAATCTCAGTAGGCTGAGATTCAAAGCATGTTCAAGACTCAGTTGATAATGTACCATTAACAAAGGATCCTTTCCCCAAATTCCAGAAATTCCAGAGCTCAGTTGGATGTTTTATAATATTCCCAAGCATTGTGCAACAACTAAACTTCTTAGTAAACCTAGTTAGGTCTCTCACTAAACATAAATAACTCTGAAATTTAAGGATACCAGTTAGTAATTCCAGGCAACTGCCTCTATCTGTAAGGTGAGTTATTAGTAGTCTTTAGTTATATGTTAAATAACTTGCTGTCACTTGAAGGAACCAAAGGGAGAGATTGCATTTTAGAGTCATCTTAAGGGCTTGAAGAGCCCTTCTTTGGCCTGCTCTGAGAATCACAGCCCTACAGGATGACTAATGAAATTGTCTTACTTAGTTATAACTATTGCTTTGAGCCACAAAGCCAGGGGATATAACTGGCCCAGCAGGAGCTTGGGCAGCCCATTGCGCAGCCTCTATTCCCAGTTAAAATTTACTTCAGTATCAGCTTCCTTGCTGCTTGTCTCATGCAGATTAAGGTCAGCCAACTAAAGAAGTGGTTGTATCACTTACCTCTCAGCCCTTGAAAAATTAGCTGGATGATTTCAGAGATTGCACCCAGATCCAAATTCAGTGATTGTCCTAATCTTAGGGCTGCATTGGTACCACAGAGGTCCAGTGAATAAATGCTGGCTTCATTCACGAGTGTCATGCAGCTGGCTCTTAGGAAGATCTGAGAAGAATGTTAATCATTAATCCAAGTGATGATTCTCCTGGGTGATATTAGATATTATTGGTTTCAAGTAAAAATGAAAATAAATATTATGCTCTCTTCCAGTTTTATTTTTACTACCAGTTTTCATTAAAACTGAATCATTTCTAGGTAGAAGTGTGGCTGCTCAGTGACTGTGTTTTAGGCATCATCTCCATTTTCCTCTATAGGATGGAGTTCAGCCATTCTGTGCTAAATGTGAAAGAAAATGCTGGCTTTATCCAAAAAGAGCAACATCCTGGGAGTGAAACTAATCCCCACATCTGTAGGAGACAGGAGTGGAGGACCTGTGCACAGAGTCCCTCTGCTCCTGTGTAGACAATGGTGGTTTTCTTATCTTGCCTAAGACACTGGGCTTCAGAGAATAAATTATTAATACCCTAATAAAAATTTGTGTTGGTGCTCTTTATTCTAACCCAACTATGGGCATCACTAGATCTCTCCTGGGGTTGCATTTATTTCTTGCTGTGCAAATTGATGTTTCCTTTATATCCATTATATAGCAGATAGGGATATAAAACCCTCCCTTTCAGAGACGGCAATTATCACTTTAATATAGAGTAATACACCCTTTAGGGGTCATTTATAGCAAAGAACTGGCATATCACTGTGTTAAATGGCCAAATATCATAGTACTACTTACTTAGTTCAAGCAAGTCAAGTTTGTTACTTTTTCCTTCCAAAGACTTGACTGTGTTTCTGGGTTGGAAGGTGCCTCAACTCAAAGACTGGGTCTCCCCTTTTCAAGCCTAAAGATCTTAATATTCCAAAGAAATGGAGGAAATGTGTTCAAATCCTTACTAAAAATTGCCACAACATTAGGGACACAAACTTGACTGAACCAATCCAGAGGGGGGAAATTGGCTATAAATCAGTCATGTCAAATGAAGACTCAATTCTCCAAATGCATCTCAGTCTCAAGGCATATTTAATTGCCAGACTCTATGGGAAATCACCAGAACCCTGCATATTCAAAAATAAAAATTTCTTACTATGGATTAATCAGAAGACTTTTTGTTGTCTTAAGGAGAAATATTAAAGAAGAATCATCTAATTAAATGTTTCCTTGTCTTTTAGAGCTTGCTTCACTGCAAAGCTGCGAGTGCTGGAAACACTGCTAATATATCCGTTGCTAACTGATTATCTTGCTTTTATTGTTTCTCCATCATATTAAATGCTTTCTTCCCTTTTGAGGTGCCCACGGTCTGCAGATGATGAGCGAAAGCACCCTGTCCTCTGTCTTTTCTGCGGAGCCATACTGTGTTCTCAGAACATTTGCTGCCAAGAAATCGTGAATGGGGAAGAGGTGGGAGCTTGCATTTTTCATGCACTTCACTGTGGTGCTGGAGTCTGCATTTTCCTAAAGTAAGTAGGATGAGTGAACTTAGGGAATTTGAGTCCAGTCTAGAGGCCATTATGGCAGGACAGTATGTTGATAGGATATGATCTGTCAGAAGTTAGAGCACAGACTTGTTATTCACATGCAATTGAATAGTTTTAAAAATTAGTAGTTAAAAAATAGGAATCTATTCACATTTTTATTATTTGTGGAAAACCTTAAATATGAAACTTTATATTGATTATTCTGCTATTGTGTAAAATTCAGGTAGAATGAAAGAGTTCACAGTCTTAAAACTTACATTTTCAAAGGACATGTAAATTGTTACTTTATATTGTTCTTTGAACGTTTTAATTTTCTTCACTTTCCTCTGTCAGTCAACCATTGTTTCCCCTGGTGTATTAGCAAATGACTGAGAACAGACGAGTAATCTCTCGTATCTATGAAAGAAGAGTGCAAGTTCCTGAGAGAGAGAATTCAAAGTCTATGGCGTGTGCTTTTTCTCTCCATTCTCTCCATGTAATATAGTTTCTGTTTACATAAACCCAAACATCTCGCACACTGGGGAATATATAATCACTGCTTCTCAGCATCTGTTGGAACTAGGGGAATAAGTGCATGGAAGCCAAGTTCAAACGTCTATTTTCTTTTAGGAAATCTACAGCAAGTCACCTACTACCTATTCCAACCATTTATTTTATCATTTCTCTCTAGAGAACTTACCCCTACACAAACATTATTTTTTATTTTTCCATTTCTCTGCTCTAAGAGTCCCAAGTATCTTCAAGGTTGCAGTGGTTCTTTATAATGTGTACTCTTAGAGGCTGGCTCTAACCAGAAAAGGCATGACACTTCCATAGATGACCTTATTTCTAGCCCAGGGTTATCAGACTAGGAGATGTGGTTCTGTTCTTTGGTTAAGTTCCCTCCCCCACCTCCAGGTCATAGGTCAGGAAAGAGGGCAGAAACAACCCTAGCCACTATTTTCCAGGGTACCTATGGGTCAAACAGGACAGCCTTCTTCCTCTCTTCAGTATATTTAGTCAGTACTACTGGCTGACCCCATTTCCCTAAATCCATGGATCCTTCCCCATAGCGTCAACAAAAATAGCAGTGTTCATTTTCTTTTATTTAGACAAACACAATAGTCTACTTGTCTATGTTTATATTATCTTTATACTGAATTCCTAACAAGACACTTGTGGCCATTTCTTTTCTCTAGATTAACTTGATGCAATGCCTGTTATTTGCATACATGTACTTCCTAATATTCCTGTCATTTGTTTTGTCCTTCAGAATCAGAGAGTGTAGAGTGGTCCTTGTTGAAGGTAAAGCCAGAGGCTGTGCCTATCCAGCCCCTTATTTAGATGAATATGGAGAAACAGATCCTGGCCTGAAGTAAGTTTTTTTTTTTTTATTTTACTCACATTATTGTACATGGATGGTAGCAGGTCTTTAAACACAAAAGCTAGTGTTACATATTCAGAGATATTTTAAATAGCAGTAAGTTGAAAATGTTAAATATCATGCTATCCTAAATGTAACAAATAGTTTTCAACAACTTTGTGCTTCTCCAGAATTTGAGGGTAGGGTCTTCCCTGGTGGTCCAGTGGCTAAGACTCCCCACTTCCACTACAGGGGACACAGGTTTGATCCCTGCTCAGGGAACTAAGATCCTGTATGCCATGTGGAGGCTCCAAAAAAACAGAAAACAAATTGAGGGTAATAACTTCTCCAAAATTTTTAGACCCAAGTCATCTAAAATTTGAATTCTCTATTATTTTTAATCAGCCTTTCTTTAGAATTACTTAAAAGATTTAATTGATGTTGATATATAAAAGAAAAAAATCCGTGGTGTCCAGTGAGGGAGCTTGGCTTAAAATGTATATTCATAGTTCAATACTTGAAACTTTTTATTAGCCAGCTATGTCAGCCCCCTTTGTCCCCAAGCATTAGCAAAAATACTTAGAATCCTGAAATTTTCTATATCCTTCACTGATGTTAACAACTGGAGTACCACCCTGGATATGAGAAAAAAAAAAGTAGATAAAGGTTAAATCTATGTAAAGGTTAGATCCCCTTACCATAAACTGCCTCTCTTTGTTTAACTGAAAGTTTGTTCTTTTGAAGTGTATTACTTAATATGAATTGGCTTATTAAATGAGGTTTGGAATTTCTTTGTTCATACAGGAAATTGTTTTTATTGTAACAGCTTTTAACCTGTATAGAGAAGGTCTTTGGATTCAGGAAGAAAAACACTGGGTGGTGAAAGTAGTTAATGATTAAAGATAGGTCTGAGTTGTTCCAAGAAGGTGTGAAGAAGCAGAATTTTTAAATTAGTTAGGTGATGTGAAAGTGCTCAACTAGATGAGACATGTGAGTACCTCAAGGCTGAGAATCTCACAGTTTTCCATCATTGGCAATAGCCAAACTTCAGTCATTTTGGATTAGTTGTTATACAGTGTTACAAACTGTGTGAATGAGGCCAAAAAGCCATTAAAGACCCACTTAGGCTAGCAATTCAAAATTGAATAGAACTATGTCGTTATAAACCTTTCTGGCGACTTAAATGAGGTCCCATAATGCCCATGGTACGCGAAAGTGTTAGTCACTCAGTAGTGTCCAACTCTTTGTGATCCAGTGAACTGTAGCCCACCAGGCTCCTCTGTCCCTGGAATTTTCCAGGCATGAATACTGGAGCGGGTAGCCATTCCCTTCTCCAGGGGATATCCCCAACCCAGGGACCGAACCCAGGTCTTCTGCATTGCAGGCAGATTCTTTACCACCTAAGCCACCAGGGAAACCCAAATGTATTTGGTCTTTCCTTGCACAATGCATACATGCTCAGTCATGTCCAATTCTTTGTGACCCCATAGACTGTAGCCCACCAGGCTCCTCTGTCCATGGGATTCTCCAGGCAAGAATACTGGACTGGGTTTCCACTTTCTATTCCAGGGGATCTTCCTGACCCAGGGATCAAACCTGAGTCTCCTGCATCTCCTGCATTCCAGGCAGATTCTTTACCACTGCGTCACCTGGTATATTTGACCAATTTTTCTGAATCAAGGAGTAGGTGTCTGCTTCATTAGCCAAGTGATTGATCCAGGTCATAGTGATCAGTGTTGAAGGAAAAATATACTTTTTAAAACCTTGTCCTGGTGATTCCACCCAGTTCCAAGAGTATCTCAAACATTCAGTATAATTTAAACAATAAAGATATGACAGTTGCTTGATTCAAACTTACATGTTTTGTTATTTTCTCCTAAAGGAGGGGCAACCCCCTTCATTTATCTCGTGAGCGGTATCGGAAGCTCCATTTGGTGTGGCAACAGCACTGCATCATAGAAGAGATCGCCAGGAGCCAGGAAACTAATCAGATGTTATTTGGATTCAACTGGCAGTTACTGTGAGCTCCAGCTCCACCTGGGAACAATCACGAATGAAGACTGATTCAAAATTACGGAGAACTTGCTGAAGGCTGGGGAAGGGTTGGAGGGTCTTTTGCTCCATGTCCAGATTCACATACGTCAATAAAATATTCCTTAATGGAGTATTTATTTCAATTAGCAAACATATGCTTAAAAGGGGGAAAAAAAAAAAAACATAGATTAATCTGTTCTATGTTCCAGAACACTAAAGAATTGCCTCTTCACCCCAAGTGTCTGATCTGCTAATAGTTCCAGAAAACTCATTTGCCTGCATCATCTGTCCCATTTCACTCCATCCATCTGAAAAGTGAAGTCACATCAAGCAGTTGGCGAGCATTCTTATATATTGTTTAACTCTTCTACAATTTGGTGTTTCCCCCGCAAATTTGGTTTAGCTAATGGATCACTGACAAGATTTTAATGATCTGTGGTAGTCTTCCTTGCAGCTAAAGAGGAATTCAGAAACCATGTGGTATACTTCAGTTGAGAAAATTTTCTTAAAAGTAAACATTTTATTAATATGTCTCTCTTAAGGAAAAGCCCCTCATGTTACACTTACTGTTTCAGCCAGAAATTAAATTTCTGTATGGAGTTTCCATTTCTACAGCAAATTTCTGCTGGTATGGAAAAACTTTTTTTCCTTGAGGTCAAATTTCTGTAGACCTCAAGAAGAGTTAGGATAATGTATTCATTATTTATCCCTGATATGACAAAGCCTGCAATCCTCACCTCTGATGGTGAAGATTAGCTTTCTTGAGTTTTGAAATCATACTTTCCATTTTACAAAGGCAAGTTTCTAAAATAAGTTCGCTTATCTCTTGATTGTGGCACCACTGTATTTAATTCAGAAACCTGTTGCAGTTCTGTTTAAACTATCTATAGAATGAGGGTAAAAAAATTCCCCCAATGAGTGAAGCATTGGATGTAAATTAGAACAATCAGATTTAAGCCTGTTCTGTAACCTTCTAATGTCTTTGTAAGACAGATCCTTCAGTTGTTATCTTTGTGCAAACTTTTCATAAACTCTGGGTAGATGATGCATACAACCAACCAAAAAAGCCATGTGATCAGTAGTCTGTGTCCTGTTATATATAACATGCTGTGGTTGAGCCATCTTGTTTATAAATAACAGAGCTCTCCTGAATCTGTGCATAGACTTCTTGGCTTTAACTTTTTATATCAAGAACTTGGAATATAAAACAGAAGGCAGAAGAGAAATTGAGATCTTATATTTTAATTTCTGTTGTCTCTGGGATAAAGTTAGAAGTTGGAAAAATGCATTCAAAGACTATCTTATTTTGCCTTTGGTGACCACAGTCGTATGTGTTTAAATGTTTTCCTACCTTTTTGCTCAGCAAAAGCAAGCAAATAAAAATATATTTGCAAATTGAGGATACACATTTGGGGTTAGGTTTTTTGGTATCTTTATGTAACATAAGAAAGTGAATTTTTCAATGAGGGATTGGCATGAACAAGTATCAGAATCACAATCATGATTTTCTACTTGAATAATTATCATTCAGAAAATATCAGGAAATATTAATAGATACAACTGTAGTGAACAATTTATAACTAGTGATGGGTGAGGGTTAGAAATTTCAGTATTCAGTTTGTCAAATTTACCAGTATGACTAAATGATTACATTTCCCTTTATTTCTTATATAATTTGTTGGATGGATTGTCTGGAAAGTTTTGAGCCATTTGCCTGGGAAACAGAAGATTCTGCCCTAATCAGTTGGCCCCAGTTTAGCAAAGATAAATTGCTTTTTCATTTCTAGCCTTTTCCTATCCACTTCATAAATCCTAGAGTTAGGCTCTCAAGCTGCCAGAGGGACTGTCCTGCAGTGGCCAGTCAGATCTTTACTGCCAAAGAACCCATTTCCTGTTGAGTTCCATTTCCTGAGGTTGACTCAGATTTCTGCACTGTAGATGAACTTATGTTCTCAGTGCTGCCCCCAGCCCACGGGATTTCTAATTATGTTCAAATATCCTCATTGTTTGCCTTCATCACTGTAAACAATTTAACAGCTTATGAAGTTTACTCTAAAAATGAGCAAAAAGTCACTTTATTTTCTATAGTGTATTATGTAGAAGAACTGGTTCAACAGATTGGCTCCAAGACTGTGTTTTTCTAATGTTTGGTGAGGGGCTGGAAGGAATTTTAATGATGCAGTGAAGAAGAACATATATCTGTATAATTAATTTATTATGTTGGTGTATGGGCTGTGAATTCACCCTTTAGTGGTCATTTGTCATTTCGTAACAACTATGCATTTTGGTTCACTGTGATGATCATCTATATTTAGTGACTGCAACATGTTTATACCACTGATTCAAATTCCATCCATGATGAAGTTATACAAATAATGCATATATTGATATCTTTTATTGAAAAATGTAAATTTAAAACTTGTATAATGTTCTGTGCTTTTTGAAATAAAATATCTTATATGTGTATATTTAAAAAGAAAGAAAGGGACTTCTCATGTTTGGGGATTTGGGTTTGAAGTATAAAAAACTATACCTAGAATGGAGCTCTAGCTAAAAGTTAATATTTGTCAGCCCCGACAAACTCTTTAAAATGCATAGGCATTTTGTGTAATTGTCTTCAAACATTTTGACCATATACTCTTTATCAGTGAATAATTTTACCTTCTTTGTTTAGGGGCTTTCTCAACACATACTGGCAGACATCATCTTCTTTGGAGAGGCTGAAAAGCTTGCAGATTCCACTAGCTTCTTTGGCCCCAGGCAGTGAGGCACAGTAACATCAGTGAGTCCAGGAATATCCTCGTCCCTTTCTTCAGGATGACCGGATTGAGAACACTCAGATTGGCTTCCACAATGCAACTTCCTACAGATTTGTGCTTGCTTTCTCTAGTCCTCCTTGGTTTGTAATAGGAATATCCCTAACCCAGTCGGGGTGGACCCAGCCATGGGTCAAGACACCCCGCTTCATTGAGAACCCTGTTTGTCATTCCCACCACTGATTCGGCCCACATATAACCCTTCCATCCAGAGTGTCAGCAGCAACTTCTGTAGCGACATGCTTCTCATAAGAGGTACGAAGTTTTCATTCATCATCCATTTCAATGAGTTTCTGGCAGCCAGTGGCAGGGAAAGAGATGTTCAGCTTCATTCTGAAGCAGCTGACTGCCTCCAAGTCACTAAGACAAAGCTCACCTATTTTTAAAAAAATTGGATGAGCTAACAGAGTCAGATGAACATTAAAGAGATGAACCTAATTTTAAAATCGGCAAAAGATTTGAATAGATTTTTCTCCCCAAAGAAGATGTAAATTGCCAATAAGTTCATGAAAAAAGGTGCATTTGTCATTCAGTTGCTCAGTCGTGTCCAACTCTGTGATCCCATGAACCGCAGCACACCAGGCCTCCCTGTCCATCTCCAAGTCATTAGGGAAATGCAAATCAAAATCACAATGAAGTATCGCTACATACCACAAAAATGGCTGTCTTTTAAAGATAAAGACAGATAATGTGTTGGTGAGGATGTGGAGAATTGGGACCAAATACAGGCAGTCCTCACTTTGTACAGTAATGAATTACTGCATATATGGTCATGTAAGCTGAAACCATAGAAAGCAATCTTAGTAATCAATGGGAAAGGTACAATTGTTCTATGGCCTTAAAGATTTTTGGTCAAAACAAACTTACTGTCAATAGTAGAAGTATTGGGAAATGAAAATAGTAAAAATATTTATGTAGTGCAATGTAATTTATAACATTAGAAACATTGAAAATTAAAGTTTTTTTTTTTTTTTCAAAAACTTACAAGAAAATAACAAGCATGCCTGCCTTCTCTTTGTATAACTTATGATGATACAAAGTGAGCATCTTTTCTAGACATTGGCAAATTGTCACATTTCTAATTTTGGATCAGCTTCCAGAGTTTTATCCTTTTGTGCTCCAAAGCCATGAAATACTTCCAAGAGTTCCTTTAGTGTGAAGATTTTTGGTGTTCCTTCCAGAACATTCATCATAACCATATATATATATAATATATATATATATTGAAGTTTGCCTTCACTAGCTTCTGACACACAGTCTCTCAAATAGCAGTAGTCTCTCAAATTCCATAGTTAATTATTACTCCTATAACTCCAGTATAACTTATAAAACATCTAGATTTGACTCAGATTTCACTTCCAGCATTATCACTTGAGTCTCTTTGCTGCATTTTTATCTTTGTTGGCCATTCCCTGTTTTGGTTGTCCATTTTTGTAAAATGTCACATGGATTTATTACTGGGAGACAAGGAGACAATTATTTGTAATGTCCAATCACCAGCAAACTCTGAAAGAAGTTACAGGATTGGTCACTGATCATGACACATACCTGTTATTTAATGATTTGTAGATTGAAGAGCTAGCCATGTAATTTGCACTTTATGAAATTAGTTATATACCATGATAAGTGAAATTTGAACTGTTTTGTTGAGGACTAATTTTAATAAAACATGGTAACTGGAAAATCTTGCATGTAAGCAACTGTGCGAGCTGAGGTTATCTTGTAGTAGAGCAGCAACTTTCCTAAAGCAAAACTACAGGATATAAAAGGATGAGTAGACACATTAATAAAGGAGACTTTAACAAACATCTCACGATCCTAGATAAAGTGGACAAAGAATTAAGAAGAATATAGTAGACCTAAACAACATAATCACCGTGTTGGTTGGGTCCTACAGTATTGGGAGCAAAAAAGGTTTAAGTTGTTGCACTAAGCCATTCATTCAGTCACAACTGGGCAAGGGAGTACCCAGAAGTGTCCAAGTAGATCATCTAAATTCCATAAATGTTCCTTCCTTAATCCAAGAGCTGCCCTACCTTCTGCTCATCCAGGTCAATTGCCCCTGCCAAAATGGCAACTCCTTTACTCGCTTGCTAGTTGCATGCAGTCCAAAAGACCACAGCCATAGTTTATAGTTTAGAAGGACCCTTGCTGTGTCCCCTGGCAAGAGTGAACCACTGTTGGGGACCAAGACATCTAACTGTGAAGAGCCCAGAATTGCAAGGACAGAAAGCACAGAATTCTCTAGGGAGTCATTTAAGATGTGAGTTGGAGTGACTGCTTGATTCCCGAATTCTAAGTATTCTTCCTGTTAGAAACACAGGAAGAATACTGATTCAGTGTGTTCCATGTGTTTTATAAATAAGTTAATTTGTACCATTTTTAATATTAATTTTCATATATTCCTTTAGATGTATTTGATATTTACTAAGTAGGTAATAAACATATTTTTTCTTTTCCAGTATTTATACCTTATTTCTTCTTTTACTAAATGGATGGGAGAATAGAGTGTGGTTACTTAATAACAAGAATGAAAATTGATCATAAAAAAGCTTTGTAAGTGATACTCAGGGCAATGAGGAAATCACTAATATTGTTTTCGTAGATGAAGAATAATGTGATCAGATTTGCAGTTAGAAAGAGCTCTCTGGCTACCCCATGGAAGAAACAAAAGACACTGCAAAGACTGGAAAGAAGACCAGCTAGAAGCCTCAGCGGAAGTAATGAGATAAGAAGTGATGGCCTAAGAAGGAGAGTGGCAATTGGAATGGAGAAGAATTGATTTTTAAAAGATAAAATATGTCTGTCTCCATTTAGCGTAATCAAGTGTGATTTTAATAAGCCAATCAATTAAAAAATGCACATATTTCAAGTCATTTTGAGGATAGACATTTCCTTTAGGGGAAATTCATCTCCAGAAGACACTAAAAAGAATTTTATAATGTTATCACACTATTAACAAAAATGACCGAAATAAATGAACCTATCAGGCTCAGTGTAAAATACAAAATGAAAATAATTCAATTCAATGAATGAAAAATCAGTTACTGGAGTTTATTTTCCTATGAACAAGCCTCAGTCAGGGGAGGTCACAGGTTGTCTGTGGCAGCTTCTGGAACTAGTTAGCTAAATTGTAATAGTTGATGTGGTCCTCAATAAACAATATAGATGAACTGAAAAAAGTAAATTATCTCTTGTTGTCATTGTTCAATCACTATGTCGTGTCTGACTCTTTGCGACCCTGTGGACTATAACATGCCAGGCTCCCCTGTCCTTCACTCATCTCCCAGAGTTTGCTCAAATTCATGTCTGTCGAGCTGGTGATGCTATCTAGCAATCTCACCTTCTGCTGCCCCCTTCTCCTTTTGCCTTCCATCTTTCCCAACATCAGGGGCTTTTCCATAAGTTAGCTCTTCCCATCAGGTGGCCAAAGTGTTGGAGCTTCAGCTTCAGTATCAATCCTTCCAATGAATATTCAGGACTGATTTCCTTAGGACTGACCCATTTGATCTTGCATTTAAACAGACTCAGTCTTCTTCACCACAATTCAAAAGCATCAATTCTTCAATGCTCAGCCTTCTCTATGGTCCAACTCTCACATCCATACATGACTACTGGAAAAATTACAGCTTTGACTAGATGGACCTTTGTCAGCAAAGTGTTGACTCTGTGTTTTTAATATACTGTCTGAATTTGTCATTGCTTTGCTTCCAGAAGCAAGTATCTTTTAATTTCATGGCTGCAGTCACCATTTGCAGTGCTTTTGGAACCCAGGACAATAAAATCTGCCTCTGCTTCCACTTTTTCTCCTTCTATTTGCCATGAAGTGATGGGACCAGATGCCATGACCATAGTTTTTTAATGTGTTTTAAGTCAGCTTTTACCTTGGTGTACAACCCACTAAATTTCTGGAAATTTTACTTGTCATCTGCAGATTTATTTTGTAGAACATTCAATATCCAAGAAACACCACCAGAAAGATATTTTTAAAGATCATACTTATCATCATGATCATCTGATTTCTAAAAATTATATAAATCCCTATCCACTGGATAGTCAGCTTTGATTAATAAGACAAAACAGAAGAGCCTGTTCTATTTCAATACAGCTGGCAGTGGAATATTATGGCCACTAGGGTGCGCGATTAGCATTGCCAGTCAGTTATTCTACTTTAAAATCACAGAAAGCCATTCAGCTTTTGGAGCTGCTAATTGCTGAACTAGATTGAAAATCACTCATTTTTCCAGACTGTTGCAGACACAGATCAGGAATCACATCACCTCACCACTTTCTCATTTGAAAATTGTGAATATCCAATAAAAAGCCTCTTGATGAGAGTGAAAGAAGAGAGTGAAAAAGTTGGCTCAAAGTTCAACATTCAGAAAACGGAGATCATGGCATCTGGTCCCATCACTTCATGGGAAATAGATGGGGAAACAGTGGAAACAGTGTCAGACTTTTATTTGGGGGGGCTCCAAAATCACTGCAGATGGTGACTGCAGCCATGACATTAAAAGACCCTTACTCCTTGGAAGGAAAGTTTTGACCAACCTAGATAGCATATTCAAAAGCAGACACATTACTTTGCCAACAAAGGTCCATCTAGTCAAGGCTATGGTTTTTCCAGTGGTCATGTACGGATGTGAGAGTTAGACTGTGAAGAAAGCTGAGCGCCAAAGAATTGATGCTTTTGAACTGTGGTGTTGGAGAAGACTCTTGAGAGTCCCTTGGACTGCAAGGAGATCCAACCAGTCCTGGGTGTTCATTGGAAGGGCTGATGCTAAAGCTGAAACTCCAATACTTTGGCCACCTCATGCAAAGAGCTGACTCATTGGAAAAGACTCTGATGCTGGGAGGGATTGAGGGCAGGAGGAAAAGGGGACGACAGAGGATGAGATGGCCGGATGGCATCACTGACTTGATGGACGTGAGTTTGGGTGAACTCCGGGAGTTAGTGATGGACAGGGAGGCCTGGCGTGCTGTGATTCATGGGGTCGCAAAGAGTTAGGACATGACTGAGAGACTGAACTGAATGATGCTTTGTTAATTGAGGACCTTGAAACAAAGAGAAATCCTAAAAGACTGAGCAGATATATAGAGAATTTACTGTTTTAGTAGAACACAATTTGTAAAAAGTTAGGTTTTAACATTTAGTGATTTGTTGTTTTGTATTCCATAAAAGAGGCATAAATAGGAAGTCAATCAAGAAATAACTATGATTAGAATTACTTTTGTAATTGCAAATTAACTTTTAGTTTCTTTTCTAACTTTACTAATTTCAATCAATGAATGTCAGTCTTCCTTAATATTATGGTCTATTTTAATGATCACCGAACACCAACACCAACAGGTTAAAAGACAGTAGATTAATATATCCAAAACTGAGATTACTTTGCCTACCTATCCCCCTCCCCTGCCATTTTTTTCTTACTGGTTTCTTTTTCTTTGAAATTTCTTTAATTAGCAATAACCCCTCACAGCAAAATAAAGGATGAAGTTTTCAAAAATGCAAACACTTAAAGTGTATTTAATGTGAATGCATTTCTGTTAAAATGAGCATGCTGCTGAAATTGGCTTAAAGAGGTCAAGCTCTCAGAGGACCCTCCCAAATTTGGCCCGCTGCCTATAGTTTACTGACCCCTGTTCTAGAGCATCTTTGTAACCTACATAATATACCTCTAACAGTTTCTGAAAGAGATGGGAATACCAGACCACCTAACCTGCCTCTTGAGAAATCTGTATGCAGGTCAGGAANCCCCCCCCAAACAAAAAGGGGTACCAGTTGCCTTTCCCTAAGTATATTTACCAGACTCTCTTCTTGAATTTTTTCAAGAAAAAGTGAGTTTTGTTTACCTGCAACTTCACAGGCCTCCCTCTACCTGTAGTTTCACACAGGCTGGTCTTCCTCTTTTTCTTTCTTTCCTAGGACAATAATTTCGGATGAGCAAGAATATTTTTAACAGTTTAATCTGCACAGGGCAGAGCATGTGAGAGCAGCCTGAAAGATCTGTGTAGAATAGAAGAACCCAGGCCCAAGGAAATGGCAACCTACTCCAATACTCTGGCCTGGAGAACAGGCCGTATCCGTGGGGGTTGCAAAGAGATGGACATGACTGAAGGGACTTAGCATGAATGCACTGCCCCAGAACGCTTCCCCTACTCTGCTCCTTTCTTTCATCATCACCCCACCCCAAACCATCCTTCAACAAGATAACACATGAAACTTCCAATCAGCGACTCTTGTTAAATCATGGAGCTGTGTCTTTGCAAGAGGGCTTGAGGCACTGAATGTCTAAAAGGACAGAGGGCCACTTTGGTCTTCTGAAAAACAGCAGCACAGATATACTTAGCCAGCTAGCCAGAAAGAAGGTTGCTTTCTGAAGCACATGGCGAGTTACTGCTTTTGGTGGAGAGAAGAAGGTTGCAAGAGTTTACCAAGAAGATGCTGAATTATCTCAGGGAAGCTGCTCAAGATAAACACTTGGCTGCCTCCACTTCTGGTTGTTTGGGCTCGGGGACCAGGCTGCCTGTCTCTGCTCTCCCGGGACTCTTCCCAGAAGCCTGGCTGCACCTTTAGATCTGAAGAAGGCGCTGCTTTGAAGTCCTCCACCTCCAGCAGAAAGCAGGGATCTAGCATTCCTCTCAGCACAGACACCCCTTTCCCTGATAAGAATGCCAGGAATTTCCATCATTTCCTGTAGGGAATGGCTAAAGGAGCCCAGCATGAGGCTATCCTTTCAACGGCACCTTTTCCAAACATCTCTAAATGGAAAGGGTACAACTGCAGGCAAAGCGCTGACCCTGGCCAGAGATAAGTGAGGATCGATGTGAGATGAACATGGTGTCCCTGTGGGGTTCCTCTTCAAAGCTGTTTGCCTCCTTGAGTGACAGAGTCTTCTTTTTGTGGCTTTGCAAGTCCTGATGGAGTTGATATTTCTGATTTTAAAAGAATTTGGAGTCAAATGGCATGTGGAAAAGTGGACACAGCAAAGAGATTCAGAATAGTTCACCTGGCCCCTCTCCCCCGACCCCTCACTTCCAGGAAATCATCAGGGTTCCTGAGACCTAAGAAAGGGTTTTCTGGCTGTCATTTCTTTTCAATAATCTGAGGTTTCCTAATTTAAAAAAAAATTATTTATTTTTTAATTGAAGGATAATTGCTTTACAGAATTTTGTTATTTTCTGTCACACTTCAACATGAATCAGCCATAGGTATGCATATATCCCCTCTCTTTTGAACCTCCCTCCCCACACACACCCCTGCCCCCTCCACCACCCGCCAGGTTGATACAGAGCCCCTGTTTGAGTTTCCTGAGCCATACAGCAAATTCCTGTTGGTTATCTATTTTA
>SJYX01004530.1:185629-254498 GCA_006410675.1 Oreotragus oreotragus | reverse complement strand
ATGCTATTCTCCCAAATCATCCCACCCTTTCCCTCTTTTTCAATTATGGTTTCCTCAGGGTACTTGTCCAATAGTGGGATTGATGGGTCATATGGTAGTTCTATTCCTTTTTTTTTTTTTAAGGAATCTCCATGCTGTTGTTCAGTCACTCAGTAGTGTCTGACTTTTTGCGACCCACATGGACTGAAGCCCACCAGGTTTCCCTGTACTTCACTATCTCCAGAGTTTGTTCAAACTTAGGTCTGTTGAGTCAGTGATGCTACCCAAATATCTCATCCTTTCCATACTCTTCTCCTTATTGGCTGTATCAATTTATTCCCATCTACAGTGCAAGATGGTTCCTTTTTCTCCACACCCTCATCAGCATTTATTGTTTGTAGATATTTTATTGTTGGCCATTCTGATCAGTGTGAGGTGATACCTCTTTGATTTGCATTTCTCCAATAAACAGCACTATTTATAATACCTGAAGCATGGAAACAATCCAGATGCCCATCCACAGATGAATGGATAAAGAAGTTGTGGTACATGTATACAGTGGAATATTACTCAGCCATAAAGATAACACATTTGAGTCAGTTCTAGTGAGATGGATAAACCTAGAGCCTGTTACACAGATTGAAGTAAGTCAGAAAGAGAAACACATCATACATTAATGCATATAAATGAAATCTAGAAAAATGGTCCTGATGAACCTATCTGCAGTGCAGGAATAGAAATGCAGACATAAAGATCAAACTTTGAACACAGCAGGGGAAGGGAAAAGTGTGACAATGAATTTAGAGAGTAGCATTAAACGTATACATGACCATGTGTAAGATAGATAGCTAATGGGAAATTGCTGTATAACACAGGGCACTCCATGTGCTGCTCTGAGACAACCTAGAGGGGTGGAATGGGTAGGAGTAGGAGGAAGTTCAAGAGGGAGGGGATATATGTATACACATTGCTGATTCATGTTGTTATATGGCAGAAGCCAGCACAATATTAAAGAACAATTATCCTCTAATTAAAAATAAATTTTAAAATATAGTCTCTGAACCAGCAATATTAATATCTCCTAGATACATTTAGGAAAACAGTCTTAGGTCCTACACTAGACCTACTGAACTCTGATGTAAAGATCCAAAAATCTCTTTTTATTAATAGCATATTGTCCAGATAATCTTGAGGCATGATGAAGTTTGTGTGCATACATTTAATTGTAAAGATATGGGATGATGTTAAGAGAGTGGAACTGTGAGGCCAGGATTTTTGGAGGCTGTATATGAGGCCCATAGAAGTGAATGACTGATAGAGAATAAGTGGCAATTACCAGAAAATGAGGCATCAAGAAATAGAGACAAGTTGTTGAACAGATTATACACGTGACTCATCAGCTCACCAAAATCATTGTTAAAGTTCTAATGGAGAGAAATTCAGCAGGCCAGTAGAAAATATTTTCAATAAATCTGGAGTACTTGGAAGTAAAGGATGCTTCAATGAAACAAGTGTTCTTAGAAAACAAAAAAGAAGTAACATTATTAAGTAACAAAAATGAGCAACAGATACACCTAGTTCACCTCTCAAGAAAGATATGACTTGGTGTTGAACACATTCCATCTCTTCATGAAATATAAACATTTCTTTTTCATCTAAAGTAGATTTTATTTTAGAAAATGAAGATTTGACAGCTAGAGGAAAGCATGAGATTATGCCTTGTCCAGGGGTCAAAATAGAATTTTTTCTTTTCATGGAGGGGCTGTACATAGGGAAACAAAAACAACCTGAAAGCATGAACTAAAATATTTACATATTTACACATTGCTATTGATCAATTTGTTACCTCAGATAGTTCTTTACTCAATTTCCATAGAATCAGAGATTCATTTTTTTATTAATTTCTCAAAAAAAATCTTCCAACACTCTCAAAGTCTTAGTTTCTCAATTATCATCCAAATTTATTTTTATTTATACCACTTGCAGGTACTCTGCATTAAATGCACATTTGTTTATAGATTTATACTGTCAACTCTACCACAGAATATTTTATGAGGTTATGGACTACACCTTGTTTTTCACTATCACTAATTCTGAAAATAGCTTCTGATATACATTCAGCCCTTGGTTATTTTTGTTGCATAAATAAATGAAGACATTAATGACTCTGGTGTGGCTGCTGCAGTGATATGTCTTCCATTAGATAGTATGGTGTATTTATTTTTGCATCAGAAATCATTGGTGCTGACAATTATATCTAATTTCTAGTCACTGCAATACTTTAAAACATTCTCCGGGGAAATGCTGTGCCATTTTCATTATATCTTCAGAGAGATGAGTGTGGAAAAAAAAAGACCATTGTTTAGAAAAAAGAAATTTAAGAACTAAGCAAAGCCCTTAAAATAATGTATTACAGGATGCTACATGATATTAAAATGCTTATTTAGTCAACTAATATTAAGGGCTATGCCCTTAACTTGCTTCCAAAACCACACAATAAATAATGCAAAAATCTATACAATTGAATGATTTTCTACTTATGATAAATTTCATTACAATCAAAAGCTCCTAAATAATGTACAAAATTTCATTTTCTGTTCTTTTTACATCACCACTATTCCTGAATTTATTATTTCAATACCTTTTATTATGAGTAATATTTACAGTTAAAACAGAGTTAAATGATAGAATGGAGATATTGACTTATGTGGAGTTTAATAGAAATTCAATAATAGCTACCCAGTTCAAAAAAATCCTGAAATATAAGAACCAAAGAACACAGAATCCACAAAGCATAGGGTTCTTTTCAACTGTCATTGTCAGGGAAGAGTAGATCATGGTCAGTGATTGAGATGAAAGCTATTTTATGCAAATAAGGTAAAAATGTAAATACATTAAAATTCTGTATTAATGCCACCAACTTGATAAATATCTTGGAGAAATTTACTTTACTTAACACTAAATAAAAGTTAATAACTCAGCTAAGAATTGTGGTGGTGAGGATAACAAAAAACAAAAACAGCTACAGGACATTGCAAAGTCATTTTTAAAGAAATAGATTTTCAACTTTTATTCCCACTGAACCTATATTTTTCTAAGAAAAAAAAGTAACCATTTTTAGATAGACAAAATGCTCTTCTAATACAAAATAATAATTGAAGCATAATATAAAGACTCTTACTCCTTGGAAGGAAAGCTATGACTAACCTAGACAGCATATAAAAAGGGGAGACATTGCTTTGCCAACAAAGGTCCATCTAGTCAAGGCTATGTTTTTTCCACTTGTCATGTATGGATGTAAGAGTTGGACCATAAAGAAAGCTGAGCCCCAAAGAACTGATGTTTTTTAGCTGTGGTGTTGAAGAAGACTCTTGAGAGTCTCTTGGACTGCAAGGAGATCCAACCAGTCCATCCTGAAGATCAGTCCTGGGTGTTCTTTGGAAGGACTGATGTTGAAGCTGAAACTCCAATACTTTGGCCACCTGATGTGAAGAGCTGACTCATTTTAAAAGACTCTGATGCTGGGAAAGATTGAGGGCAGGAGAAGAAGGGGACAACAGAGGATGAGATGATTGGATGGCATCACCAACTCAATGGACATGAGTTTGCGTAAACTCTGGGAGTTGATGATGGACAGGGAGGACTGGCATGCTACAGTCCATGGGGTTGCAAACAGTCAGACACGACTGAACGACTGAACTGAACTGAACTGAGAAAGATCTCTATGGGAAGGCAATGGAAAGATATTTGTTAGTCTTTGCAGAATTAGAACTAAGTTAAATTAGTTACCTCCTAAGTGAGGGGTTGTTAAGCTCACTTTGAGAATTAGCTTTTAGAGTTTGACCATGACAAATAGCTCCAGGATAGTATAGCTTTCTCAGGATTAATGACAACCTCTATTTATTCATGATGTCCTTTATCGGAACTATCAGCCACTTTTCCAGTTCATAAGATAAATTCACTTGATGCTTGTAAGATGGTCATCAGTGGTGATCAAGGTATACAATGTCTGCTTTCTCATTTAGCAAGACCTGGAGCATGTCATGGCAACCCACTCCAGTATTTTTGCCAGGCAGATCCCATAGACAGAGGAGCCTGGAGGGCTACAGTCCATATGGTGGCAAAGAGTCAGACACGACTAAAGCAACTTACCATGCATCAAGCAAGAAGTGAATTTCTGACTTCCCAAACGTCTTTCCTAAGAGTAAAAAATATTTTGCCAAAAATGTCCAGCAAGTAGTGTCTATCTATGGCCAGATTTGTTGTATATTCCTATTGACCAAATTCACTGCAACATCGTTTTGTCATTAGAAGTATTCATGAAACTTTCTGAGAAATGAAATTTTTCTTCTTTTCCTTAACTCCTTGAAAGTCCTCCAAACATACTGATAAATGGTTTGGTCATTACTTTATTTCCATGAAGTCAAAATTTAACATCTGAGAAAAATATCCTATATGCTATTTTTTAAATTTCATTTAAGCAAGGCAACATCCTAATTCCTGGGGAAGGCAATGGCACCCCACCCCAGTACTCTTGCCTGGAAAATCCAATGGACAGAGTAGCCTGGTGGGCTGCAGTCCATGGGGTTGCTAACAGTTGGACAGACTGAGCGACTTCACTTTCACTTTTCTCTTTCATGCATTGGAGTAGGAAATGGCAACCCACTCGAGTATTCTTGCCTGGAGAATCCCAGGGATGGGGGAGCCTGGTGGGCTGCCGTCTATGGGGTCACACAGAGTTGGACACGACTGAAGTGACTTAGCAGCAGCAGCAACAGCAGCAACATCCTAATTCCAGAGTATAGATCTGAAAAGAAAACCACATACACTTAAAGGGCACAGTTGCAGGAAGTGTGAAGAGTGATTTATTGTCTCAATTCAGCATTTAAAATTTTCCTATAACTCAGGGAATATGCTTTTACTAAACACCTCTCTCTGTATAATGTTAGGAAATTAAACTAAAAGTACATGAAATTATAAGAAAAATTGTATGGAGTAAAAATTAAATAGAAAACACCACTTGAGTGCAACAGATATTTCAAAATGTTGCCAAGTATTCATGGGCAATGAGATTTGTGATTTCATGAGTTCATTTTGTCAAAGCTATGACAAACAGAGGCAGCATATTAAAAAGAGACATCACTTTTCTGACAAAAGTCTGTATAGTCAAGGCTATAGTTTTTCCAGTAGTCATGGCTGTATGTGAGAGTTAGGTCATAAAGAAGGCTGAGTGCTGAAGAATTGATGCTTTTGAACTGTGGTGTTGGAGAAGACAGTTGAGAGCCCCTTGGACTGCAAGGAGATCAAACCAGTCAATTCTAAAGGAAATCAATCCTGAATATTCATTGGAAGGACTACCTGATGCGAAGAGCCAAATCATTGGAAAAGACCCTGTTGCTTGGAAATATTGAGGGGGAGGAGAAGGGGATAAGAGATTGAGATGTTTGAATGGCATCGCCGACTCAGTGAACATGAGTTTGAGCAAACTCCGGGAGACAGTAAAGGACAGGGAAGCAAAGTGTGCTGCTGTTCATGGGGTCATAAAGAGTCAGACATGACTTCACAACTGAAGAACAACAAATTATTAGTGAAAGAAATGCTAACTGATCCATTCCTGGGTAATGATCAGGAAGTATTTTCTAAGATTTGTGCTACATAACACAATCACACACACACATACACACACACACACACACACACAGAACTACAACTGAATTTTGGTTTCATTTTTTTTTCAACTAAGAAAAGAATGATGTATTTGCTCATAATAACTTTGCTGCTGCTGCTGCCACTAAGTCGCTTCAGTCGTGTCTGACTCTGTGCGACCCCAGAGACAGCAGCCCACCAGGCTCCCCATCCCTGGGATTCTCCAGGCAAGAACACTGGAGTGAGTTGCCATTGCCTTCTCCAATGCATGAAAGTGAAAGGGAAAGTAAAGTCACTCAGTCATGTTCGACTCTTCGCAACCCCATGGACTGCAGCCCACCAGGCTCCTCCGTTCATGGGATTTTCCAGGCAAGAGTTTTACTTCAGAATAAATCTGATAAAATGAAATGAATGCATACCATATGAATGATATGATCCTAATCACATTTGTGCATGTAAACATAAAACATTAAGGCACATCATGCTTTTAAACTGGAATTCCATAACATTACGCTATATAGTGTCTGGGGAATTCTTTAATGCTTTTTATGAATTTAAATTATTGTTTAGTGACAAATTTATCAAGAAAAAAATCCTAGATGTCCTCATCATCATACTAATGAGAGAAACATTAATCTAAATTTAATAATATATTCAGGGAAATGCAGTGCTTATACACACTTTAACTTGAACATAAACAGCAGCAAAAAAAACCAAAATATATTTTTAATGTCATTAAATCATACTGCAAGTTAAGTAATTGATAAAATGACTTATATACAGGTATTTTAATAGGATTTTTAATGAGGATCAAACACTACATTTCTTCTCAACTTTAATTAAGATTTGTTTTATTTTTGTCTTCAACTTGTGTAAACTCATGGATTCAGAAAGAGAGCAAATGGAAGCCATTTTGCATCTCACCATTTCATCAGTTCAGTTCAGTTCAGTCACTCAGTTGTGTCCAACTCTGTGCAACCCTATGGATTGCAGCATGCCAGGCCTCCCAGTCCATCACCAACTCTCGGAGTTTACTCAAACTCATCTCCATTGAGTTGATGATGCCATCCAACCATCTCATCCTCTGTCGTTCCCTTCTCCTCCTGCCTTCAATCATTCCTCACAATAGGGTCTTTTCAAATGAGTCAGGTCTGCACATCAGGTGGCCAAAGTATTGAAGTTTCAGCTTCAACATCAGGCCTTCCAATGAATACTCAGGACTGAGCTCTTTTAGGATGAAATGGTTGTATCTTCTTATGGTCCAAGGGACTCTCAAGAGTCTTCTCCAACAGCACAGCTCAAATGCATCAATTCTTTGGTGCTCAGCTTTCTTCATAGTCCACCTCTTACATCTTTACATGACTACTGGAAAAACTATAGCCTTGACTAGACAGACCTTGTTTGGCAAAGTAATACCTCTGCTTTTTAATATGCTGTCAAGGTTGGTCATATCTTTTTTTCCAAGGAGTAAGCGTCTTTTAATTTCATATCTGCAATCACCATCTGCCATGATTTTGGAACCCCCCAAAATATAGTCTGTCACTCTTTTCCCATCTATTTGTTGTGGAGTGATGGGACCAGATACCATGACCTTAGTTTTCTGAATGTTGAGCTTTAAGCCAACTTTTTCACTCTCCTCTTTCACTTTCATCTAGAGGCTCTTTAGTTCTTCTTCACTTTCTGCCATATGGGTGGTGCATCTGCATATCTGAGGTTATTGATATTTCTCCCAGCACTCTTGATTCCAACTTGTGCTTCATCCAGCTCAACATTTTGCATGATGTACTCTGCATAGAAGTTAAATAAGTAAGGTGACACTATACAGCCTTGACCTACTCCTGTTCTTATTTGGAACCAGTTTGTTGTTTCATGACCAGTTATAACTGTTGCTTCCTGACCTACATACAGATTTTTCAGGAGGCAGGTCAGGTGGTCTGGCAGTCTCATCTCTTTATGAATTTTCCGCAGTTTGTTGTGACCCACACAGTCAAAGGCTTTGGAATAATCAATGAAGCAGAAGTGGATATTTTCCTGGAACTCTCTTGCTTTATCTATGATCCAACGGATGTTGGCAATTTGACCTCTGGTGCCTCTTCCTTTTCTAAATCCAGCTTGAACATCTGGAATTTCACAGTTCATGTATCATTTCATATTCTTATCCAATTTCTGAAGAGTATAGTATTAATTGAACACAGCTGAAAGGAAAAGAGCAGTGATCCCACCCCACACTACCCATATTTCCTTCCAGCAATCCAACACCATTCTGGGGTATGTTAACAGATGATTTCTGGCCCAACTCTAATATCAAGGCTTTCCTGCTATAACACCAATCTATCAGCATGTTATGTGCAATGGGATCAAACAGTCTGCTGTTTTGTAACTACACAAATATTGTGTGATTTAGATGTAGAAATGTTAAATGAAAAAGTAAATATGTGGTTTTAGTGAACTGTGGAAAGCCCCACAGCTTGCCAACCTGGGAGTAACATGTTTATATATAGTACAATTTCTTGTTGCTCAGTCTGACTGAACATGTCTGACTCTTTGCGGCTCCATGGACTGCAGCACACCAGGCTTCCCTATCCTTCACCATCCCTCAGAGTTTGTTCAAACTCATGACAATCAAGTCAGTGATGCCATCCAACCATCTCAAGCTCCGTAGTCCCCTTCTCCTGCCCTCAAGCTCTCCCAGCATCAGGGTCTTTTTTATTGCATGGGCTTTTCACATCAGTGGCCAAAGTTTTAGAGCTTCAGCTTCAGTATCAGTCTTCCAATGAATATTCAGGATTGATTCCTTTAGGATTGACTCGTTTGATTGCCTTGCTGTCCAAGGGACTCTCAAGAGTCTTCTCCAACACCACAGTTCAAAAGCATCAGATCTTTGGTGCTCAGTCTTCTTTATGGTCCAACTCTCACATCCATACATGACTACTGGAAAACCATAATACATAATTATGTACATGAAACAGAATTGTAGGAGATAACTGGACTATATGGAAAATCAAATAGCCCCCTTTTTTTTTTCTTTTTCAAGTCTCAGTCATGTCCAACTCTTTGCAACCCCATGGACTATGCAGTCTACGGAATTCTCCAGACCAGAATACTGGAGTGAGTAGCCTTTCCCTTCTCCAGAGGATCTTCCCAACCCAGGGATTGAACCCAGGTCTCTCACATTGCAGGCAGATTCTTTACCAACTGAGCTATCAGAAAAGCCCATAGTCCAACTACTTGCTATAATTAATACCAAGTATCAGTTGGACAGCCTCAAACTGTGTGATATAGAGGCAGATGATTACATGATCCAACCACAGAACAGAGTTTTTGTTGGAAATTTGATGTCCAGGATAAATAAGATATTGCATGATGCATGCTTGCTCAGTAAACTTCAGTTGTGTCTGAATCTTTGTGTCACTATGAATTGTAGCCTTCCAGGCTCCTCTGTCCTTGGGATTCTCCAGGCAAGAATACTGGAGTGGGTTGCCATTTCCTTCTCCAGGGGATCTTTCTTACCCAGGGATCAAACCCATGTCTCTTACAATTCTTGCACTGCAGGCAGATTTTTTACACTAGCACCGCCTGGAAGATTCTAGTATCATATTTAAACGTTAGAAAATTTATACCAAAAGTCATATATTTCGTACATAAATAGAGAACTATTTAACAGTCTTTCCTTGTTTTGCATAATTATTTCACACCTTGAGACAATTTTTCAGAAATCTCATCAAAAATTCTGATTATTATTGTACTTCTATTTTGTACAAATTTATATTAATAGCTACATTTGATTCCATTTTTTTTTAACTCACAAAAGCCTCAGAAAAAAAAAACAACTTGTTTTGGTATATGTATATATATCTTTGGGGAATACAATAGAAAAAAGATATGTGACCCATACCATATATTATTTGTGAGGAAAGAGGAGAGAGATGGGAGTGAGTTTTGGGAGGGAGGGAATATGGATGCTCCTATGACTGATTCTTGATGTATGACAGAAAACCACAAAATTATGTAAAGAAATATCCTTCAATTAAAACATATAAAGTGGCAAAAATAAATAAGTTAATGATTAAAATATTTTACCCTAGTGTGTATTATGGATATTTAAATTTCAACATTTAATTATGATAGTTAAATGATAATATAATGTCTCAAAAAAGTAAACAACAGGGCTGAGTTTTGGGAGGGAGGGAATATGGATGCTCCTATGACTGATTCTTGATGTATGACAGAAAACCACAAAATTATGTAAAGAAATATCCTTCAATTAAAACATATAAAGTGGCAAAAATAAATAAGTTAATGATTAAAATATTTTACCCTAGTGTGTATTATGGATATTTAAATTTCAACATTTAATTATGATAGTTAAATGATAATATAATGTCTCAAAAAAGTAAACAACAGGGCAGCTAGCTTTCTTTCCATTACCACTTCTCACATAAGCTAGAAAAAAAAAAAGCATTTTGTCTATATCATTGCAAAGGAAAAAAAAAAGATTAGAAAATGAATGAAGTACCCTGTTGGCATTCTGGATAAAAGTTTCTGTAATGCCCACTTATTGGATATATTAGGATAAAGATATTGTTAATTTTTATCCCTAAATCTCAGTAAGGTTAATTAAAATTCATAAGAATAGACACAAAATATTTACATGAATAACATATTAAGTCAAAAGTCCATTGTTGCAAAGGAAAAGACTTAAAATATAGCTTTTATATACATATGGGCTTCCCTGGTGGCTCAGAGGTTAAAGCGTCTGCCTGGAATGCAGGAGACCCAGGTTCGATCCCTGAGTCGGGAAGATCCCCTGGAGAAGAAAATGGCAACCCACTCCAGTACGCTTGCTTGGAGAATCCCATGAGGGAGGAGCCTGGTGGGCTATAGTCCATGGGGTCGCAAAGAGTCGGACACGACTGAGCGACTTCACTCACTCACTCATACATATTGGGGCCTGATCGATGAACCAAACAAATTTGTTAATGAACTGAGTAATCTTAAGAGGGATTAATTAGGTAAGTAAT
The DNA here is from genome assembly GCA_006410675.1 of Oreotragus oreotragus. Taxonomy (NCBI): domain Eukaryota; kingdom Metazoa; phylum Chordata; class Mammalia; order Artiodactyla; family Bovidae; genus Oreotragus; species Oreotragus oreotragus. The sequence goes on along the minus strand of SJYX01004530.1, from coordinate 243,852 downwards.
TATACATTATGAATTAAGAATTTAAAAACCAATAAACTATTTTGGTCACAGATAATGGCAGTTGACAACTTATTATACATTCTTATAGTATTTATTATAATAATATTAATCATGCACAGCAGTTCTGCTTTTTGAGTAGTTATAAGAGTAATTCCAGAGCATTTCACTCAAAAAAAGATATTCTGTTCACAGAGGGCAGCTGAATATGTGATAAGAAATACAAAGTGTGCTTTTCATGTGCTCATAAATTAGTTTCAAAGGGTGAAACATCTTTCTAGGTAATGTCAAATAAATCTCTGAAATACTGCAATACTAATTTGAGTAGTATAGTACCAAATTTATTTAACAATACATGTAAATTTTGTTAATATAGGACATCCCATTGTGAATTTAAATGTCCAACTCTGAGAAAACAGTAAACAATATTCACTTTAACCAAAAGAGTAATTCAATTGCACTGTAAGGTTAATTATATATTTAGATTAGGTACTATTCTGTTTATTTGTTTTTTTCTTGTTCAATATCCCTGCCTTGGGGCTTCCCAGATGGTGAAGTGGTAAAGAATCCACCTTCTAATGCAGGAGATGTGAGTTAGATTCCTGGGTCAGAGAGTTCCCCTGGAAAAGAAAATGGCAACCCACTCCAGTATTCTTGCCTGGGAAATTCCAAGGACAGAAGAGCCTGGTGGGCTACATTCCCTGGAATCCCAAAGAGTTGGGCATGACTGAGCAACTGAACACACACACATCCCTGCCTTAGCAGAGAGGCAAGCACTTAATTCCCCAATACTAGTTTATTAGAAGGAACATATTTGATCTTTCTTTCTCTTATACTCAGTCTTTTTGTTTCATCATTAAATTATGCACATTAAATGTAGGGCCAGGTGTGAAGTTTGGTAAGAGTCTGATACATGTTGAGGAAATTTGCTTTTTAAATGGGTGATGTCACCACCTTAAGTTCAGAAAATTCCCCATATCTTCTATTAAGAAGATATCTGTAGCTTCTTGCTGCCATGAAGATGATTAATTCAGAATGATGGGAGCATCTTCTCCACTCTTGGCTTCCAGCTGATAACCAAAGCTGAGTGGAGCAGAAATCCCTGTGCTGTAGAACCAAGATGGAAATTCTTCCCTCCTCCTATTTCTTTCACTAATTAACATGTCTCCTAGGTTGAAGGTCCTTGAGACTCTCTTGAGCTTCAAGTTTTTTTTTTTTTTCTGTTAAGCTCAAAGAGCTGGATGAGCAAGGTGGGATAACCATTCCTGAGGTTCAGTTTTGTCAATAAAATGGGGGGATAAAATTCATGTCTTTATGACCTCTGCTTAAGCTACCTTATCTATCATATTTTAAAACTGCTTTAACGTTATCAAATTGACTGGGGAGACTCCTAACTTTGAATATAACCTGGAGAATTTTCAATTACTTGCTTGCTTCTTAAAATTCCAATTAAGCTTGTTGTGAAGTTCTCTGGTCCAGGTGCTTGTTTGTTGTTGCTGTTTAGTGGCTAAGTCATCTGTGGCCCCATGGACTGTAGCTCACCAGGGTCATCTGTCCTTGGGATTTTTCAGGCAAGAACACTAAAGTAGGTTGCCTTTTCCTTTTCCACGGGATCTTCCGAGGGATCCCTCTGACTGAGGGATCAAACCTGTGTCTTCTGCTAGGCTGGCAAATTCTTTGCCATTGAGCCACCAGGTGTCTGTCCCACTCTTAGGTATATTTTAGCATGCTGAATCATTCTGATTTTTTTTTTTTTTTGTAAAATGACATATAGTACAGAGGATTCTTTGTAGTAATTTATATTTTACAAAGCATATTTTCAAGTTTCCAATATGTCACCATGGGATTGGATAGTAATAATTAGTAGTAATACTATGCATGTGTGGTTGACATGCATTCAACATTTGTATTCCTGCATGATTTTACATTCTTACATTGGGTTCATCAGCAATTTATCTAATAAATAATTGATTTTTTGAAGTAATGGGTTATTACTTGTCTAGTCTACCATTTTTGTGGAGATTCATTAATTTCACTATTACTCCTAGTAATTCCCTCATCTTAGTTTCTTTTCCATTGTTCTGCTTTTTCTAGATTCCTAACACAAGCCCTCTTTTTTAGTTATCACAATAAGCCACTTCTTATGCAGTAAAATGAGACTGACATACTCGAATTAAATTTAATTTTCTATAGTATTCTAGTAAGATTGGGGATTGGATGAAATAAGCTATGTGGCGTCTTTAAAAAAAAAAGAAATTAAAGAAAAATAGACCATAGGTAGCATCCAATGCCAGGTTTACAAGTCAGCATGAGTTTGCTTTTATAAAATTACAGCTGAAAGGAAAAGAGAATTTTGAGGCTTTCCAGCCCAAGAGCCATTGTCTTTTTCTTTTCCCCAAGACTATGAAAAACAACACTGAAAAGCATAACATCAGTCATTTAAGGTGCCAAAAATAAGTGTTTACAGTGGAGAATTTAAAGAGAAAATTCTGGTAGCATGCATATCACAGAAGAACACCACAGATTTTGAGCAGATAGCTTTCATAAATCTCTTGATATTATATGAATTATGCACATTAGTGAGACCCTATGGCCCAGCAGAATATGTAGGAAGAGACTGGAAGCTTGAAAGACAGAGCCATATGGGGTGAGATAAGAGAGATTTTGCTTCTCTGGATGCAATCCCAAAGTCTGTAGCTCAGAAAGCAGAAGCTCTCTGGTTTTATAATGTAAGATGACAGTCTGAAGCTCATAGAGTGGTGTAAATAACAGAGAAATGGGGGAGAAACCCAGGGTACTGGGATAAATAGCACTAGTGGGAAACCATAAGAACGGCATATAGATCTGTTTCTATGAAATGAAGGGAAGAAAATATTTTACTATTAGAGTCCAGAAAAGTGATAACTTCCATCTAGAAGAGCAGTTGCTAAACTGATGTTCAATAATGTCCAATTTTCAACTGAAAATTATTAGCCAGGCAAAAAAATGGAAAAATGACATACATTGACAAAAAAGAGAAAAGGAAAACAGACCATATAGGTCCAGACATTGGATTTAGCTAAGACTTCAAAACAGCTACTATGCATATATTTAAATAATTAAAGGAAAATATATTTTAAAATAAAGGAAAATCAGTTCAGTCCATTTCAGTCACTTAGTCATGTCGAGCTCTTTGAGACCCCATGGACTGCAGCACGCCAGGCTTCCCTGTCCATCACCAACTCGCAGAGCTTACTCAAACTCATGTGCATCAAATCAGTGATGCCATCCAACCATCTCATCCTCTGTTGTCCCTTTCTCCACCTGCCTTCAATCTTTCCCAGAATTAGGGTCTTTTTGGATGAATCAGTTCTTCATATCAGGTGGCTAAAGTATTGCGGTTTCAGCTTCAGCATCAGTCTTTCCAATTAATATTCAGAACTCATTTCCTTTAAGATGAACTGGTTGGATCTCCTTGTTATCCAAGGGACTCTCAAGGATCTTCTCCAACACTACAGTTAAAAAGCATCTTGTAGTCCACCTCTCACATCCATACATGACTACTGGAAAAACCATAGCTTTGACCAAATGGACATTTGTTGGCAAAAAATACCTTTGCTTTTTAATATGCTACTAAGGTTGGTCATAGCTTTTCTTCCAAGGTGCGAGTGTCTTTTAATTTCATGGCTATAGCGACCATCTGTGGTGACTTTGGAGCCCACAAAAAGAAAGTCTCTCACTGTGTCCATTGTTTCCCCATGTATTTGCCATGAAGTGATGGAACCGGATGCCATGATCTTAGTTTTCTGAATGTTGAGTTTTAAGCCAAATTTTTCACTCTCCTCTTTCACTTTAACAAGAGGCTCTTTAGTTCTTCACTTTCTGCCATAAGTGTAGTGTCCTCTGTGTATGTGAGGTTATTGTTATTTCTCCCAGCAAGCTTGATTCCAGCTTGTGCTTCATCCAGCCCAACATTTTGCATGATGTACTCTGCATATAAGTTAAATAAGCAGGGTGACAATATACAGCCTTGACATACNGTAGTGTCCTCTGTGTATGTGAGGTTATTGTTATTTCTCCCAGCAAGCTTGATTCCAGCTTGTGCTTCATCCAGCCCAACATTTTGCATGATGTACTCTGCATATAAGTTAAATAAGCAGGGTGACAATATACAGCCTTGACATACTCCTTTCCTGATTTGGAACCAGTCTGTTGTTCCATGTCCAGTTTTAATTGTTGCTTCTTGATCTGCATACAGACTTTTTTAAATTTATTTATTTTAATTGGAGGTTAATTACTTTATAATATTGTATTGGTTTTGCCATACATCCACATGAATCCGCCACAGGTATACATGTGTTCCCCATCCTGAACCCTGCTCCCTCCTCCCTCCCCGTGGCATTGAAACATGTATAATATGATATATGCATACAAATTTTTCAGGAGGCAGAAGAGGTGGTCTAATATTCCCATCTCTTTAAGAATTTTCCACAGTTTGTTGTGATCCATACAAAGTTTTTGCATAGTCAGTGAAGCAGAAGTAGATTTTTTTTTTTTTTTTTTTTTTTTAGTTATCTTGCTTTTTCTATGATCCAATGGATGTTAGCATTTTGATCTCTGGTTCCTCTGCCTTTTCTAAATCCAACTTGAACATCTGGAAGTTTTTGGTTCATGTACTGTTGAACCCTGACTTGGAGAATTTTANATTTTTTTTTTTTTTTAGTTATCTTGCTTTTTCTATGATCCAATGGATGTTGGCATTTTGATCTCTGGTTCCTCTGCCTTTCCTAAATCCAACTTGAACATCTGGAAGTTTTTGGTTCATGTACTGTTGAACCCTGACTTGGAGAATTTTAAGTATTACTTTACTAGTGTGTTCAGTTCAGTTCAGTCGCTCAGTTGTGTCTGACTCTTTGCGACCCCATGAACACACCAGGCCTCCCTGTCCATCACCAACTCCCTGAGTGCACCCAAAGCCATGTCTATCTAGTTGGTGATGCCTTCCAATCATCTCATCCTCTGTCATCTCCTTCTCCTCCTGCCTTCAATCTTTCCCAGCATCAGGGTCTTTTCTAATGAGTCAGCTCTTTGCATCAGGTGGCCAAAGTGTTGGAGTTTCAGCTTCAACATCAGTCCTTCCAAAGAACACCCAGGACTGATCTTTAGGATGGACTGGTTGGATCTCCTTGCAGTCCAAGGGACTCTCAAGAGTCTTCTCCAACACCACACTTCAAAAGCATCAATTATTCAGCGCTCAGCCTTCTTCACAATCCAACTCTCACATCCATACATGACCACTGGAAAAACTATAACCTTGACACTACAGACTTTTGTTGGCAAAGTAATGTCTCTTCTTTTGAATATGCTATCTAGGTTGATCATAACTTTCCTTACAAGGTGTAAGTGTCTTTTAATTTCATGGCTGCAATCACCATCTGCAGTGATTTTGGAGCCCAGAAAAATAAAGTCAGCCACTGGTGAGTGCAATTTTGCGGTAGTTTTAACATTAAAGGAAAAGAAAGTAGAACAAATATTTTTTTTAAATAAGCTATTTATGCATATAATAGATTAAGGATTGTTTTTTAAGTGTAACTTTGAAGACTGGCTGAAAGAAACTACCCTCTCTGAAGAACAAGAGGACAAAAAATTGGAGAAATTTGGACAAATTTCCTTTTCTATCAACAAAGTGATGGTAGATACTAGATTTACCCTTTTTTCAGACAAATAGAAAACCAAATAAAATCTAAAAAATAATGATTATCAGACATTGCACTAACAAAAGCACAGGATGGTGATTGCTGATAGAACTGTTCTAGACTGTTATTTAAAGAGAACTTCCTGATGTTAATGCAGAGAGTAAATCAAAAGAGCCTTGTGGTTTTGCTAATTTGAATAGAGTTCATAGTCCAAGTCCAGAAGGGTCAGATTGTCTTAGTTTTCAGCCCAGAATAGAGAGGATTAAGCCATAGAGGTAAAAGCAACAGAGATTTCTACAGGAGACCTCTAGACTCTTTGACTGAGGACTGATATATATTATGGAAAAGTGAAGCGAAAGTGTGAAAGTGTTAGTTGCTCAATCATGTCTGACTCTTTAGGATCTCATGGACTGTAGCCAAACAGGCTTTTCTGTCTATGGAATTCCTCAGGCAAGAATACTGTAGTGGGTTGCCATTTTCTCCTCCAGGGGATCTTCCCAAACCAGGGATTGAACCCAGCTCTCCCGCATTGCAGGTGGATTCTTTACTGTCTGAGCCACCAGGGAAGCCCATATTATGGNGGACTGTAGCCAAACAGGCTTTTCTGTCTATGGAATTCCTCAGGCAAGAATACTGTAGTGGGTTGCCATTTTCTCCTCCAGGGGATCTTCCCAAACCAGGGATTGAACCCAGCTCTCCCGCATTGCAGGTGGATTCTTTACTGTCTGAGCCACCAGGGAAGCCCATATTATGGTAAGCAGTTACCAAATCTGGAGAAAGCGCCACAAGAAAAAATCTTGTGATGAACTGTGATATGTTCATTTGGCTTGGTATCCAGGTAATATTGGCTTCATTGAATGAGTTTGAAAGTACTGCCTGCATTTCAATTTTTCAGAACAACTTCTAAAACATTAATGTTAATTCATATTTAAACACTTGGCATAATTCACCAGTGAAGCCACCTGGCTGGGAATTTCTCTGTTGCGATAAAAAATAATAATAGTAATGTGTTTCCTTTACTTGTTATATATCATATACATCATCTTAGATTTTCTAGTTTTTCTTCTGTAAATTTCACAGAGTTCAATTACACCAGGCAAACAAATGTATAAACTTTTCAAGACAGTCCTGCAGACAAATTATAGCTCATCAGTTTCAGTGTCTCTCTTCCCCAGAACCCTCAAAGCATTGTTATAATCATACCAGATCCTTAGGTAGACTAGCTATAAAACAGCAAATGTCAATGTTTTTCACATTGAAGGACTTCCCTTGGTTCCACAGAACTAAAACTCTGTCTCCTTTCATCTCAATGTCTGAGCATTTCTTACCAATTTTCTGTATGACCTTGGCATCTTGACAAGTTCTATTCTTATTCTGCATCATTGAGTGCCATACATTGCACTTCAGCTTCTGAGAGAACTGAAATACCCACTGTTTGAGAAATTATAATGTTTAGAGTATTTGATTTCTTAATTTGTGATGCAGTTTTATGGAGATACAACCATATATTCAGGTCTTAAGAAGAATGCAAAACTGGCCAATCTCCCTGAGATATTTCTGTGAAGGAATGTTGTTTGTTAAGTAAATTTTATGACTACAGAGATGGATGAATCTGTTCTTATCCCACAGATATAAATTTTAATGTGTTATCTCTGATAATGGAACAATGAATATGCCAGCAACTGAGTCTTCTCACCACTGACCCATTAGTGTCCTCAGATCTGATTACAAAATATTAAAGTTTCAAAAAATATATTATAGTTGTGACTTTATATTAGCTAGTGCTCAGACAGCCTTGCCAAATTACTTATAGACATTAATGCAAAATTATTGCTGGGTCATTGACAATTTCATGTTCTCACTGCTTGGGCTTAGAGGAAACTCAATTTAATGACTTCCTTATGTGGAAGTCAAATTCTGTTAAAAAAATGCCATATTATTTCCCTTTATTATACTCTGTGATCAGTAATTGTGGAGAGCTCTGTTTATCTTATCTATTTTACATTTGCAGACCAAATGAGTATCCAGAATGCATAATTAATTTTATATCAACTAGCTGTGCTTGTTTCAGAATAGTTTAATTTTTCCAGTCAAGCTCAGATTTATTTACTTGCTAAAAGGACAGAAGGCTTCTACAGTTTCCTGAATGTATTTATACATGGCCCTCTTTGAGTCTCAATCATATCTCCTTGCCTTGAGAAAGCAGGGATTTTCATGTTCCCATTACTTTGATTACCAAAGGTCAACATCTATCATTTAGAAAATTGATACATGCATTTTAGCTCTAAGAATAATATTTTCATGAGGCATGCCATGTATTAATTGAAAATTAATATTTTAGCCAATACATCTTCCTCTTTCAAGTATTGCCACCTGGTTGGCTATGATCTAACAGTGATCAGCAGAGTGAAGTCAAGGAGACTAGCTCACTAATTTGATCAAGCAGTGACACAAAGCTTGATATTTACTTATTCCTGCGACTCCATTTATTTTTAGTTTGTGTTTTTTGTTTGGAGTTAGATTTCTAAGTTGCATAAGAAAGTAGAGCTAGCCTTCAAAATTACTTGTGGTCATTTAGGATTTGGTCAGTAAAGATATTTCATTCACTTGATATTCCAGACTTAACTAAAAGGAGGGTCTGTAACGGGCATATGCCATTGTTACTTTTTCTGGCATCATAAATAAGCATGGGAACTAGTGAATTGAAATTCTTAAGAGCAATAGAGTGGACTGTAATTTAGTGATTCTTAATGAGCAATGACATTGAAATTCAAAAACTTCTACCTCCTGCATGGACACTGACCTTAGTCTTATGATTGGCTTTGAGCAATGAAAAATAAACGTGGTATATGTGGAAACTTGGTAAGAATTTCACACTTGTATTTACATTGGGACTTTTTCTCCTCTAGAATGTTCTTAGGATTGAACTATTTTAAAAACTAAGCAAAATAAACCACAGGACGGGACCAAGAGGGACAGAAAGTCACTTCAGGCTTCCAGTTGTTCCCACTAAGGTACAGACTCATCAGTGAGACCATATTACATGTTCCAGGACAAGTCTTTATCTGACCACAGTGGCACAAAAGACACCAAAAAGTCTGGCAGGAGTGCCAGTCAATGCAAAATAAATAAACTCCAGTGACATAGTAATGGATAAAAGAAGATGAGGTATATATATGTATGTGTGTGTGTGTGTGTGTGTGTGTGTGTGTGTAATGGAATATTACTCAATCATAAAAAGGAATGAAATAGTGCCATTGCAGAGACTTGGATAGACCTAGAGACTGTGATACAAAGTGAAGCAAGTCAGAAAGAGAAAAGCAAATATTGTATAATATCACTCATATGTGGAATCTAGAAAATTGATAGAGATGAACTTATTTGAAAAGCAGAAATAGAGTCTCAGATGTGGAGAACAAACATGGTCACCAAGGGGCTGAGGGAAGAGAGTGAGTTGACTTCAGAGATTGGGACTGATATATACACACTGCTATGTATAAAATAAATGAAAAACTACTGTATAGCACAGGGAACCCTACTCCATACTTAGTAATGACATATATGGGAAAATAATCTAAAAAAGAGTGGACATATGTATATATATGACGGAATCACTTTGGTGTAGAGTAAGAAACTAATATAACATTGTAAAGTAACTATACTCCAATAAAATTACTAATAAAACGAACATAAGGAGTAATGTAATTTATCTTAGATTAAGCCATTAATCATTGGAATGACTTATTACACCAACCACTGGCAACTGAAATGAATTGTTCTTTTGGAACTTCAATTTGCATTTGAGTCACCTGGCTATATTGACAAATTCCAGATTATGTTTCAGTGATATGGGGCCAGGGCTGGAGATTTTACATTTTATACAAACTTCCAGTTGATGTCAGTGATTCTATTTTACAGACCACACTTTAAGTAACAAGGTTCCAGAGGAGCAATAATTAATTGTTCCTAGACTGGAGAAAGCAAGAGAGCTTCAGGAAAAACATCTACTTCTGCTTCACCCTTTGACTGTGTGGATCGTAACAAGTTGTGGAAAATTCTTAAAGAGATGGAAGTACCAGACCACCTTACCTGTCATCTGAGAACGTTGTATGCAGGCCAAGAAGCAATAGTTAGAACTGGACATGGAACAACTGACTCCAAATTGGGTAAGAGAAGACTGTATATTGTCACTCTATTTATTTAACTTATATGAAGAGTACGTCATATGAAATGCCAGGCTGGATGAATCACAAGCTGGATAAAGTTACCAGGAGGAATATCAACAACCTCAGATATACAAAGGATACCATTCTCATGGTTGAAAGTGAAGAGGAATTGAAGAAGGTGGATGTGGAGAGTGAAAAACCTGGCTTAAAACTCAACATTCAAAAAGCTAAGATGAGGTTATCTGGTCCCATCACTTCATGTCAAATAGAAGGGAAAAAAGTGAAAACAGTGACAGATTTTATTTTCTCTGACTTCAAAAATNAATATCAACAACCTCAGATATACAAAGGATACCATTCTCATGGTTGAAAGTGAAGAGGAATTGAAGAAGGTGGATGAGGAGAGTGAAAAACTGGCTTAAAACTCAACATTCAAAAAGCTAAGATGAGGTTATCTGGTCCCATCACTTCATGTCAAATAGAAGGGAAAAAAGTGAAAACAGTGACAGATTTTATTTTCTTTGACTTCAAAAATCACACTTAAAGACACTTAAAAGACAATTACTCCTTGAAAGGAAAACTATGACAACCCTAGACATCACTTTGCTGACAAAGGTCCATGTAGTTAAAAATACAATTTTTCCAGTAGTCATGTATAGATGTGAGAGTGGGTCCATTAAGAAGGCTGAGTGCAGAAGAACTGATGCTTTAAAAGACAATTACTCCTTGAAAGGAAAACTATGACAACCCTAGACATCACTTTGCTGACAAAGGTCCATGTAGTTAAAAATACAATTTTTCCAGTAGTCATGTATAGATGTGAGAGTGGGTCCATTAAGAAGGCTGAGTGCAGAAGAACTGATGCTTTTGAATTGTGGTGCTGGAGAAGACTCTTGAGAGTCCCCTGGACAGCAAGGAGATCAAACCAGTCAATCTACAAGAAATCAACTCTGAATATTCATTGGAAAGACTGATGTTAAGGGACAACTGTTTGGAAAAGACCCTGATTCTGAGAAAGATTGAAGGCAAAAGAGAAGAGGGTTGCAGAGGATGAGATGGTTAGGTAGAATCACTGACTCAATGAATCTGACATAAATCTGAGCAAACTCTGGGAGATAGTGGAGGACAGAGGAACCTCATGTGCTGCAGTCCATGAGATCACAAAGAGTCAGGCAGGACATAGTGACTGCATAGCAACAACGTTCTTTCCTAAGACCATCTCTTTGTATTAAAGACTCAGGTAATTTTTTTTTTTTTTTTTTACTTTACAGTACTCTACTGGTTTTGGCTTACATTGACATGAATCCGCCATGGGTACATCTTTTTTAAAGTCCTTTTTACTATGACAGTGAGTGTGGTAGGTATGTTATTCAATAACATATATGGAAACATGCCATTATGTATGTGTGCACATACATTACCCAAGATTTTGGTGCCTAAAGAAATCTGTTTTAGTGAAATATTCCTTTTAATGTCCAAATATAATAACTTGGTTTTTAATTATTTGTTATTCAAAAACATCCTCAGAAGAATTATACTCACTATTATTACTGTAAATTTTCTTGGCATTGAATTCTGGCACAGGATTGACCTGTGCAGTGCTTCTACTGCCCCCACATTTTGTGGAAATACTACTTATTTATGCAAAGAACTTTTATTCAGCTTTTGAAGTGACACAGCATTCAGGGTATATCATGATGTAATCAGAAACCTAAAATTAATTTTATATATTTTTTTACTCAGAACTCCATATGTTCCTTTTTTTTTTTTTTGCAACCCTTTGCCCTGTCTCTTATACACATCTAGATGTGTATAAGAGACAGACTGAGGACTGATATATATTATGGAAAAGTGAAGCGAAAGTGTGAAAGTGTTAGTTGCTCAATCATGTCTGACTCTTTAGGATCTCATGGACTGTAGCCAAACAGGCTTTTCTGTCTATGGAATTCCTCAGGCAAGAATACTGTAGTGGGTTGCCATTTTCTCCTCCAGGGGATCTTCCCAAACCAGGGATTGAACCCAGCTCTCCTGCATTGCAGGTGGATTCTTTACTGTCTGAGCCACCAGGGAAGCCCATATTATGGTAAGCAGTTACCAAATCTGGAGAAAGCGCCACAAGAAAAAATCCTGTGATGAACTGTGATATGTTCATTTGGCTTGGTATCCAGGTAATATTGGCTTCATTGAATGAGTTTGAAAGTACTGCCTGCATTTCAATTTTTCAGAACAACTTCTAAAACATTAATGTTAATTCATATTTAAACACTTGGCATAATTCACCAGTGAAGCCACCTGGCTGGGAATTTCTCTGTTGCGATAAAAAATAATAATAGTAATGTGTTTCCTTTACTTGTTATATATCATATACATCATCTTAGATTTTCTAGTTTTTCTTCTGTAAATTTCACAGAGTTCAATTACACCAGGCAAACAAATGTATAAACTTTTCAAGACAGTCCTGCAGACAAATTATAGCTCATCAGTTTCAGTGTCTCTCTTCCCCAGAACCCTCAAAGCATTGTTATAATCATACCAGATCCTTAGGNCACCTGATCTTTTTTTTTTTTTTGCAAGTTTATTTCTGTCCATTCTTTCAAATAATTATTCTGTAGTAATTGAAAGGAAGAGTTTAAGAAGTTCTTATACAAACCCAGAATTGTTCTATCTTAACTAATATATTACCAAATATAAAGGTTCTTTTTGGGGCATCTTCCCAGGTGGTGCACTGGTAAAACTGTCTACCAATGCAGGAGACACAAGAAACACAAATTCCATCCCTGGGCTGAGAAGATCACCTGGAGAAAGAAATGGCAACCTATTCCAGTATTCTTGCTTGGGAAATTCCACATACAGAGGAGCCCAGTGGGCTACAGTCCATGGGGTTGCAAAGAGTCAGGTATGACTGAGCCAGTGAGCCACACACACGCACACACAAGGTCCTTTTTTTATTCCTGGTGGCCAAATCCAAACTTTCAAACACATTTTGGTGACAGACTCTGCTGCCTATAGCTGAGTGGTCGCCTGATGCACTGAAGCACATTTGTGACCATTCTCCTATCTGCTTAAAGCCTGATAAAATGTTCCTCGAACTGACTTAGTTGCTATTGTCATGATAACTGTTATCAATCAACCTCAATTCTGTATTTTAGTTTGCCTGTCAAAACCATGAAACCAAGTTTTGATGTATGTGTGTGCTCAGTCATGTCCAATTCTTTGAGACTCCATTCTTTGAGCCTGCCAGGCTCCTCTGTCCATGGAATTTTCCAGGCAAGAATACTGGAATGGGTTACAATTTCCTCCTCCAGGGGATCTTCCCAAACCAGGAATTGAAGCCATATCTCTTGAGTCTCCAGCATTAGCGGGCAGATTTTTTACCTCTTGTGCCACCTGGGAAGCCTAATAGACATGTGTAAAAAACAGTGAAAATCCATAAATCTTGATCTTATTCAGAATATGTATCAATTCATCTATAAGCTTGGCTTAAAGGTGAATTGATGAAATATACAAACAAAAGTTAAAGTATTTAGATTTATGTAAAATTTAAATTCTGTCCACATTCAAAATGTTTTGAGACATTACAATCCTCCACAGTAACGTAAAATCATCATACACTATCTTCATTAAGAGGGATCATAAAATGATAAAGGTGTAAAATCACAGATTGTGAAAAGCAAGTCATTTGTTTCAAATAAAATTCTCATGAAACTTCTCTGAGCAAATAATTGGGGCTCATAGCCTTACCTGAGGACATATTTTCCCATCAAAATTTAAGTTTAATTTACTTATTCTGTTTTTGAAGCCAAAGCAGAATAACAAATGTAACCTGTCATTAAAAAAATTCTTAAAGATGAGTAAAGCTCATTCATAGACAATATTAATATAAAAATTATTCTAACACAGGCAAATAAATAACTGATTCATTCAAAGATTCAGATTTAATGATATAAAAAGCACATTATAGTTTCATGTGTTCCTTAATAAAGAGCTTTTAGATATTTTATTGATAACCACATATACCATCTTATAAGAAACAAGGAGCACTCAGTTGTATATAATCTTAGTATTAATATAACAACTTTAAACACATTTCTGCATCCTTAAGTTTTGTCTTATTTACAAATGCATGCTTAAAATCCTGACTAGTTGAAATCCAAATGTGTATAAATCACAAAGCAAATGATCCAGGTTTTGCATTTCAAAACAAAACTGTAAAATAATCAAAAAGCTTGGGAAGACTATTAACCCTACAGAAGCAAGTCTTTTATAGATATATATGCATTATACGTAAATATAGCAAAATTCCATACTAAAATATTTATCTTAATACTGAATTCAGTGTAGTCCAATTTATTATGCTTCAGTGAAATTCAATTCTTTAGTTTAAGCTAAAGAATGAGATAAAAAAGGAAAGTTGTGAGTTTATACTTTATGATGAAATGCACTAGCTCATGTTTTATGTTAAAATAGCTATAAGTTCTAAACATATAAAGATGTGTGATGAATTTTTAATCTCAACACAATGGATGTTATCAGTGAATTAAGCAATTAAAGATAAATCAATAAAAGTTTTACCTGAAATCTCTGAGACTAGTGTACAAAGTGTGAAATGTCATTATAATATACTATAGACCAGCTATAGGGCTTTAAAAGATTATATAAATCTAATATCACAACCAACACTATTTTTCCAGTAAGAGCAAATTGAATTTATTATTGTAAGAATGTACTTTATTCTGAGATCAGGCTGTATAAGGGCTAATATTTAACAATAAGGCATCCTGTAACTTTTTTGTTGTTTTCTTTATTATAGAATGTGCTTCATTTCCTTCATCAGTTAGAAAGAAGATGTGTGTTTGTGCTCAGTCATGTCAACTTTTTGCAACTCCATGGAGCAGGCTCCTTGTCCACTGGTTTTTCCCAGTAATAATAATGGAGTGTGTTACCATTTCCTCCTCTAGAGGATCTTCCCAATCCAGGAATTGAATCTTTATCTTATTCTTTGGCAGGCAGATTGTTTACCATGGAACCACCTGGGAAACCAACAAGCAGGTGGTGGTGGTGGTGGTTTAATCGCTCAGTCATGTCCAACTCTTTCAGCCCCATGGACTGTAGCTTCCCAGGCTTCTCGGTCCGTGGGATTTCCCAGACAAGAATACTGGAGTGGGTTGCCATTTCCTTCTCCAGGGCAAAAAGCAGATCACTGCATGCAATTAGGGAATGACTTAGCATTCTTCTTCTAATATTACCTAAGAAATCAGTTATCTGAGAGCTATCTTTGGTCTTAGTCTTTTATCTGATTAGATTTTTGGTTGAGAAAAATAAACATTAAATATGCACTAACAGACATATAGAATAATTAAGTAGTATTACTAGCTTGTTCAACTAATGTAAGTCAGTTCAAATAGTTTAAGCTTGAAATACAAGTAGCAAGTTAGAAATGCATTTCACTTACTTTTTTTTTTTTCTAAAATAAGTCGTTCTTAGTCAAACACAGCAATCATGCATGAAAATACACAAGTAATAAATAATACATTTTTCTCAAAATAAACTTATCTGTGTAACAGGTCAAAAGAAAGATCTTCAGTATCTGAAGACATTGCAGTGACTAATCTTAAATTTCCTCAAAGAAACAACTACCCTACCCTCTAATGGTCTAATATTTTACTTAATTTTAACCATCATTGCAGATGGTGACTGCAGCCATGAAAGTAAAAGACACTTGCTCCTTGGAAGAAAAGCTATGACCAACCTAGGCAGCATATTAAAAAGCAAAGACATTACTTTGCCAACAAAGGTCCATCTAGTCAAAGCTATGGTTTTTCCAGTAGTCATGTATGAATGTGAGAGTTTGACTGTGAAGAAAGCTGAGCCCTGAAAAACTGATGCTTTTGAACTGTGGTGTTGGAGAAGACTCTTGAGAGTCCCTTGGATTGCAAAGAGATTCAACCAAACCTTCCTAAAGGAAATCAGTCCTGAATAGTCATTGGAAGGACTGATGCTGAAGCTGAAACCAATACTTTGGCCATCTGATGCGAAGAACTGACTCATTGCTAAAGATCCTGATGTTGGGAAATATTGAAAGCAGGAGGAGAAGGGGATAACAGAGGATGAGCCAGTTGGATGGCAACACCAACTTGATGAACAAGAGTTGAAACAAGCTCCAGGAGTTGGTGATGGACAAGGAAGCCTGGCAAGCTGCAGTCCGTGGGGTTGCAAAGAGTCGTACATGATTGAATGACTGAAATGAGCTAAATTGAACTGAATTCTAATTTTATAGTACTATCTTGTCTTGCTTTTGTTTTTTCACTCTCAGCATATATTTGAGAGACTTACACAGGTTGTTTTGTGTAGCAGTAGTTGTTCATTTTAATTCTGTATATTACTCCATAGTGCGTGCTAAGCTGCTTCAGTCATGGCCAATTCTTTGCAACCTCATGAACTATAGCACACCAGCTATATCCCTCAGCTATATCCCTCAGTCATAGGATCCTTCAGTCAATAAAGGAATGGGTTGCCAAGCCCTCCTTCACAGAATCTTCCCAACCAAGGGATCAAACCCAGGTTTCCCACATTGCAGGTGGATTGTTTACTGTCTGAGCCACCAGGAAAGTACAAGAATATTGGAGCAGGTGGCCTATCCCTTCTCCAGCAGATCTTCCTGACCCAGGAATTGAACTGGGGTCTTCTGCATTGCAGGAGGATTCTTGACCAGCTGAGCTACAGAGAAGCTGAGCGACTAAGCACAGCACAGCAGAGCGTTTTAATGACAATTCCTAGTCACGGATTTTAATTTATGATAATACTATAAACTCATCTTTTGTACAAATGTGCTGCCATTTTTTGCACTTATAGCAAAGATTAGAATTTCTAGATAGTAGACTGTAACTATACATATGCATTTTTGCTTTATTCAGTCACTAGGTTGTGTCCAACTCTTTGTTGGCCCCATGGGCCATAGCCCTCCAGGCTCCTCTGTTCAGGGGATTCTCCAGGCAAGAATACTGAAGTGGGTTACCATACCTTCCTCCAGGGTAGCTTCCTGACCTAGGGATCAAATCTGCCTCTCTTGCATGAATATACATAATTATAATGTATATGCCCAATCATTTTACAATATATCTGTATCAAATATTCTTCCCAGCAGCAGTGTATGAGATGTCCAGTTGCTTCACATCCTCACCAACACTGGATTTTGTCAGGATTACTCTAAATCAACTAATTTAAGCATAATTTCCTTAAAATGTGCAAATTTTAAGCACATAATTCAGATTTTTGACAAACATATACATCCACATAATCACCATACCAATTAGTATACAGAACATTTCAATCACCAATCATGTTTCCTCAAGAACCTTGCAATCAATCATTCCCATTACCAACCACAGGTAACCAATATTTGATTTCTATACTAACTTATTATTTTTGCCTGTTATCAAATTTCATATAAATGAAACTATACTGTATGTACTCTTTTGTGACTGCCTTATTTACTTAAGCAAAATATTTTTAATTCATGAGTAAGACCTCATTGCATGGATATATTACAAGTTATTTTATCTATTCTTCTGTAAACAGATATTTGAGCTGTTTTGAGTTCTAGATTATTATGAAAAAAGTGATGAATTTCCATACATAGTTGTGTATATACTTTGTATAGATTTGCTTTGGTTTTTCTTAAATAAAGAGTAGGATTAATCTGAGTCATATGGTAAGTATATGCTTATATATGTATCTGCCCAACTGTTTTACAAAGTGGTTGCACTTTTGCACTTTCACCGGGAATGTGTGAATTTCAATTGCAGGAATTCTTCGTCAACTTGATCAGAATTTATATTTTAGCTACTTTATGGATGTAAAGTGGTGTTTCTGGGTGATTTTAATTTTTACTTAACTAAAGAAACTGATCATTTAAAGAACATTACATGCCCATGATAGTCATTCATATCTCCTTTTATAAAATATTTTTCTTATTAAAAAATATATACACATATATGAATTCTTGATAAAAGTCCTTTGTTAGAAATGTGTTTTATAATATTTTCCCCAGTCTCTGGTTTACATTTTCCCTTTCCTATGAGCATTTTTTGAAGAACAGTATTTAACTTTGTATGAAAATCCAATTTATTATGTTCTGTTCATTTAGGATTTAGTGCTTTTTTTGGTATTAGTAAAATTTGCCTACTTTAAAGCTATGAAGACTTAGTCACTATTTTTTCTGAAGATCTTATTGTTTTCATTTTATCTTTAGGTCTGTAATCCATTTAAAGGTAACTTGTGCATTATTTGTGTCCCAGAGCAAATTGTTGATTTTTTTTTCCCAGTAAAAACATTTTTCAGCATTTTGTTAAAAATATAACATTTTCTTCACAGAATCTCCATGATTTTATATAAGTTTGAGAGCAAGGTATAAAATAATGTTTCCTATTCATTATTTTGTAACTCCACTTAGTTAAATATCCTTTAATTTCTCTCCACAATATTTCTTCAGTGAGTATAATCTTCACTTATTTAAATATAACCCTAAACATTTTATATTTTTGATGCCATTGAAAGTGTTGAGTTTTTAATTTCAATTCTAGATAGGAGTTGATAGTATATAGAAATAGAGTTATTTTTGTATGTTAGCCTCTTAATTTTATTCATTCTAATTGAGTTTTGAACACAACCCCTCCTCCTAAGATTTCCTAAACAAATGATCATGTTAAGTTTAAGAAAGAAAATTTGATTATTTCCCCATATTTGTATGCTATATATGTATTTTTTTACTGTCTCTTTATGTTAATCAATAGATAAAACTGTCAGTATACGGGATGATTTCTCCAATCTTCTTTGTTCTTGATGCATTTAATTCACAACTAAGTGTTATATGAGCTTTAAAATTTTTATAGATATCCTTTATTAGACTGAAGAAACACCCTTATATTTCTAACGTCCTGAGAGGTTATATTATGTGTCATTGTAACATTTAGTAAAATGCTTTCTTTATATCTATTGAAAAGGTTTTATTGTTTTCTCTTTATTATAATAAGTATAAACTTGATTTTCAAATGTTAAACCAAATTAATATTCTTCAGATAAAATCTAATTAGTCACAATGAACTATCCTACTTATATATTTTTGGAAATGCTTTGCTAATACAAGTATATTTTGCTAAAAAATTTTGTGTAAATAATCTGGAAGGACATTTATCTATGTCTTTCATTTTTTAATATATAAATACATTTTTGGTGCTGTGGTATATCAGGTCTCATATGAATTTAGAACTATTTCTCCCTTCATGATACTTTCAAAACATTCATGGAAGGTTGGCACTTTTGTGCTCAAGGAATTCACTTGGGGATGTTTATCACCCTGAATCTATTTAGAAGGACTATTTAAGTTTGAATATAACATCACAGATACATAGAAAGCAATTCAAAAATTTTTATTTCTTCTGTCTTCATTTTAGCAAGTTGTTCTTTTTGTCTATTTTATCAGTGTTGCTTTTTTTTTTTGGTCACAGTGTTGTTCACTACACTTCCTTGTGTGTGTGCAGTTGCTCAGTTGTGTCTGAATCTTTGTGGCCCCATGGACTGCAGTCTGCCAGGCTCCTCTATTGGTGCAATTTTCCAGGCAAGAGTATAGAGAGGATTGTCATACCTACTCCAGAGCATCCTTCCACCTCAAGAATTGAACATTTCCTCATTCTATGAATGTGATAGTTCTGTAGTGTTGCTTCATCTTTAACTCCTGTTCATAGTAATTTGTGCCTTCTTTCTCATTTGCAGAGAGAAATGTAAATTATTGGACAGGTATATCTTTCTTTCTAGTTAATAAGCCTCAAAGAACGATTTCAGTTACATTTATTTTTTATTCCCCCTCTAACATCTTAGAAAGGATTCTGCTGCTAATTTGTGACCAATCTTTTGTAATTTAGATGGCATATTTGGCTTTCTTAGGATTTTCAGTTCAGTTCAGTTGCTCAGTAATGTCCGATTCTTCGTGACCCCGTGAATCACAGCATGCCAAGCCTTCCTGTCCATCACCAACTCCCGGAGTTCACTCAAACTCACATCCATTGAGTTGGTGATACCATCTAGGCATCTCATCCTCTGTCGTCCCCTCCTCTTGCCTCCAGTCCCTCCCAGCATCAGAGTCCTTTCCAATGAGTCAACTCTTCGCATGAGGTGGTCAAAGTACTGGAGTTTCAACTTCAGCATCAGTCCTTCCAATGAACACCCAGGACTGATCTCCTTTAGGATGAGCTGGTTGGATCTTCTTGCAGTCCAAGGGACTCTCAAGAGTCTTCTCCAACACCAAAGTTCAAAAGCATAAATTCTTTGGTGCTCAGCTTTCTTCACAGTCCAACTTTCAGATCCATACATGACTACTGGAAAAACCATAGCCTTGACTAGACGGACTTTTGTTGGCAAAGTAATGTCTCTGCTTTTCAATATGCTATCTAGGTTGGTCATAACTTTCCGTCCAAGGAGTAAGAATCTTCTAATTTCATGGTTGCAGTCACCATCTGCAGTGATTTTAGAGCCCCAAAAATAAAGTCTGACACTATTTACATTGTTTCCCCATTAGGACCTCAATTACATCATGATTTCAGGATATTTAAAACTCTAAACCAGATCATTCTCAAGAACATCTAAATACCTTCCACACCCTTGAATCTTAAAAAGCATCAGTTTTTAAACCAACATTTAAACCTACCATTATTGATGCCAGTCTGTAACTTTTCTACTCTGAACAAATCCTTGCATTTCTATTGAGTTGAGAAAGCAATTTTAATGAACTTATAAACAACCAAATATTACAGAGTGAAAGTGTTTTTTCTTGACCATATTTTTACTAGGAGTCAAGTTCACTGAGAGAAATTGAAAGGTAGTAACCTATTTTTGGAGAAGGCAATGGAACCCCACTCCAGTACTCTTGCCTGGAAAATCCTATGGATGGAGAAGCCTTGTAGGCTGCAGTCCATGGGGTCGCTAAGAGTAGGATACAACTGAGCAACTTCACTTTCACTTTTCACTTTCATGCATTGGAGAAGGAAACAGCAACCCACTCCAGTGTTCTTGCCTGGAAAATCCCAGGGATGGGGGAGCCTGGTGGGCTGCCGTCTATGGAATCACACAGAGTCGGACACAACTGAAACAACTTAGCAGCAGTAGCAGTAGCAGCAATCTATTTTTAAAAATGTTTTAGCCCTCAGAAAAAATTCAAACTATTCCAAGGAAATATAGAAATCTATCTGGAGGGAAGAGGAGAGCCTAGGAAAGCTAAATAAAGTAATTAAAAAGAAGCTCTTTCAAAGAAATCTCAAGTAATTTCCCCAAAATACAGTATAAAAGACTCTTACAAATGTTTGAGAGAGTGAATAGAAGTTCAGTTTTGAGCATTTAGGCATCATTATGGTGTTATTATCATTACAAATATAAAAAATTGATAGTAATCATGGACCCCAAAAGAGAATCATCACGCATTTTGAAGGAACATGCCAATAAATATATGGGGTCAGGTACATGAGGGAAAGAATTGGAGGATATGCTGTTGTCAAGGCTTGGAATAGGTGTTGAATTTATAGTGGCATATATCCTGAGTAGAATTGTGCAATTCAGAAAAAGTTGGTAATGCCATTGATAAATAGATGACTTTTTATAGACTTCTACTCACTTTGAAAAATGTAGATCCATATTCTTTAATGTACCTTCACATAAGATATTGAAATAGAGAAGAATTTAAGGGCATACATTACTTGGAAATATACTTGGAAAAGTGTGGCACTGTGTCAAAAAAACAAGTATGTTGCTAGATAAACTTGCACTAGATTCAACTCTGAAATAGCAGAAGCTCAGATATCAAATTATTAATGGAAATTTGGACATTTAATTTCCTGAGGGGAAACAAAAGGATTTAAGGCCTGAATGATGTACTCTTATTAATTGCCTAAATCATCTGAGTAGACCCATGTCTTCAATTTTACTGGAAAGAGAAATATTTGTATGATGGGAGACTCTTTCCAGCATCATCTGTGTTGTGAGTATTTGGAATTCTGACCTACATACTACTGAAATGGAAATCAAGCAGAATTTTTTTCTTTTCTCCTGTTATTTTGTTTGTCTACCTCCTTTCAAATAGGAATAAGTTGTTCTTATATACTTGGCAACTTCAAGAAATAGGTATTTTGATTGAATTATTTTCTGAGTTTGTGAAACATAATTTTGATTCAGAAAATTATTTCAGAGAGTGATGATTTTCCGTGGCTTTTTTTTTTATGGGTCTGCTGTTCCAGTAATCATTCTCATGAAAATTGTGTTTCTTCAAAATAGTAGGACACATGGCAGCCACAGAGTGTATTAATTTAGCTTTGCAAATATTGAAAGAAGTATACAGTTGTGAATAGAAAAATACCAATATATAGCTGGTAAAAATATGGCTCCATTTAGATTATATGAATAAAAGCTTGTGGTTTATTAAAATAGAAGTTAAGGCCAAGAAGGGTGGAACATTAAAATCAACTTATTTTGGTAATTATTAACTATAACTGTTCCTAGAAATTTTCTACCAGAAGGAAGGTGGTGGTATAATTTCCATACTCAGTATTGTTGTTTGTATTTATTACATAACAGCTACTTAAAAACTTGGATAATATGGCCAAAATTTAACTAAGAGGTACAGTAGGAAATGAATCTTTGGCCTCTCTTAAAATGTGGCTTTATTAGTTTAATTAATGTCTTATATTAATTCGTTTCTTTGTTTTGAAGGAATGGTTTACAATACCAGGAAGAGGTAGTGGCTGCTAGTGGATTGGTCACCTAAAAAACAGACACAGGTTGTGCCCCCCCAAATTTTGGTCTTTCTCTCATGAGGCTACTATTCAAGTAACTGAAAATAGGGTTAGGTTTCATTGCAATGGATTTAGAGCAAAAAATAAAAAATAAAAAGGATAGATGTCATTTTACTATTGCTAATATTTCAAAGAGGGGAGAGTATAATAATAAGTTGTCTTTTTACACTAACCATCCATTATACTTTTTCCAGGAAAAAGACTTCATCAGTTTTGCTGAAAAAACTGTAAGGAGTCTGAAATCTATTTGGTCACACTGTGCATGGAGAGAGATTTTTAATTTGGATTCGTCATGCTGTGGATCCATGTGTTTCTTGGCTTCTCAAATTATCTAAGCTTGCCCTAATTTAACACCCATCTATTGTATAGCAAATGTTTATTTACAAAACTGCTTTTATTAGTTTGGAAGAATTATTTATGATTATTCATATGTATGTATATATATATCTGTATATATATATATATATATAGAGAGAGAGAGAGAGAGACATATATATATATGGCAATATATATATACAGAGAGAGAGACATATATATATATGGCAATTAAAGTGATATACTACAAACTTAATAAAATAATGAAGATAAGAACTGATGTGTGGACAGTAGATGATTCTTATAAGAATATTTGAAAATAAGCAATAATATTTTCCCCCTTTCCTGAAGAAACACAAAGTAATTGTATAATTTACATATAATTAAATGCATAGTAATGGTAACATTGATGGAGGTTTCAGATATTCTGGTGGTTAATATGGCATCAGTTCATTTAGTAATGTTGTTTTATCATTCCTAGTTCCCTGTCATGGTTTCATTAACTATGTTTTTTGTAAAACATGATACAGAAAGTCTGATATATATATTTCCTGAGTGAATAGAAATCCTCTTAATATGCTCTTGACATGCTGAAAAGTGTCCAACCTTAAACATGTCTTGCATTCATTACTTTTTCTTTCCCAGCAATATTAATATAAGTAACTGACTCAATAGAGATGAGTTTGAACTCCAATAGGACAGAGGAGGTTGGCATATTGCAGTCCATGAGATCACAAAGAGTCAGACATGACTGAATGACAAAACAAACTACAATTAATAGGAAGGTAATTTAATATAAAATTATAAAAACCCTCCAGAAAGCAAGCATAGAAGGAACATACCTCAACATAATAAAGGCCATATATGATAAACGCACAGAAAACATTATCTTCAATGGTGAAAAACTGAAAGTATTTCCCCTATAGTCAAGAACAAGACAAGGGTGTCCATTCTCACCACTACTATTCAACATAGTTATGGAAATTTTAACCACAGCAATCAATCAGAGGAGTAAAAGAAATAAAAGGAATCCAGATTGGAAAAGAAGAAGTAAAACTCTCACTGTTTGTAGATGACATGATTGGCTCCTCCTTTCCTGAGTGAATAGAAATCCTCTTAATATGCTCTTGACATGCTGAAAAGTGTCCAACCTTAAACATGTCTTGCATTCATTACTTTTTCTTTCCCAGCAATATTAATATAAGTAACTGACTCAATAGAGATGAGTTTGAACTCCAATAGGACAGAGGAGGTTGGCATATTGCAGTCCATGAGATCACAAAGAGTCAGACATGACTGAATGACAAAACAAACTACAATTAATAGGAAGGTAATTTAATATAAAATTATAAAAACCCTCCAGAAAGCAAGCATAGAAGGAACATACCTCAACATAATAAAGGCCATATATGATAAACGCACAGAAAACATTATCTTCAATGGTGAAAAACTGAAAGTATTTCCCCTATAGTCAAGAACAAGACAAGGGTGTCCATTCTCACCACTACTATTCAACATAGTTATGGAAATTTTAACCACAGCAATCAATCAGAGGAGTAAAAGAAATAAAAGGAATCCAGATTGGAAAAGAAGAAGTAAAACTCTCACTGTTTGTAGATGACATGATCCTCTATAAAAGACAGGAGAATAAAAGAGAAGCAGGCCCTGGCAAGGGCCGCAAGATAAATTTATAGTTATTGATAAACTGGATGCTATACGGCATGAGACTCTTGGAACAAGTCCAGAGGGAACAGTTCATAATCTTGAAAACAAGATATGATCCTGGGGTCAGAAAACTGACCCCAGACTGTTTCTCAACTGGCATCTCAGAATCACATGTTTTATGTATCTGGTGGAAAATCTATAGATAAGAATATTAGTCTTAGTTACTGATTTGTTATTGATTACTGTTTCCTAATTACTTAATGGTTAATGATTATTTTGTTCTTTGGCCCTGAAGCCCACATGAGTCATAGTTTAACTCCCACATATTCTTTCTCTCTTGGCTGAAGGTATAATAAAGCTGGCTTGGACTCAGTTTCCACACCTTCACCTTGGAGCAGTGTTGGTCCTCGTTTTTCTCTGAATTCTTGTGTCTCATTTCTCATTCTCCTGCTGTATTGCACTTTTGGAAACCCTGCTTGTTGAGGTGGTCTCAACAATCCTCTACATAGAAACCCTAAACACATCACCAGAAAATTGCTAGAGCTAATCAATGAATATAGTAAAATGCAGGATATAAAATTAGCATGCAGAAATCCCTTGTATTCCTATACACTAGCAATGAGAAACAGAAAGAAAAATTAAGGAAACAATTTCATTCACCATTGCAATGAAAATAATAAAATACTTAGGAATAAATCTACCTAAAATCAAAAGACCTATATATAGAAAACTATAAAATACTGATGAAAGAAATCAAAGATGACACAAATAGATGGAGAAATATACCATGTTCATGGATTGGAAGAATCAATATAGTGAAAATGAGTATACTAGACAAAGTAATCTACAGATTCAATGAAATCCCTGTCAAGCTACCAATGGTATTTTTCAAAGAACTAGAATAAATAATTTCACCATTTGTATGGAAATACAAAAAACCTCCAATAGCCAAAGCAGTCTTGAGAAAGAAGAACATAACTGGAGGAATCAGTTATGCCTGACTGACTTCACACTATATTACAAAGCTACGGTCATCAAGACAATATGGTACTGGCACAAAGACAGACATGTAAATGAATGTAACAAAATAGAAAGCCCAGAGATAAATCCACACAACTATGGACAACTTATCTTTGACAAATGAGGCAAGAATATACAGTGGAGAAAAGACAAGCTCTTTAACAAGTAATGCTGGGAAAACTGATCAAGCACTTGTGAAAGAATGAAACTAGAACACTTTCTAACACCATAAAAAAATAAACTCAAAATAGACCACTTGGAGAAGAATGAAACTAGATCACTTTCTAACACCACACACAAAAATAAACTCAAAATGGATTAAAGATCTAAAGGTAAGACCAGAAACTATAAAACTCCTAGAGGAGAACATAGGCAAAACACTCTCCGACATAAATCACAGCAGGATCCTCTATGATCTACCTCCCAGAGTACTGGAAATAAAAGCAAAAATAAACAAATGGGATCTAATTAAAATTAAAAGCTTCTGCACAACAAAGGAAACTATAAGCAAGGTGAAAAGATAGCCTTCTGAATGGGAGAAAATAATAGCAAATGAAGCAACTGACAAACAACTAATCTCAAAAATATACAAGCAACTTAAGCAGCTTAACTCCAGAAAAATAAACGACCCAATCAAAAAATGAGCCAAAGAACTAAACAGACATTTCTCCAAAGAAGACATATGGATGGCTAACAAACACATGAAAAGATAATCAACATCACTCATTATCAGAGAAATGCAAATCAAGACCAC
Organism: Oreotragus oreotragus; assembly: GCA_006410675.1. Classification (NCBI taxonomy): domain Eukaryota; kingdom Metazoa; phylum Chordata; class Mammalia; order Artiodactyla; family Bovidae; genus Oreotragus; species Oreotragus oreotragus. The sequence goes on along the minus strand of SJYX01004530.1, from coordinate 217,424 downwards.
AATGAAGTACCATTTCACACTAGTTAAAAATAAACGACCCAGTCAAAAAATGAGCCAAAGAACTAAACAGACATTTCTCCAAAGAAGACATATGGATGGCTAACAAACACATGAAAAGATAATCAACATCACTCATTATCAGAGAAATGCAAATCAAGACCACAATGAAGTACCATTTCACACTAGTCAAAATGACTGTGATCCAAAAGTCTACAAAAAATAGATGCTAGAGAGGGTGTGAAGTAAAGGGAACCCTCTTACACTGTTGGCGGGAATGCAAACTAGTACAGCCACTATCGAGAACAGTGTGGAGATTCCTTAAAAAACTGCAAATAGAACTGCCTTATGACCCATCAATCCCAATGCTGGGCATACACACTGAGGAAACCAGATTGAAAGAGACACGTGTACCCCAATGTTCATCTCAATAATGTTTACAATAGCCAGGAATTGGAAGCAACCTAGATGCCCATCAGCAGATGAATGGATAAGAAAGCTGTGGTACATATACACAATGGAGTATTAGCCATTAAAAAGAATACATTTGAATCAGTTCTAATGAGGTGGATGAAACTGGAGCCGATTATACAGAGTGAAGTAAGCCAGAAAGAAAAACACCAATACAGTATACTGACACATATATATGGAATTTAGAAAGATGGTAATGATGACCCTGTATGCAAGACAGCAAAAGAGACACAGATGTGTAGAATGGACTTTTGGAGTTTGAGGGAGAGGGAGAGGGTGGGATGATTTGGGAGAATGGCATTGAAACATGTATACTATCATGTAAGAAATGAATCACAAGCCTATGTTCGATACAAGATACAGGATGCTTTGGGCTGGTGCACGGGGATGATCCAGAGAGATGATGGGGGTGGGGGAGGAGGGAAGAGGATTCAGGATTGGGAGCTCGTATACACCCGTGGCAGATTCATGTCAATGTATGGCAAAACCAATATGGCATTGTAAAGTAAAATAAAGTAAAAATAAAATTTAATAAATAAATAAATGAAGATCTAAATGTAAGACCAAAAGCTATAAACTCCTAGAGGAAAACATAGGCAAAACACTCTCTGACATAAATCACAGCAGGATCCTCTATGGCCCACCTCCCAGAGTAATGGAAATAAAAGCAAAATAAACAAATGCTACCTAATTAAACTTAAAAGCTTTTGCACAAAGAAGGAAACTACAAGCAAGGTGAAAAGACAGCATCAGAATGGAAGAAAATAATAGCAGATGAAGCAACTGACAGAGAATTAATATCAAAATATACAAGCAGCTCATGCAGCTCAATGCCAGAAAAATAAACGACCCAATCAAAAAAAAAAAAAAAAAAAAAGTGCCAAAGAACTAAACAGACATTTCTCCAAAGAAGACATACAGATGGCTAACAAACACATGAAAAGATGCTCAACATCACTCATTATCAGAGAAATGCAAATCAAAACCACAATGGAGTACTATTTCACACCAGTCAGAATGGCTGCTATGAAAAAGTCTACAAATAATAAATGTTGGAGAGGATGCAGAGAAAAGGGAACCCTCTTACACTGCTGGTGGTAGTGCAAACTTGTACTGCCACTATGGAGAACAGTGTGGAGATTCCTTTAAAAACTGGAAATAGAGCTGCCATACTACCCAGCAATCCCACTGCTGCACATACACATGGAGGAAACCAGAATTGAAAGAGATACATGTACCCCAATGTTCATCTCAATAATGTTTACAATAGCCAGGACATGGAAGCAACCTAGATGTCCATCAACAGATGAATGGATAAGAAAACTGTGGTACGTATACACAATGGAATATTACTCAGCTATTAAAAACAATGCACTTGAATCAGCTCTAATGAGGTGGATGAAACTGGAGTCTATTATACATAGTGAAGTAAGTCAGAAAGAAAAACACCAATATAGTATATTAATACATATAATATGGAATTTTAAAAGATAGTAACAATGACTCTATATGCAAGACAGCAAAAAAGACACAGATGTACTGAACAGTCTTTTGGACTCTGTGGGAGAAGGTGAGGGTGGGATGATTTGAGAAAATAGCATTGACACACATATTATCATATGTGAAATAGATAGCCAGTCCAGGTTTGATGCATGAGACAGGGTGCTCACGGCCAGTGCACTGGAATGACCCTGAGGGACGGGATGGGGAGGGAGGGGGGTTCCGGATGGGAGACACATGTACACCCATGGCTGATTCATGTCAATGTATGGCAAAAAACCACTATAATATATGTAAAGCAATTAGCCTCTAATAAAAAGAAATAAATTAATTAAAATCACTCATTTTCTCAGCCATCTCTACAGATTGCCACATAAACAAATTCTGCATAGTATGTTATTTTAAATTTCATTTTTACCTTTTAGGTTAAATGAGGATGTTTGACAATATTGAAAGCAGTCGTAACTAGATCTGCACATTGCAAATTGGACTAGTTTCAGTCTGGGGTCTATGAAGGGTACAAATCTGACATCAATTATAATTATAGGATTAATGCTCTCTTCGAGATTCAAGAATAATGAAGTATTACCTTGGTGTGATTTATCATAATGTGAAAAGCTGGCTGGATTAATTTACTTCCTTTTGTAAGAGACAATGCTCTGCTTATAAGAAGGGACTTCAGTTTTAATCAATTTGCCTTTGAGGAGGACCCCAGTTTGTATATGTGAACGAGGTGGGCAGCCACTGCTGCAGCATTTTCTGAGGACTGAGGTCAGTACTCTAGCAAGGTATTTGTCCAGTGTCCAATTCTGCCTCTTGTGTGAATTCTGCCAGCTAAAACACTCCCTCTCTGGATGTTGCCTGTTGAGTGATTAAGTCTGTAGTCTTGGTTCTCAGCATGTCTTGACAAGTGCTAGTTTTCCAAACTGGTTCTCCAGACATCCCAGTTATTCTTTGAGCTATTGTATAGTAGTAGTGAAGGTCATTCCGTTGTGTCTGACTCTGTGACATCATGTCCAGGAGTGGGTTGCCATTCCCTTCTCCAAGGGATCTTCCTAACCCAGGGATTGAACCCTGGTCTCCTGCACTGCAGGCAGATTCTTTACCATCTGAGCCATCAGGGAAGAACTGTTTACCTTTTTCATTATATCCTTTCCCTGCTTAATCAAAGCAGAGTTGGTTTTGAAGGGTATACTATCTTCTATGGCTGCCACAGTAAATTGTTATATACCGGGTGTCTTGAAACTACAGAAATTTATTTCCTCACAGCTCTGGATGCTGGAAGTCTGAACTCAAGGTGTCAGGAGGGCCAACTCCCTCTGATCCTCTCAGAGAGGGTCCCTCCTGCTTCTTTCAGCTCCTGGGGACTCCAGACTTTACCTGACTTTTCTAGCTCAATATTTAAACCACTATGGTCACATTGCCTTTTCCTAGTAATGTGTCTCTATCTTTTCTCTTCTTTGTCTTTCTTTTAATCCTCTTCTTTATGAAAAATATAATTAATTATGATAATAAGTATAATATAAATTTTAACATCTTAAATATTTTTATGTGTGCATTAGTGTTAAGTTCACTTTCCCTTTCACTTTTACTTTCATTGTTGTGTAACCTGTCTCATCTGCTGTATTTTATTTTCTGTTGTGTTCAGTTGCCAAGTTGTGTACAACTCTCTGCAACCCCATGAACTGCAGCAGGCCAAGCACCTCTGTCCTCCACTAGCTCCCAGAGTTTGTTCAGATTCAGGCCCCTTGAGTCAATGATGCTATCTAAATATCTCATCCTCTGTCACCTCTGTCTCCTTTCGTTTTCAATCTTTCCCAGCATCAGGGTCTTTTCCTACGAGTTGGCTCTTTGCATCAGGTAGCCAGAATATCAGAGCTTCAGCTTCAGCATCAGTCCTTCCAATGAGTATTCAGGGTTGATTTCTTTAGAATTAACTGGTTTGAACTCCTTGCAGTCCAAGGGACTGAAATTGGCCTTTTAAAATTTCTTTCATCATGTGAATTTTATTTCACTAATGCCATTTAAAAAATAATTCAAATTGTGTCATGTACTTACTTGACACTTAATATTAAATAAAAAATGAATGTTTTCAGAAATTTATTTTTAAGTATTAATGCTTGCAAAATTCACAAAGCATTTTTTGTGAACAATGGTTGTTAATGCTGCTTTGACCTGTGGAAGGATTATTTTATACACAAATGAAACCTGGATGTTTTACTTTCATTAATAACATCTTTTTCTGAGATTTTGCAATATTTGAAAATACACAAGTACAATTTGTTTAATGTGAATTGTGATTTTTATGTCAAGTATTCAATTACAACTGATTGATATACTCTTAGTATTTCCCCATATGTGTGTGTGTGTGTATATGTTGTCTTTGCTCAGTTGTTAAGTGATATCCAGCTCTTTGCAACCCAGTGAACTGTAGTCTGCCAGGCTCCTCTGTCTGTGGGATTTCCCAGGCAAGAAAACAAGAATATTCTTGACTCAGGGATAGAACCCACATCTCCTGCATTGGCATGCAGATTCTTTACTGCTGACCCACCAGGGAAGTCCATATGTGTGAACGTGTGTGTGTGTGTGTGATTGTGTGTGTGCTGTGTTCCATTGTTTCAGTCATGTCTGACTCCTTGAAACTCCTTGGACTGCCACCCACCAAGCTCTTTGACCCATGGGATTCTCCAGGCAAGAATACTGGAGTGGGTTGTCATTTCCTCCTCAATCATCCATTAGCCTACTTTAGCCCTAGCTAGTGTATGCAAGCTAACTTTTAACACAGTATGGTATTACAAAGACATTAGCCAACTTGCAGTAGAAATGGGTTCATCAACTGTCACGTGCATGACAAGTCAGAAAAGTTCAAGTATTTCCTTTGCATTATGATCTTGCAAAAATGAGACTTGATAATTGAAAGGCCAGCCCACTGTGACATGCAGTTCTGGAAGACTGTTGAATGTTTTTTGAGATAGCAAAGTTGGCAAATAAGGAGCATTTATTATGGCAGACAGTCTTGGGGTACATATTCATTTTCCCCTGACATGTTGTATATAGATGCAAAGGTTTAATTCATTAGCGCTTTTTTTTTTTAACAAAACATTATGCTATGCTTAAAACTGAGATAAATTTAAGTACTTCATAAAGATAGAAAGATTTCATTACTTCAATTACTTCCTAATTTAGAAAGTGATTTTAGATAAAGTCTGCAGATGTGTAATTTGCTTTCTATATTCAAAGATTTAAAATCGTTTGGATGGCTTCAATAGGAAGATATTTTTATCAGTACTTGTTTGGTTTAAAGTGTATGCATCTGTTTAGAAGAAAATCTTAAACTGTTAGTTGCTCAGTCGTGTCTGAGTCTTTGCAGCCTCATAGATTGCAGCTTACCAGGCTCCTCTGTCCATGGAATTCTTCAGGCAAGAATACTGGAGTGAATAGCCATTCTCTTCTCCAGGGGATCTTCCCAAACTAGGGATGGAACCAAGTCCTGCATTGCAGATGGATTCTTTACTGTCTGAGCCACCAGGGAAGCCCATATATCTGTTTAGAACTTAATAAATAAATGTTTGAACTTTATGGAAAAGAATTGCAATTCTCTCATGAAAAAATATCCAAATACTAATTTTACTAGAGAGTTAACATTGTTTTTCTGCAGCTAATTTAGTATTATATCATTTGATATTAAAAAAAAAATTCAGTGACTTGTGTGTTTAAAAGACTCATTTGGATCAATACTTTTCAAATCAGCTTCCATACACTCACTATTTACTTAAATGATTTATAAAATAAAAAATTTGGAAACAGAGTCATCCATGAATATAACAGTATATCACTATAATTATAGCTTTCTATTTATGCTTATTTGATCAACAAATCAGTTGTGTATTTTTTAATATAACTAGATTAGGAAAGGTCATTTTTTATAGTGCTGTATCATTCTAGAGTTAAGGACAGATGATAAGTTCCAAGTGATAAAACCATATCCTATGTTAGCAGAGAAGGAAATGGCAACCCACTCCAATATTCTTGCCTGGAGAATCCCATGGACAGAGGAGGCTGATGGGCTATAGTCCATGGGGTTGCAAAGAGTCAGACACGACTGATGACTAAGTGTGCATACATACTATGTTCAGTTCAGCTCAGTTGCTCAGTCGTGTCCAATCCTTTGCGACCCCATGAATCACAGCACGCCAGGCCTCCCTGTCCATCACCAACTCCCAGAGTTCACTCAGACTACCTACTGACCTGGGGAGTTCCTCTTTCAGTACCTTATCATTTTGCCTTTTCATACTGTTCATGGGGTTTCTCAAGGCAAGAATACTGAAGTGGTTTGCCATTTTCTTCTCCAGTGGACCACATTCTGTCAGACCTCTCCACCATGACCCGCCCATCTTGGGTTGCCCCACGGGCATGGCTTAGTTTCATTGAGTTAGACAAGGCCCTGGTCCTAGTGTGTTAAGATTGCCTAGATTTCTGTGAGTATGATTTCAGTGTGTCTGCCCTCTGGTGCCCTCTTGCAACACCTACCATCTTACTTGGGTTTCTCTTACCTTATGTTACATGAAAATAAATGCTATGGTGAGAGAAAAAGGACAATAAAAAGGGCTCCAGGAGGAGAGTGCAATTTCAAATTCAAATATCCTGGACTGTGTTGGTCTAACTGGGAAGGTATATTTGAGCAAAGATTTTAAAAAGATAAAGATAATCATTATATATGGATATCTGGGGAAGAGTGTGCCAGACAAGGGATGTGCAGGTACAAAAGTTCTGAAGGAAAAGCATTGCTTAGCATGTCAGAGGAAAGACATGAAGAAGCTATGATGGTCTGAGCTAGATGAGAGAGTGATGGAGACAGAGAGAATATAATGAGGAAGGTCAAAGATTGTTACACGGAGGGTGATTTTACTCAGTACAATCAGGTGGAAAACCATTGCAGCATTTTGAGTGGACAGACCTGATGTGTCTTCATTTTACAGGAGTATGCTGGCTGCTGTGTAGACAGTAGACTGGGGTTGAGGTGTGGATGGGGGTTGAAACAGGAAAATAAAGTTATTTCAATTTGTCAAATGAGGAATGGTTACATTGACCTGGATAACAATTCAAGTGGTTAGAAGGGGCTGAAGTCTGAGTATATTTTAAAACTATCTTATTGTCAGGAAGTTTTGCAGACTGACTGTGAGGCAGAAAGGGAAAAGATTAGTTGAAATGACTGATATATTTAGTCATATAATTCCATTCGCTAATCATGAAAAGCCTATAAGAGGAGGAGGACTGAAGAATAAGTTCATGAGGGCAGTTTAGTAATAAAACATATACATATATATATAATAGATATATCATACCTTGTCTTTATATCTACTTGTATATTTAATTTTATGTCTACTTTATATCTACTCTAATTCTCTATATATTTGCACTTATATCTCCAAATTTTAAAACAGTGCCTGGATTTAGTGGAGAAACTGTAATTGTTGTTGAGTAAATGTTTATGTATCACATAAAATTTGATTAGTATTGCAATTCCTATATATAGAAATATACAGCTTAAGTGTGTGTGACCTCAAGAAGAACATCCAGTTGAGTCCAGCCAATACCTCTGACCCAAAAACCTGGAGGTGTTTCAAGATACTAAGTTTGAGGTACTTCATTGCATAGCAATTGAACTTTAATACCATATTCTGATAGACTTGACTTTATCTTAAAACGGAAGAAAGCTTACCCTGTGATAAATTCCTATGATAGAACACCAGCATGATGTCTATAACCTTGTTGGTTACCAGGGAATAATTATATCCAGTAGCCTAAGAGACGTTCCATAATTTTAAGTGATCAGGCTTACTGCTAGCCTAGATGGCAGCTCTGATCCAGCTGGGAAAAGACGCTGTTGTCTCAAGTTACTGTATTTCTGTCTTTGGAGAAAATGTTAAAACAAATAATTTATTCTCAATATTTGAGATTTGAATGACTTCCTAGAAGGTTATGGAATATCCAGCTTGCACAGTTTTGTGCAAGTTAAGTGAAGGTTGGCAAAAATAACAAGATAGATGCCTGATGCTTTCTATAACTAGCACTTATTAAAGTGTTGTGTCTATTAGTTGCTCAGTCATGTCCGACTCTGCAACCCCATGGACTGTAACCTACCAGGCTCTTCTGTCAGTGGAATTTTCCAGGTAAGAATACAGGAGTGGATAGCCATGTCCTTCTCCAGAGGATCTTCCCAACCCAGATGTTGAATCCAGGTCTTCTGCATTGCGTGTAAACAATTTACCGTCTAAGCCACCAGGGAAGTCCCTTCAGTTAATACTATTTCAGTAGTAAATATTGGGCTTACCTGATGGCTCAGAGGGTAAAGAATTTGCTTGAAATTCAGGAGACACAGGAGATACAGGTTCAATCTGTGGGTTGGAAAGTTCCCTCAGAGGAGGAAATTGCAACCCAGTTCAGTATTCTGGAAAATTCCATGGACAGAGGAGACTGGCAGGCTATAGTCTATAGGGTCCCAAAGAGTTGGACACGACTGAGTACACAGCACCAAAATTATTATTGTATCATTGGATCATTATATCAATATTATATCATATTAGTATATCAAAACTAAAAGTTCACTTAGTATTGAAGGGTGCTTTGAAGTATTTTTAAATACAAAGATGTCCTCTGGTGGGTGCTATTTGTGTCCTGCCAGGTTCATCCCCTAGCTGCTGTGAGTGTTGGCTGTAAACAGCTGAGAACTGCCATTTTTCTGGAGACTTGCCTATAAGAAACAGAAGTCTTCACAGAGGGAATATGGTTTTTCCCCTCCAGCAGCTCATAGACAGGAATGACTGATCTGGGGAACTAAGACGTGTTCCCTGACCTTGAGATGAGGCCAGTTCTGTGTGTTACCTTTGGGACTGGGCTGGTCTCTGGCCAAGACTGCATTCTTGCTTGTTAGTCCCCTGATCTGTCCTGTGTGTCTTCCATCCTTTCTTCCTCAATAAATCACTTGAACAAGAATCTTCCTCTCATGTTCTATACAAGCCACTACAAACTATGTTCTTAGTACAGGTCCATTTGTACAAAGAATTCAGAGATAAACTTGGTATGAAGCTAATAAATCCTAAAGACAGATTCTCTTTACACATATGACTTAGTCCAAAGCCTTAAAGTTATCTTGGAATTATCCTTGGAGAAGGAAATAGCCTTCTCCAGTGTTCTTATCCAGGAGTTTCCAAGGACAGAGAAGCCTGGAAGGCTACAGTCCATGGGGATGCAAAAGAGGTGGACACGACTTAGTTAGTAAACAAGCAGAAGTTATCTTAGAAGTGTCCAATCAGCACAAAATTCGTAAAATTTGCCACAGTGAAATATTTTGCATTCTTTTCTTAAAGGAGGACTCCTAAAACAAGAATTCAGGCCCCACAAAACCATCATGCCCTTTTAGAAAAAGATTCATATATTTTATCCTTCTAATTGTGAATATTATTCGAGTCTATCCTTTAGAATTACATTAATATAAGCTATAAAGTAACGTGGTCCTAAGTTGCTTCAGCTGTGTCTAACTCTTTGAGATTCATGGACTGTAGGCCCACCAGGCTCTTCTGTCCATGGGATTCTCCAGATAAGAATACTGGAGTGGATTGTCATGCCCTCCTCCAGGGGATCTTCCCCACCCAGGGATTGAACCTGCATCTTTTATGTCTCCTGCATTGGCGGGCGGATTCTTTACCACTAGAGCTGCCTGGGAAGCCTGTATAAGGTACAAATTTAAACAAAAAAGAAAAATCACTATGTAGGTAGAAAGATAACTTTTACATTCACTTTTCCCTGAATGAGGGAAACCTGAGTCCATTATTTTCAATAAGTAAAGATTTAAATAGAACTTTTTGTAAAAGGATAAGCACTAATTGTCTCATTCTGGTGTTTCTGTATTCTTCAGTATGGAGAAGGGAATATTGCTGACAAAAGTCCACGTTATCAGGAATAATAAAGGTGGCAGGTTGTGGGTAAGCCATTTTCAAGGCCATGGTGAAATTCCTGTTGCCAGGATTTAATGACTCTCTCAACAGGAAGATTACAATCCAATGTTAAATAAAGATCCATATGTTCTGCACTCACTTGAAATAGCGCTAGTTGATTTAAATGTTGATTTCAGAAATAAATGGCTTGCAAATGTGCTGATTACTACATTTGGGGTAAAAATGTATTCATACTGTGGACATTTTTAACATTACTTTTAAAACTTTCTCTGTGGTTTAATACATTTTATTTGTAAAACTAGAGATCCTTTAAAGCTCAAATAAAATTTTGAAAATAAAAAGAAATCAAAAGAAAATGGACTTATTCATGTAGCTACATTTTCCTCGTAAAGAACAGAAAAAATATCACCACATGCACACACATAAACATACACACACATACACGAATCCCTTGATTAGCTTATCATTTTAAGTATTATTCCAACTTATTGGAGAAATTATATTTTCCCCACATATTTATCCCATATATTTTTTAAAGTTTAAAGTATATTTTATTTATACTTTTTTTTTTTAATTTCATTTTTGATCAGGTATGCTGCTGCTGCTAAGTCACTTCAGTCATGTCCGACTCTGTGTGACCCTATAGATGGCAGCCCATCAGGCTCCCCCATCCCTGGGATTCTCCAGGCAAGAACGATGGAATGGGTTGCCATTTCCTTCTCCAATGCATGAAAGAGAAGTCGCTCAGTCGTGTCCGACTCTTAGCGACCCTATGGACTGCAGCCTTCCAGGCTCCTCCGTCCATGGGAATTTCCAGGCAGGGGTACTGGAGTGGGGTGCCATTGTGGAATCTATTAAAATAGATTATTTTCCTAAGTTTCAGGATACGAAATAATGCAATACTAGTTTACTTTAAACAAAACTAGCTTTATGGAATGGGTTGCCATTTCCTTCTCCAATGCATGAAAGAGAAGTCGCTCAGTCGTGTCCGACTCTTAGCGACCCTATGGACTGCAGCCTTCCAGGCTCCTCCGTCCATGGGAATTTCCAGGCAGGGGTACTGGAGTGGGGTGCCATTGTGGAATCTATTAAAATAGATTATTTTCCTAAGTTTCAGGATACGAAATAATGCAATACTAGTTTACTTTAAACAAAACTAGCTTAAGCAGTAACACATACTTGGAAACTTTGTTTAACCCTACTGTAACATTTTAAATAATAGTATATTCTATGTTAATAGATTTTATAAAAGAAAAATTTTACAAACTTTCAGCTAATGAATTTTGAAAATTTTGGAATATGAAAGTTCTTATAATTTGTTATATGACATCTTTATGACTCAATCTTGATTATATAACAACAAAAGTTAGCTTATGTCATATTCCATCACCTTGGGACTATCTAATAGGACTATCCTTTGCAATATTTTTCTACACTTTATATGTTATTCACACGCAGTTCTGGTATATATGATTATAATATTAGGGAGTAAAAAATGGCAACTTTTTGAGTATCATTTTATAAGATCAATATTTATATAGTGCATCTCCCTTTGAGCTATACATTTTATTTTATAGACCTATTGTAAAATTTCAGAAATAAACTGTTCATACCCCCTGTTTGCTGTTTTATGCCAGGCACAACACTCATCCCTGAAAAAAATATAAAGTTTGTGCTGCATTAGTGCCCATAGTTAGCATATTCATTCTCTGTCTTTGTTGTGATTCTTTGCAGTTGGATGCTCTTTACTCATACTGTATCTAAATTGCTAATGCTAACTTTGAGACTGCCATGAAATGATTGGCAGAAGGCTTCAGTCTACCAAGATGGAAATGAACATAAATGAAGCAGCACATTAAGCAGTATTCCATGAACAAAGGAATACAAGACAGTGGATAATAGAAAACATGGAGGGAAAAATAGAAATCTGTGCATAGAATAGTACGATTCTAGCTTATATACTTATGAAGCAACAAATCATTTTTAGATAAAAAGGAAGAACATCCAATGGCACAGTCAGTGTATTAAGACTAGTATTATGGAATGTCCATTTTAAGAACTAAAGCAAAGCCGGTTGTTTTAGTTTGCATATATTCAACGTATTGCAACTACATTATAATGAACACTTTTCTAGAATGATTATTTCAACATAAACACCAATATGTTTGTGTCATGAACAAAGAGTATAAGGTTATTATACAACTACGTGGTATATCTATATCCTCAGATATGCAGATGACACCACCCATACGACAAAAAATGAAGAGGAACTAAAGAGCCTCTTGGTGAAAGTGAAAGTAAAAGAAGAGAGTGAAAAAGTCAGCTTAAAACTCAACATTCAAAAAATAAATATCATGGTATCCAGTCCCATCACTTCATGGCAAATAGATGGAGCAACAATGGAAACAGTGAGATACTTTATTTTGGGGGAGATCCGAAATCATTGCACTCATCTCACACACTAGTAAAGTGGTGCTCAAAATTCTCCAAGCCAGGCTTCAGCAATACGTGAGCCATGAACATCCAGATGTTCAAGCTGGTTTTAGAAAAGGGAGAGGAACCAGAGATCAAATTGCCAACATCCTCTGGATCACTGAAAAATCAAGAGAGTTCGAGAAAAACATCTACTTTTTCTTTATTGACTATGCCAAAGCCTTTCACTGTGTGGATCACAATAAACTGTGGAAAATTCTGAAAGAGATGGGCATACCAGATCGCCTGACCTGCCTCTTGAGAAACCTGTATATAGGTCAGGATCAACAGTTAGAACTGGACATGGAACAACAGACTGTTTCCAAATAGGAAAAGGACTATGTCAGGGCTGTATATTGTCAGCCTGCTTATTTAACTTATATGGCAAGTATATCATGAGAAATGCTGGGCTAGAAGAAGCACAAGCTGAAATCAAGATTGCGAGAAATATCAATAACCTCAGATTTACAGATGACACCCCCCTTATGGCAGAAAGTAAAGCAGAACTAAGAGCCTCTTGATGAAAGTGAAAGAGGAGAGTGAGAGTTCAGTTCAGTTCAGTCGCTCAGTCGTGTCCGACTCTTTGNTATGTGTTAATATACTGTATTGGTGTTTTACTCTCTGACTTACTTCACTCTGTATAATAGGCTCAAGTTTCATCCACCTTATTAGAACTGATTCAAATGCATTATTTTTAAAGGCTGAGTAATATTCCATTTTGCATATGTACCAAGCTTTCTTATCCATTCATCTGCCAATGAATATCTCGGTTGCTTCCATGTCCTGGCGATTGTAAGCAGTGCTGCAATGAACATTGGAGTACTCATGTCTCTTTGAGTTCTGGTTTCCTCAATGTGTATGCCCAGCAGTGGAATTGCTAGGTCGTATGACAGCTCTATTTCCAGTTTTAAAGGAATCTCCACCCTGTTCTCCATAGTGGCTGCACTAGTTTTCATTCTCACCAAAAGTGTAAGAGAGTTAGTTCCCTTTTCTCCACACCCTCTTCAGCATTTATTGCTTGTAAAGTTCTTGATAGCAGCCATCAAGACTTGGGTGAGATGGTACCTCATTGTGGTTTGGATTTGCATTTCTCTGATAATGAGTGATGTTGAGCATCTTTTCATCTGTTTGCTTGCCATCTGTAAGTCTTCTTTGGAGAAATGTCTGTTTACATGTTTGGCCCATTTTTTGAGTGGATCATTTATTTTTCTGGAATTGAGCTGTAGGAGCTGCTTGTATATTTTTGAGATTAATTCTTTGTCAGTTGCTTTGTTTGCTATTATTTTCTCCCATTTTGAAGGGCTGTCTTTTCACCTTGCTTATACTTTTCTTCGTTGTGCAAAAGCATTTAAGTTTAATTGGGTCTCATTTGTTTATGTTTGCTTTTATTTCTATGACTCTCGGGGGTGGGTTATAGAGGATCCTGCTGTAAATTTCTTTTTCTGGGTGTTCATTTTTGTTTTATTTAGAAGTAGGGTTGATTTCTGATACTGTATTTGTTTCAGGTGTACAGGAGCTAGTTTCAGAGATACACAGCCACTTATCAATTCCTTTCTGGGTTCATTTTCCCCAGAGAGAGGAGTACAGTGTCTCCAGTTTGGCTGCCCTTTGCTAGTCAACATTATTTTTCCTGATTATCTGTTTGATGTATGTTAACGCTTGTTTGTTCCTTGCAAACTCTTCATTTATCCCACATCCCTAACATCTTTTTTAATAATCATAAGTTGGTTTTCTAAGTTTGTGAGTCTGTTTCTACTGTGTAATAGCCTACATTTGCATTAATTTCAAGAAGACGCCTGTCAGTGATACTGTCTGTAATTTGTCTTTCTCTATCGGCCTTCCTTCACTTAATATGATATTTACTCTATCCATCCATGCTGTTGTCACTGACATTATTCCTTTGTGATTCAGGGTTGGGTAGCATTCCAGTGCAGAGGTGCACCACTCTGACTTCATTTTCCTGTCGATGAATAACTTCGTAGAATTTGTTGCAGGGAGGGCTTCCCTGGTGGCCCAGCCAGTAGAGAATCCACCTGCCAATGCAGGAGACGTGGGTTCAGTCCCTGGGTGAGGAAGATCTCCTGGAGAAGGGCATGGCAACCCACTCCAGTATTCTTGCCTGGAGAATCCGATGGACAGCGGAGTCAGGAGGGCTACAGTCCATGGGGTCACAAAGTGCTGGACATGACTGAAGTGACTGAGAATACATGCAAAGAAAAAAAAAAAGAGAGAGAGAAACAAGTATTTAACTCTTTCCCTTTTCGAGAACAAGGGAGATCAAGAAAACAGTGAGCAAGCCTGAACATTCCTAGTTTTGTTTGTTTGTTTGTTTGTTTGTTTTTCACTTTAACTGCTCATAACCCTGAATTTCTGTGACTAAGTTTGCTTTTCTGTTCCCTAACTCTACAGGAGCTACGAGTAACATTTTTTCCTTGGACTGTATGCTGACTACATCACCTATCTGGTGGTTATCGTTACAACACCCTTCCCCTTGTACTTGCATATCAGAAAGAAGGCTGCCTAGCCACCCCAACTGCCACAGTCAGTTACTGGGTTATTGACTTCAGTCTAAGACTGACAGTCTAAGACTGTCTTTGAAAAAAATGCACGGCAAAGAGATCTAGATCCTACCCAATTTGACCTCATCACTGACACCTGGCTGTGAGCCTGTCCCTAATATAAGCCTCTAGACTCTTCATATGCAGGGGATGGGAGGGCCTCAGTCCTTGAGGCATGACCCTACTGTGTTCCCCTCTCTGCTGGCTTGAGACTAAAAGTTGCCTTCGTATCTCCTTTAAACTCTATCTCTGTATATATATATTTTTTATTTTGCTTCACTGTGCAGAGAAAGCCAAGATTTTTGGCCAGCAACAATTCTAGTTCTTGGCCATTGCCAATAGAGCTGTCCTGAAAACAAAGTGCATGGGCCAGTGTGACTTCTTATTTTTGCTGGGTCTGAGCCCAGACATGGGATTGTCAGGCCATGCAGTTTCTGAGTGTTTAGACAAAAAAGAACCTCCTTGTAGGTTTTGCTAGTTCCCGTGCCCATTTGCATCCCCACTGAGAGTGTAGGAGAATCCCCTTTTGCCTCCATCCTCTGCAGCCCCTATTCTCTGTAGATTTTTAGACAGTGGCCACTCTGACCTGTGGGAGGGGATTTTTCATGAGAGTTTTGATTTGTGTGGATTTGATTGCAAAGAGTAGGATACAACTGTGCAGCTGAACTGAATACCTAGTGAGCTGGACGAACTGTGCTTTCATATACTGTACAGAGTGACTACAGTTTACCTCTTGACATTGTTTTCTTGAAAGGTGGCCTAGTTATGAATTCCTGTTTGATGATCTACGCCGGGACATGACTGGAAGGGAGGGGTGATTTACAGTCCCACAAGCTTGTGAAAATGAAAAGCCAAGCAGGATTAGGTTTAAACTTGTTTTTCTCGAAGATAGTTCTAAGGAAACAACATTACTTCCTGCCCCACTCTGGTCCTCAGTCATTGAGGTTCATGGAAAAGTCTGTTCAATGATTATCAGCTAGAGTGGAATGTGCCAAGGCTTGAGTCTCATTTCTCCTTCCTCCTTACCTAGGGTCCCCAGGACACATCTCAGTTTGTGGACACCACTCTGCCGAGGGTGCTGTCATCTGTAGGTGACCCTAAGGACAGAGCCTGGAGGTAGGAACCCCAGCCTAGGGGACATAGAGTGGCCAGGGGACCTTGCCAACCTGTTCCAGCCTGGAGGCTCCCCAATTCTTGGGTGATGTAGGCTTGGTTTCTCTTCATGAAGTTCCACCTTCATCTGGAGATTGGATGCTCATGCAGAGGGAATGAGGCACCACAGGTCCATTCTGGGGTCACATTTCCTGCCCCATGCTCCCAGCTCTGTCTGCACTGAGACCCTCCAGGTTTGGGACCAAAACCAGCTCAGGCTCCAGGGATGTGACAATATCCGGGTCACCATGGCCTGAGGACAGTAGAATCCTCCTTTCTGATTGCATTTTTGTACCCTTATTCCCTAATTTGAATTGGTGTATGTAGTTGAATGACAAGGTTGTGGGTGTTTTCTGTTTTTATTTGGAACGACAGCAACGTGATTCACTTGTACGTAGATGCGTATATCTTCTCTTCCAGGTTCTTTTCTGATGTAGGATGTTACAGTGTTGAATAGGATTCTTGTTTACATGGTGGTTCCTGGTGGATTGTTGTTGTTTTTAATAATATTAGCCTCCCTATGTTAGACTGAATCAGTTCATTACTCCCTGTCCCACAGGTTTTTTTTTTTTTTTTTTTGATGACAATTTATTTTCGGAGTCTGTGAGACTGTTTCTCTTTGGTAAAGAAGTTCATCTGTATTCATTTTTAGATCCCAGCTACAAGTGATATCTTATGCAAATATCCCTCCCTGTCTCCCTCACCTCACTTGCTATGATCACGTCTACTTTATTCCCTGAAGCCTCCTATGGCATTTGTTCCTGCTTGTTATGGCTGAGTGAACGTTCATCAACTATGTACCCCATCTTCTTTACTCCTTTTGGACGTCTTTGTTTGCAAATATTTTTTTTTCCCATTCTGAGGACTGTCTTTCTCTTTCATTTAGGGTTCTATTGCTGTGCAAAAGCTGTTAAGGTTCATTCTGTCCTGTTTTCTTAGTTTTGGTTCATTTTTCATTATTCTGGGCACACTTGGTGGAAATGATGTTGCAGCATGTTCCCCCTATATTGTCCTCAAAATTTCATAGTATCCATTTGACATTGAGATCTTTATCTTCTTTTAAGTTTATATTTGTGTATGGCTTGAAGGATATTCTAATTTCATTCTCGTTTTCATTATTGATGCACGTCCACGCTCTCATCCATAGTGGCTTTCTCCTATTTTCTTTTTTTTTTTTTTTGGTTGCATTTGCTTATATTTATTTCTTTTTTTTTTTTGTATTTATTTATTTTTTTACACGAACTCCCAAACATGAACCCCCCTCCCACCTCCCCNTGAAGCTGAAATATCAATCCCTCGGCCACCTGATGCGAAGAACTGATTCATTGGAAAAGACGCTGATGCTGGGAAAGACTGAAAGCAGGAGGAGAAGGGGATAAAGGATGAGATGGTTAGATGGCAATACTGACTCGATGGATATGTGTTTGTGCAAGCTCTAAGAGTTGGTGACGGACAGAGAAACCTGGTGTGCTGCAGTCCACGGGGTCACAAAGAGTCAGACATGACAGAGTGACTGAACTGAACTGATGTGCATATAGATGTTTCTGAAAGGTGTGGGATCTTGCAAATCACCTTTTAAATGCCAATGAGCAGGCCAGGTTGGTGGAAAGGAAATTTTGCTTAATTTCAGATGCTGGCAAGTGGAGTGATGCCATGATCTTTGTTTTTTGAATGTTGAATTTTAAGCTAGCTTTTTTGCTCTCCTCTTTTACATTATCAAGAGGCTCTTTAATTCCTCTTCACTTTCTGCCATAAGGATTGTGTCATCTGCGTATCTGAGATTATTGATATTTCTTCCTGCAATTTTGATACCACCTTGTGCTTCATCCAGCCTAGCATTTTACTTGATGTACTCTGCATATAAGTTAAATAAGCAGGGTGACAATATATAGCCTTGAAGTACTCCTTTCCCAATTTGGAACCAGCTCATTGTTCCATGTCCAGTTCTAACTGTTACTTCTTGACCTGCATACAAATTTCTCAGGAGGCAGGTAAGATGGTCTGGTATTTCTATCTCTTTAAGAATTTTCCATAGGATGAGAGGGTTGGATGGCCTCACCGATTCGATGGACATGAGTTTGAACAAGCTCCAGGAGTTGGCGATGGACAAGGAAGCCTGGCGTGTTGCAGTCCATGGGTTTGCAAAGAGTTGGACATGGATGAGTGACTGTACTAAATTGACTGTGATCCACACAGTCAAAAGATTTGGCATAGTCAATAAAGTAGAAGTATATGTTTTTCTGGAACTCTCTTGCTTTTCCTATGATCCAGTGAATGCTGGCAATTTGATCTCAGGTTCTTCTGCCTTTTCTAAACCCAGCTTGAACATCTGGAACTTCTCAGTTCACATACTGTTGAAGGCTGGCTTGGAGAATTTTGAGAATTACTTTGCTAGCATGTGAGATGAGTGTGACTTTGCTGTCGTTGGAACATTCTTTGGCACTGCTATTCTTTGGGATTGATGGGAAAGTTGTTTCATTCCAGTCCCAAAGAAGACATAAAGCTATTATCAAAACCAAAATTATCTATGACAAAGATTTTGGAATTATCAGATATTGTGTTGAAAATAACTATGATTAATATGTACAGGACCCTAAATAAAAAATTAGACAACATGAAAGCACAGATGGATGGTCTAAGCAGAGATAAAAACTAGTCATCAGAAGAAATCCTGGAAATTAAGAAGAGTAATAAAAATGAATAACGTCTTCCGTTGATTCATCACGAGATTGCACGTGACTAAGAATCAGACATGGGCTTCCGTGGTAGCTCTGATGGCAAACAATCTGCCTACCGTGCAATAGATGCAATAGACCTGGGTTTGATTCCTGGGTCAGGAAAGTCCCCTGGAGAAGGGAATGGCTACCCACTTCGGTATTCTTGCCTAGAGAATTCCATGAACAGAGAAGTCTGAGGGGCTGTAGTCCATGGGGTTGCAAAGAGTAAGACACGACTAGTGACTTAACACCCACACACATAAGAATCAGACATAGTTAAGATCATCAATGAGGCTAAAGCTGAAACTCCAGTACTTTGGCCACCTCATGCGAAGAGTTGACTCGTTGGAAAAGACTCTGATNCAATCTGCCTACCGTGCAATAGATGCAATAGACCTGGGTTTGATTCCTGGGTCAGGAAAGTCCCCTGGAGAAGGGAATGGCTACCCACTTCGGTATTCTTGCCTAGAGAATTCCATGAACAGAGAAGTCTGAGGGGCTGTAGTCCATGGGGTTGCAAAGAGTAAGACACGACTAGTGACTTAACACCCACACACATAAGAATCAGACATAGTTAAGATCATCAATGAGGCTAAAGCTGAAACTCCAGTACTTTGGCCACCTCATGCGAAGAGTTGACTCGTTGGAAAAGACTCTGATGCTGGGAGGGATTGGGGGCAAGAACAGAAGGGGACGACAGAGGATGCAATGGCTGGATGGCATCACCTTCTCAATGGACGTGAGTTCACTGCCTCAGTGAACTCAGGCAGTTGGTGATGGACAGGGAGGCCGGGCGTGCTGCAATTCATGGGGTCACAAAGAGTCAGACATGACTGAGTGAGTGAACTGAACTAAACTGACTGAAGATCATCAAAAAGGATCTTAAAGGTAGAAACATTTAGCTGATATCCTAAATATTTCATCTTGATTGCCTTACGTTCTAATACCAAATATAAGGTGAAGCAATATTAAAGAAGCTTCTTTGCTAAAACATGTTGTAACTTATAGCAATTAACATATATTTGATGTTTTAGATTGATAACAGGTCAGATTCCTCCATTTATATATTTTTCTTTGAATAATACATAATGCTATAGGTGCACAGGATCTCAATGATTAAAGAATTACATAAGTAGGGGGGATTAAAATTTTAGTAAGCAGTGCAAATAGTGCTTTCTAGAAAAATATATACAGAAGTATTTTCTTCCAATTTTAAGGAACTATTTTGTGTTACATAGAACTAAATCCCTTTTTCATGCATTGTTTTGATACTGGAAGTATTATTGCAGGTATGTATTTGTATGGTCTTCCTAGGTGATGCTAGTGGTAAAGAACTTGCCTGCCATTGCAAGACACATAAGATACACAGTTTATATCTCTGGGTCAGGAAGATTCCCTGGAGGAGGTCATGGAAACTCACTCAGTCACTTAGTCAGGCATGACTGAAGTGATTGAGTATGCAGATATATACATATATATATATCTTAGTATATAATATCTGTACATTCTTCATATGAATCTTACTAGCAAAACTTGTATATAAACCAAGAAGACATTTTTAACAGCAGAATAGAATATCTTGAATTTTTACATTATATCTGGCAAAGGTAAAGAGAATATCATTATTATTTTGAAATATAAGTGTATTAAATTCTTCAGGGCTTCCCTGGTGGCTCAGACAGTAAAGAATCTGTCTGCAATCCTAGAGACCAAGGTTTGACCCCTAGATCAGGAAGATCACCTGTAGAAGGGGAATAAAAAAAATTCTTCAAAAAAATGTGTTTAGAATTAAGCATTAAGTCTGAAGTGAAGTTAATTAATAAAGAGACTGTTTTTGTCCACTAAATCTTAGAGGAATTTTTATTTTATTTTAATTAGCACCCATCTTCCATGTAGAAGTCAAACAAAATAAAGAAGGAAAACAAGAGAAAAACATTAACACATACACATGACATTTATAATATTTTTAAAAACTAATATCCATTATGGATGTGAGAGTTGAACCATAAAGAAAGCTGACCAACGAGTAATTGATGCTTTTGATCTGTGGTGTTGGAGAATACTCTTGAGAGTCCCTTGGACAGCAAGGAGATCAAACCATTCAGTCCTAAAGGAAATCAGCCCTGAATATTCATCAGAAGGAGTGATGCTGAAGTTCCAATACTTTGGCCATGTGATGCGAACAGACATCTCATTGGAAAAGACCCTGATGCTGGGAAAGATGGAAGGCAGGAGGAGAAAGGGACAACAGAGGAAGAGATGGTTGGATGGCATCACCGCCTCAATGGACATGTGTTTGAGCAAACTCAGGGAGATGGTGAAGGACAGGGAAGCCTCATGTGCTGCCGTCCATGGGGTCACAAAGAGTAGGACATGACTGAGCGACTGATCAACAAAGCATTGCCATACTTGACCTGAGATATTTTTCCTTTAAAAAAAAAAAAAAAACTTAACTTGTTGGGGCTTGTTGCTGTTGTTGCTATTTTTGTTTGTTTGTCTTTATTTCGGCTTAACTGGGTCTTCATTGCAGTGTGTGCAGGCTTTTGTTGCTGGTACATTTTGTGGACTTTCTCTAGTTGAGGCGGACAGGTTTAGTGGCCCGGTGGCATGTGGGGTCTTAGTTCCCTGACCAGGGATCTAGCTTCCATCCCTTGCACTGGAAGGCAGATTTTTAATGGCTAGACCAACAGGCAAGTCCCTGAGCTAAGGTATTATAGTTGAGTCACATTATAACGTAAGAACTTTTAATGATAAAGAGGGTGGTATCAAAAGTAGTAATAAGGATTTATAAACACATTAGTAATTTAATTGGGTAATTTTAATGCTGCTGCTGCTGCTGCTGCTAAGTCACTTCAGTCGTGTCCGACTCTGTGTGACCCCACATAGGCTCCCGTGTCCCTGGGATTCTCCAGGCAAGAACACTATTACCTTGCAGTCTTTGTAGATAATATTGTAGCAAATTATAAAGTGAAAAAAAGTTACAGAGAAGCCTGCTTTAGAATACAGCATACCGTTAATGGAAAGAGATTTATTTAAAATGGAAATTGTCATTTCTTTAGACACAATGCTAATTTAAAATTTTTGAAATTATGGAAAATAAGCATAAGGAAAAGAAGAAACAAAAATAATAGAGATACACTACTGATTTCATAAAATATGTGCAAACAATGAAGTAAAGAAAATATGGATTCAAGGTCACATCAAACTCTATGGGTTTGTATTATCATGGACATGAGTTTAATCCTCACATTATAGTAACAGAGTTCCTTTTTTGAGAATATCTGCAGGTTAATTAAAAAATACCATTTTAAGTCTCTGAATGAAGTGTCAGTGGATACTGCAGGAAATGGGTTTTGATTATTGTGTTTTCTTTGGCCTTGGAAATAATAAACACGAATGCATGAAAAACTGTAGATTATTACGGCTAATCTTTGTCAACTGGACTGAGCTACAGGATGTCCAGATATTGGGCCAAATATATTATGGTGTTTCTTTGAGGATGTTGTTTTTCAGATGATTTAACATTTAAATCAGTAAAGCAAAGCTGACTGCTCCTCCTACTGTAGGTGGGCCACATTCAATTATTTTAAGTCCTGAACAGAACAAAAAGACTGACCCTCCTCTGAATAAAATTACTTGCCTCTGGTCTCAGGCTCAAACATAGGCTCATATTAGCTCAGTTGGTAAAGAATCTTCTTGCAATGCAAGAGACACTGGTTCAATTCCTGGGTGGAAAAGACCCCCAGGAGAAAGGATAGGCTACCTTCCCCAGTATTCTTGGGCTTCCCTTGTGACTCAGATGATAAAAATCTGCCTGCAATGTGGGAGATGTGGATTGGACTCCTGGGTTGGGAAGATTCCCTGGAGAAGGGAAAGGCTACCCACTCCGGTATTCTGGCCTGGAAAATTCCACAGACTGTATAGTCCATGGGGTTGCAAAGAGTTGGTCGTGACTAAGCAACTTTCACTTTTGCTCCCACTTTGGTCTTGAGCTGACACCCTTTGTACTGGAGCTTCCTCCTGATCCTCAGCCTTGCAATGCTCACTGGAACTTCACCTTCAGCCCTCCTGGGTCTCCAACTTGCTGAGTACACATCTTATGAGTTTTAGGTCTCAATAACTGTGTGAACCAATTTACTGTAATAGATCTCTTTTTATTGTGAGGAATGTTTGTTCAGTTGATCTGGACAATGCTGACTAGAACAGAGATATCCAAAAACCTGTTGAACATAGTATTTATCACAGCATTTAGTATTTGAAAGTTTCTAACTTATATCAATAGTTCAGGTATATTTTAAATTTCAATTCACAATCTCTCAAATCAACCTATCATATATGGATTTAAAAATTCTTTTAGTAGTCCCTGTGCTGTTTCTCAGGCTTCCAGGTGGAGCTAGTCATAAAGAACCCATGTGCCAATGCAGGAGACGTAAGAGACTGGGATTGCCCTGGGACAGGAAGATCCCCTGGAGGAGGGCATGGTAATCCACTCCAGTATTCTTTTTTTTTTTTTTAATTAATTAATTAATTAATTTATTTATTTTTAACACGAACTCCCAAACATGAGAATCCCATGGACAGAGGAGCCTGGTGGGCTACAGTCCATACAGTCACAAAGAGTGGGACAAGACTGAAGTGACTTAGCAGGCATGCACGTGCTGTTTCTCATAAATTTACCTTCAGTGTGCCCATTAAATAAGTACTCTATAAGTATTCATATATTTCAAAGCTGGTAAGTAATAGTAATGAGTTATTTATTGGTCATTTATATTGAACATCCATTATATTCAATTAGTAATAGTTATCTATTAACAAGCTATATTTTTCTCTTTTGATGGCTATGTTATGGATTATAGAAAGAAAAGATTTTAATGACTTTAGATATTCCATTGTTAAATAATCCTATTGTTCCCTACTTTAGAAATATACTTTAAAACTTTAATTTCATTATTCAGAATTATGCATTATTAAGCTTATAGTATTTGATTAATTTTCTTTTCTAAAATAAGTATTACCTCCTATTTATCATCATCTTCTGATTCTTAGTGATTCCTAAAGAACAGCAAAAGCAACATTACTACTATTGCTAAATCCAACACCAACAATGATATTTTAGTACATCATATATACATAAATGTTTTTATTTATATACATGCACCTTAGGGGTCAATATATGTAGGTACACACTTAACTGTATAAGAATTATGTGCATATTTAAGTATACACATATGATGTGTGTATGTATATACTTTTCTGAGGTATATAAATATAAGGGTACATCAATATATTTTATATTTATAAATATATTATATTTCTATATTAGATCATCTTGTTTACCCCCTAAGAAATAGTAGACAATAACTAGAGATATATTTTGTTGTCATATCTAGCATCTAGTGTGTAGAGGCCAGAAATGCTGCTAAACACCCAGTAATGCACATCCATCCCCCTACATATACACACAACACAGAATCATGAGGATTAAAATGTCACTTGTTGGTGAGGCTGAAAAACTTTGCTCCAGAATCATCTTGAGCATCCCCAAACCCTGGTGAAGATATATTGGCAACAGAGCTTATTTACATAAAAAGATACTGAAAAGCAGAATATAGACAAAAACTGCTGTTCATGTTTTTATTTGAAATCACTGGTTTGCTCAATTTAAAGTCCACTTCATGAGAATCATATATATATATATGCTTTATGAGGCTGTCATCCTTTGTTTTTCTTGCAATTCTTTTTAGTACCGAAATCCAATTTCCTACCTGCCCTCAGGCATCCACCCACATATTACTCTGTGTTACACTAACCCAGTTCTTCTCTCAAAATTCTAAAGTTTCATACCCTGAACTATGTGGCATACTGAATCTCTTAGTTTCATTCGCTATGCCTTTCCTGCACTGGAAGTGCATACGCCCCCTTTGTCCATGTGACTTTACAATCCTTCCCACTTAGAGGTGAACTGTGTAGCTCTGTTCCATTGATGAAGTCATTGTCCTTGTGGCCTATTTGACCAATAGACTGTGAGAAGAAGTGACAGCAAGGGAGCTCCCAGGGAAGCCTTCAAGAGGCATCCTGGGTTTCCACTTGCCCTTTTGCACACTCGTCATTCTCTACTAGAGGCACATGTGTGTGTTTCTGTGTGTGTTCAGTCGCTCAGTCATGTTTGACTCTTTGAGAATATATGGACTGTAGCTCACCAGGTTCCTCTGTCCATGGGATTTCCCAGGCAAGAATAGTGGAGTGGGTTGCCATGTCCTTTCCCAGGAAATCCTCCTGACCCAGGGATTGAACCCAGATCTCCTATAGCGCAGGCAGACTCTTTACTACTGAGCCACCAGGGAAACACTTGATACTATTATGTAACTAATTGCTTGTTCAGGGAGGGTGAAGGCTCTGTGGAGCACACTTGAATCAGGTCCCAAAACTAGGAGCTCAGAGCCTGAAATCTAGGCTAGCCAAGGAATCCACAGCCCATGACTGAAGGTTAAACGCATGCTGTATTTTGAGCACGAAGAGGGTTTGCTTTACAGTAGTCATGGCTGAATAAAAGAACACTATTAAAAGTGGGTATTTATTTTTTCCTATGAAAACAAAACATGCAGCATTGGCTTTGGAAACATGTGGCACATGTCCAAGAAAACTCACAGAGCAGAGTGTAAGATGATAGTTTGTGTTAATCAACAGCAAATAAAGGTTAGAAAAATGTCACTTCAGGAAACTTGGAAGACCAAAAAAATATGGTACCTAAAAATTATTTCAACAAGTAAACCACATTTTTCTGTTGGAACCAGGGACACCTTATCTTTTTGTTACTACAAAGCTTGCCCCCTCAAACACTTCTGGTTTGCTGAGTACCTCACTGTAACACCTTGTGGACCTGTGTGGTAAGCAGCGTCCAGCTACCTGGGCTGGGAGTATATGTGATGGTAAGCTGCTGCCGTTCTCATCTGTCCAGTGTCAAATAGCATGTGTTAGAACATCTTTTGCTACTGGGGGTGACGAATCCCTCTCTCACCAGTGGGATGGATAGGAGGCAATCAGAACAGTGACCTGACATATGGCAGAAGCTGTGAAAGATGATTAGTTTGATTCTCATGCCAGTCACTTGCAACTCCCTACTGCTCCTGGAATCAAGCTTTCTCTGAGTTACAGCTGAGGATTCCTTTTCTCATACACTTTTTCCTTCAATCCTGCAGCTCTTACTCTAGCTAGGTTAACTACTGCCCCTTCCCTCTCACTGTCAAGGAGAAAAGCATGCTGTGTGATGTCTGCTAAAATTAAGGAAGCATTGCTGTCTTTATGGACTTACATCCCCCAAGCTGTTGGCCAAATACTGTAGCATGATTATTTAATCCCAGTATCACAGGTTGTGAATCTTTTTTTTTTTTTTTTTTACCTTTTACCATGTCTCTTCACACCTACTCTTAGAGACATTTGCTCCAGGGTTCTTCAAGGCCCAGAAATCAAAGCTCAATTCCTGAAGTCATCCTATAATAAATCAACTGTAACTGATGCATGCTGTTCTAGCGGGAAGTCCAGATAGGACCATTCATTTTAAGTGTGTATTCCATTCTCTTGGTATCTTTCCTTGCACACTGTTCTGACCTACTATCTCCCTAACTGAACATGTGTGCTGAACAATATCTCTATATTATTTGCAGAAAACAGTTCAAACATTATGATATTAATGCTTCTCTTAGTTTTCTTCTCAATGGGTTTCAAGTCTCAGGTTATGGCAAGGACACTCAGAGTCTGCCAAACCACAATCCAACCCTAGATTGTTAAATGCCACGGAAATTTCATATAAAACATAAGAATTAGTGCCAATGCCTTATCTAACCCCATGCTTCTTCCACATAGCAACACTGTTGAATTAGAATATGCAAGTGAAAGTGCACATTTTTGTTAATTTCATTGACCCAGGTCAGCTAAAGAACAAAGCATTTCAAAATCCCAGAAATTCTTCAGTTTGCATCACTTAGACGAACATATCTGTAAATTCATGGTTCTCCAGTTTTACTTATGTATGCATTTGTAAAAATTTGGATTTTTTGTCTACTATTTCTGTATTAGAAAGCTGGTCGTGCATTAATATCATTCCCCAGTTATACTGCAAAGGAATCCTAATTCTTTAAGAAGACATTTGGCCAGCTGAAATACTGAAAACCTGTTTCTCACATACTGATTCTTCCATGATTAAGTCATTTTAATGCCTTGGTGGTTGGGTTTGTACTGCAGCCAAGAAATAACAAAAAAAAATGTTATATGTTCATGTTCCCCAAACAAGGTAAGTGGCCATGAAGACAAACATAGATTGGCAATTGGATTAATATAATTGTGGTTAGTTTATTGAACTAGAAAATGATACAGAACAGTATTAATGCAATTTTCTGAGTGTGTGCTAAGTCACTACAGTAGTTTCTCACTCTATGTGACCCCAAGGACTGTAGTCCTCCAGGCTCCTTTGTCCATGGGGATTTTCCAGGCAAGAATAGTGAAGTGGGTTGCCATGCCTTCCTTCAGGGGATCTTCTAACCCGGGATCCATCATGCATCTCTTGTGTCCCCTACATTGTCAGGCAGGTTCTTTACCATTAGCACAAACTGGGAAGACTCACAGATTTGTAGTGACTGTTAAATATCAAATTCCTAGCACAAATATTGGTATATAGCATATATAAGTAATATTTGATTTGTTTTCCATTATCATCAAAAATTGCATTCATTCAAAATTCCTGAATGTATGATTATACCAAAGGTGAGACTGGAACTATAGGTACACTGTTGTGTCATCTTGAGTTATGGGTATGAACAATGTGTAGAATGTTCAGAATTCAGATAAATGTTTCATTGAAGAGTTGGAAATAGTAAAATATTTGATCTGCACCTAGAGATAAAATAAGCATCCTAAGTTAAATTTTGGTAATAGATATGACATCATTTGATAATATGCTGATGACAACATATGACTGATGCTAAAGGTTAAGCTCCAAAACTTTGGTCACCTGATGGGAAGGGCTGACTCATTGGGAAAGATTCTGTTGCTGGAAAAAACTGAAGACAAAAGGAGAAGAGGGCTGCAGAGGATGATGTGATTAGAGAACATCATTGACTCAAATGGCATGAACTTGAACAAACTGCAGGAGATAATAGAGGACAGTGAAGCCTGTCATGCTGAAGTTCATGGGGTTGGTAAGAGCTGGACATGACTTAGCAAATGAACAACAACATGAGTCATATTAGCCATCAGGGTTAAATGGTTATTTGAGAAATTAAAAGTACAAGGCATATGATTACAAGTAAGAAAAATGAAGCAAGAAAAACCCTGAAGCCATTTGTTTGCACATAATACACAGACCATAAAGAAGGCCGAGCACTGAAGAACTGATGCTTTCAAACTGTGAAGACTCATAAGTCCCCTGGACGGCAAGGAGATCAAACCACTCAATCCTAAAGGAAATCAGTCCTGAATATTCATTAGAAGGACTGATGCTGAAGCTGAAACTCCAATACTTGACCATCTGATGTGAAGAGCTGACTCACTGGAAAAGATCTGATGTTAGGAAAGATTGAGGGCAGGAGAAGGGGGTGATAGAAGTTGAGATGCTTGGGTGGCATCACTGACTCAATGGACATGAGTTTAAGCAAACTCCAGGAGCTAGTCAAGGACAGGGACACATGCTGTACTGTCGTTCATGGTCTCGGAAAGAGTTGGACATGACCAAGTGACTGAATCACACAGACACACACAAGTACACTTATATGCATGTACACACTATTTGAAAGCTCATTTTTAGGTTCTAGCATGGAGTAGAGCAACTTGGACATTGTTGACTAAAAATACCCCAACTGTTTCAAAGGTGTGTCACCCACTTTGATCAATGCTAAATGTTGGAGCACTGTTCATGAAGCCTAAGAGAACAAGGGAACATATGGTTTGCTAGGCAGATGAACTAAAGTAACTGTGATTAAATGGTTGAAGTGAAGTTGCTCAGTCGTGTCCAACTCTTTGCAACTCCATGGACTGTAGCCTACCAGGCTCTTCTGTCCATGGGATTTTCCAGTCAATAGTACTGGAGTGGATTGCCATTTCCTTCTCCAGGGGATTTTCCTGACCCAAGGATCGAACCCAGGTCTCCCACATTAGAGGCAGATGCTTTAACCAAGGAAGTCAAGGGTCAAAATAATGTGAACAATAAGAAAATTAGATCTGAATTGTCTAACATTCAAAAGTTAAAATGCAAAACTTCATTAGAAGTTCTTGAAAAAATAGATATTGGAAAGTGAAAGTAAAAGTCACTCAGTCATGTCTGACTCGTTGTGACCCCATTGATACACAGTCCTTGGATTCTGCAGCCCAGAATACTGGAATGGGTAGCTGTTCCCTTCTCCAAGAGATCTTGCCAACCCAGAGCTTGAATACAGGTCTCCTGCATTGCAGATGATTTACCAGTTGTGCCACCAGGGAAGCCCAGTACTGGAAAATTGACTTAATTTTGTCACAATAGCCAAGTCAAAAGTATTTTATGAAATATGTTCATTTCAGTTTAGTCACTCAGTCATGTCCGACTCTGTGACACCACGGACTGCAGCACGCCAGTTTTCCCTGCCCATCACCAACTCCCAGAGCCTACTAGAACTCGTGTCCATTGAATTGGTGATACCATCCAACCATCTCATCCTCTGTCATCACCTTCTCCTCCTATCTTCAATCTTTCCCATCATCAGGGTCTTTTCAAATGAGTCAGTTCTTCGCATCAGGTGGCCAAAATATTCAGCCACAACATCAGTCTTTCCAATGAGTATTCAGGATGGATTTCCTTTAGGATTGACTGATTGGATCTCCTTGCTGTCCAAGGGACTCTCAAGAGTCTTCTCCAAAACCACCATTCAAAAGCATCAGTTCTTCAACATTCAGCTTTCTTTATAGTCCAACTCTAACATCCATCCATGACTACTGGGAAAATGTATGTGGTGCTAAAAGAAATGGACACAGGTTATTTCTGTGAATGATCTCCATCTTAATGATTGTCTGCATTCTCTGTCTTTTGACCCTATGACACCTTTGACAAATATCAATAGAGTAACCACAATCAGTCACTCTACTCTTTCACCTGAGCCCTTATTTAAAACACAACTGCTCCACTGCTGAGGCTATGTAAAGAAAACTTAATATTACATAGACAAAAATAGAGTTCTGAAAAAAATAAAATAGAAAAAAAAATAGAGTTCTAGAGGACTCACATTTACAACTATCCCTGCCAGGATGCCAGGATTGTGAGCATAGCCAGCAGTGACTTTCCAGCATAGATCAATTGTCGGCATCATACTGTTGGGTGACTCAATCCATACCATAGACCTAAAAAGTAGTCCAGCCAAGCCCTCATGGAACCCTCAGTAAATAATATATTGAAGGGATCCTTTGCTAAGCTAATAAGTTTTAAGACAGCTTGATTTAAAACTACATATAACAAATTGGCAAAGTAAGGCATAATGGTTTGACAAATTTTGGAGTCAATATGGTACAATGTACACTTGCCTGGAAAATCCCATGGGCGGAGGAGCCTGGTAGGCTACAGTCCATGGGGTCATGAAGAGTCAGACACGACTGAGTGACTTCCCTTTCACTTTTCACTTTCATGCCTTGGAGAGGAAATGGCAATCCACTCCAGTGTTCTTGCCTGGAGATTCCCAGGGATGGAGGAGCCTGGTGGGCTGCCATCTCTGGGGTCGTACAGAGTTGGACACGACTGAAGCAACTTAGCAGCAGCAGCAGCAGCATGGTACAGTGACTGATAAGCATATATACTTTTTGAGAAGTAGGGTAACTTATGGAATCAAAGGCTCTTCCCTGGTGGCTCAGTGGTAAATAATTCACCTGCAATACAGAAGACCGGGGCACAATTCCTTTGTCAGGAAGATCCCTTGCAGAAGGAAATGGCAACCCACTCCAGTATTTTTGGCTAGAAAATCCTATGGACAGAGGAAGCTGGCAGGCCACAGTCCTTATGGTGGCAAAGAGTAGGACACAACTGAGCTACTGAAAACATACGATGGATCAAAAAAAAAAAATTCATAATTTTAATCCATCCTACTAAAGACCCCAGAATAGCCTTCAGTTCATTTCAGTTCAGTCACCCAGTCCTGTCCAACTCTGTGACCCATGAATTGCAGCACACCAGGTCTCCCCATCCAGCACCAACTCCCAGAGTTCACTCAAACTCATGTTCATTGAGTCAGTGATGCCATCCAGCCATCTCATCCTCTGTTGTCCCCTTCTGCTCCTGCCCCCAATCCCTCCCAGCATCAGTGTCTTTTCCAGTGAGTCAACATTTCGCATCAAGTGGCCAAAGTATTGGAGTTTCAGCTTTAGCGTCGGTCCTTCCAAAGAATACACAGGACTGATCCTTTAGAATGGACTGGTTGGATCTCCTTTCAGTCCAAAGGACTCTCAAGAGTCTTCTCCACCACAGTTCAAAAGCATCAATTTTTTGGTGCTCAGCTTTCTTCACAGTTCAACTCTCACATCCATGCATGACCACAGGAAAAACCATAGCCTTGACTAGACAGACCTTTGTTGGCTAAGTAACGTTTCTGCTTTTGAATATGCTATCTAGGTTGGTCATAACTTTCCTTCTGAGGATTAAGCATCTTTTAATTTAATGGCTGCAATCACCATCTGCAGTGATTTTAGAGCCCCCCAAAATAGAGTCTGCCACTGTTTTCACTGTTTCCCCATCTATTTCCCATGAAGTGATAGGACCAGATGCCATGATCTTCATTTTCTGAATGTTGAGCTTTAAACCAACTTTTTCACTCTCCTCTTTCACTTTCATCAAGAGGCTTTTTAGTTCCTCATCACTTCCTGCCATAAGGGTGGTGTCATCTGCATGTCTGAGGTGATTGATATTTCTCCCGGAAATCTTGATTCCAGCTTGTGCTTCATCCAGCCTAGCATTTTTCATGAT
>SJYX01004530.1:155432-177934 GCA_006410675.1 Oreotragus oreotragus | reverse complement strand
CTCAGCTTTCTTCACAGTCCAACTTTCACATCCATACATGACCACAGGAAAAACCATAGCCTTGACTAGGCGGACCTTAGTCGGCAAAGTAATGTCTCTGCTTTTGAATATACTATCCAGGTTGGTCATAACTTTTCTTCCAAGGAGTAAGCGTCTTTTAATTTCATGGCTGCAGTCACCATCTGCAGTGATTTTGGAGCCCAAAAAAATAAAGTCTGACACTGTTTCCACTGTTTCCCCATCTATTTCCCATGAAGTGATGGGACCGGATGCCATGATCTTCGTTTTCTGAATGTTGAGCTTTAAGCCAACTTTTTCGCTCTCCTCCTTCACTTTCATCAAGAGGCTTTTTAGCTCCTCCTCACTTTCTGCCATAAGGGTGGTGTCATCAGCATATCTGAGGTTATTGATATTTCTCCCGGCAATCTTGATTCCAGCTTGTATTTCTCACATGCTACTTGGTGTCAAAGCCAATTTTACAGTTTTATTATGGCAAGCTGCTGTTGTTGCTAAGTCACTTCAGTTGTGTCCGACTCTGTGTGACCTGATATATGGCAGCCCACCAGGCTCCCCCATCCCTGGGATTCTCCAGGCAAGAACACTGGAGTGGGTTGCCATTTCCTTCTTTAGTGCATGAAAGTGAAAAGTGAAAAGGAAGTCGCTCATTTGTGTCTGAATCTTAGCGACCCCATGGACTGCAGCCCACCAGGCTCCTCCGTCCCTGGTATTTTCCAGGCAAGAACACTGGAGTGGTTTGCCATTGCCTGCTCTGTATTATGGCACGGTCACACACTCAACTTCAAGAAGAGAAATATTTCTGATATGAAAGAGTTTATAGTATGGTGAAGAAAACAGAGGGTTGCTGATAGGATGATGGCAACAAAAAAAGGCTTATATTTATGTAAGAGCTGCCCATTAAATTGTTGCTGTAAAATTAGATCAATTGCTGTCAGTGACACATTGAAAGCTTGACGCTGGCCCTAATGGGTTAGACATTTACAGTGACATAAAAAGGTACATCAAATAAAATATACGGATGCTTTGATGTTAAGATGGAAATACTAAAAGCAACAGAATGTGTATTCAAAGTAATCTTAAGACATAATACCAAGTGAGATGAAATTAAAAAGATCCACACATTTAAGTTCTGAACTTGAAACAAAACTACAATAGCAACAAGAAGAAACAGAAAACCACAATGAAACAACAATTAAAAACAAAAGATGTAAGACATGCACACAGGAAAATCAAACCTGAATGACTACATGCTATTAAATATGCCACTCATGAGAGAAGTGTAAAAAAGATCAGAGGACTATGTTTCAAAAACATGTTTGTGGGAAAAAATAACCACTGAATTTCAAGATCCTCAACGTTCTTAGAATAGTAAAGTCTGAGTAATTGTCTCTATAAAGAAACTTACAAGTTTTTGTTCCTGTTTTGTTTTAACTAAAACTTTCCCAAACATACAATAATTTAAAGTAGTTCTTATTGCCAAGAAGGCTATACTGTGAATATTTCAGTAATAATTTAATGAATGAACTATTGTTTCTTGGCTACCCATTTACTATTTTACATTAGTTCATCATTATATATTTACTTGGATACAATATTTTTTTAACCTATACTACTTTTCAGAGATTTTACAGACAAACCTACTAATTGTTTTTTTGTTTTTTGTTTTTTTTTTTTTACTTTATTTTACTTTACAATACTGTATTGGTTTCGCCATACATCAACATGAATCCACCACGGGTGTACATGAGTTCCCAGTCCTGAACCCCCCTCCCAATACCATCTCTCTGGGTCATCCCAGTGCTACTTATTGTTATATCACATGGATAAAAAAGAGGCCAATGATTTTCCAAATTGGGAAAAGAGTTCATCAAAGCTGCAGATTGTCATCCTGCTTATTTAACTTATATGTAGAATACATCATGAGATACACTGGCCTGGATGAAGCGAAAGCTAGAATCAAGATTGCCAGGAGAAATAACAATAATCTCAAAATTGCAGATGACACCATCCGTATGGCAGAAAGTAAAGAGAGACTAAAGAGCTTCTTGATGAAAGTGAAAGGGGAGAGTGTAAAAGCTGGCTTAACATTAAACATTCTAAGAACAAAGATCATGGCATCCAGTCTCATCATTTCATGGCAAATAGATGGGGAAACAATGGAAACTGTGACAGACTTTATATTCTTGGACTCCAAAATCTCTGTACATGGTGACTGCAGCCATGAAATTAAAAGACGCTTGCTCCTTGCACAAAAAGCTATGACAAACCTAGACAGCATATTAAAAATCAGATATTACTTTGCCAACAAAGTTCTGTCTAGTCAAAGCTATGGTTTTTTCAGCAGTCATAATTGGATATGAGAGGTGGACCATAAAACAGGCTGAGCACTGAAGAATTGATGTTTTTGAACTGTGGTATTGGAGAAGGCTCTTGAGAGTCCCTTGGACTGCAAGGAAATAAAACCAGTGAATCCTAAAGGAAATCAGTCCTAAATACTCATTGGAAGGACTGATGCTGAAGCTGAACCTGAAGTTCCAATACTTTGGCCACCTGATGCGAAGAGCTGACTCATTAGAAAAGACCCACATGCTGGGAAAGACTGAAGGCAGGAGAAGGGGCTGACAGAGGATGAGATGGTTGGATGACATCACTGACTCAATGGGCATGAGTTTGAGTAAGCTCTGGGAGTTGATCATGGACAGGAAAGCATGGCGTGCTGCAGTCCACGGGGTCACAAAGAGTGGGATACAACTGAGCAACAGAACAACAATGATTTTACACAAAGTTAGAGAAACAATTGTTTGGTTGCAATACTCAGGTTCAGAATCTGACAATTCCTCTCCAGTCATCAAGTACACTGTGGAACAATGGTTGAATGTCTTTGAAACAGAAATATTTTTCCATACTATTGTACGCTGCAGGCCCGGTCAGGGTAAAAGCCAATAGGTCTGTGGTAAATGAATTAATGAGCTTAAATATTAACTCTTCTCGATTGACTTCAATAATATTTAGAAGAGTTTTTTCTTTTGAAGCTGTTCAAAGCTATCTTAAATAAAAGTTACTTTAATGAATGACTTCCTATATTATATACTTAACTTGATATAGGGTCTCAGAAAATCATTTTCTCCTTTTATATTTAAATGTCATTCAATGTTACTTTTAGTCGTTTACAAATTTTTCCATTCACGAATCTATTACAATTTATTTCAGTTAAAATGTGGCTTGAACGCAAACATTGGAAGGAAAAAAGCATACATTTGATGTGGAATGAAAATATTTCTAAATGTGAGAAGGAAATAAATTTGAACATTTTTTCAATAATGTATTATCAGAGGCCAGCATATTTTTATCATATTATATACAAGTGCATGCCTATCATATAGGTCTCAGATTGCAGGCTATGGTATTTTTATTCATCAGCTTAAAAGAAAATTTACAACCACAAAATAAAATGTATTAAAACTGAGAAGGGAGCTTATATAAACTTCTAACTTATTTCTAAATTTTTTTTTCTGTGTGTTTATGTAACACGCAAAACTATGAACAAAGTAAATGCATTGCCTAGATAAAAATCCGTTTTAAATTCACATGGGATTTATAGTTTTTGTTGCAGTGATTTTGAAATAACTGATTCATAATACATTCAGTTTCAAGGACAAGAGATAATAAATATCAAATTTGCCAGGCTTGGTTTATCAAAAAAATAATTATTAATAAATAAAATATCCATGGAATATAGCTTAAGATTTCCAGGTAGAGTTTAACAAGTTAGCAAAGCAGAGAACAATAAAACACAGTGATTTCTCCTACTGAGATAAACACATGATATCATATAACTAAGCACAATAGGGAACTTTATTATTTTTTTAAAAATATTGTGCATAAATTCTCTAATGAATGCTGTAAACTAAGATATGTTTATAATACATACAAATATATGTCAACATTAAGCACTAAGATTGAGAATAGATTTATTTTAAAATGTATGTAATGTAATTTTAAGGGATTGAATACATATCAATTTCTTGTTTCAGTTTGTATATTCTTGTCCTTGTATTGGAAACAAAAAATACTTCTATAATACACAGTCCTATTTTGTCTAAATGCTGCTGCTGCTGTTGCTAAGTCACTTCAGTCGTGTCTAACTCTGTGTGACCCCATAGATGGCAGCCCACCAGGCTCCCCCATCCCTGGGATTCTCCAGACAAGAACACTGGAGTGGGTTGCCATTTCCTTCTCCAGTGCATGAAAGTGAAAGGAAAGTCGCTCAGTTGTGTCCGACTCTTTGTGACCCCATGGACCGCAACCGACAAGGCTCTTCTGTCCACGGGATTTTCCAGGCAAGGGTACTGGAGTGGGGTGCATTGCTTTGTCTGATAAAATATTTTTAAAAATTTTGTACATACTTAAAAATAGAAAACATGGAAAGAGTACTATTGGAGGTACTCATTATATTATAGTTACCTTTAAAGTTTTATTTTTAACTATTCTAAGGAAAAAAATTTTCAATATTCTCAAAAATGCCCAAAATTCTCCAAGGCAGGCTTCAACAGTAAAGGAACTGTGAACTTCCATATGTTCAAGCTGAATTTAGAAAAGGCAGAGGAACAAGACATCAAATTGCCAATATCCGTTGGATAATTGAAAAAGCAAGAGAGTTCCAGAAAAAACATCTATTTCTGCTTTATTGACTATGCCAAAGCCTTTGACTGTGTGGATCACAATAAACTGGGGAAAGTTCTTAAGGAGATGAAAATAAGAGACCACCTGACCTGCCTCTTGAGAAATAAGTATGCATATCAGGAAGCAACAGTTAGAACTGGACATGGAACAACAGACTCCATCCAAACAGGAAAAGGAGCACCTCAAGGTTGTATATTGTCACCCTGCTTATTTAACTTCTATGCAGAGTACATCATGAGAAATGCTGGGCTGGATGAAGCACAAGCTGGAATCAAAATTGCTGGGAAAATTATCAATAACTGCAGATATGCAAATGACACCACCCTTATGGTAGAAAGTGAAGAGGAACTAAAGAGCCCCTTGATGAAAGTAAAGACGGAGAGTGAAAAGTTGGCTTAAAACTCAATATTCAGAAAACTAAGATCATAGCATCTGGTCCATCACTTCATGGGAAATAGATGTGGAAACAGTAACAGACTTTATATTTTGGGCTCCAAAATCACTGCAGATGGTGACTGCAGCCATGAAATTACAAGACGCTTACTCCTTGGAAGAAAAGTTATAGCCAACCTAGAGGCATGTTAAACAGCAACACCATTACTTTGCCAACAAAGGTCCGTCCAGTCAAAGCTATGGTTTTTCCAGTAGTCATGTATGGATGTGAGAGTTGGACTATAAAGAAAGCTGAACACTGAAGAACTGATGCTTTTGAACTGTGCTGTTGGAGGAGACTCTTGAGAGTCCCTTGGACTGCAAGGAGATCTAATCAGTCCATCCTAAAGGAAATCAGTCCTGAATATTCATCGGAAGGACTAATGCTGCAGCTGAAACTCCAATACTTTGGCCACCTGATGGGAAGAAATTACTTTTTTTGAAAAGACCTTGATGCTTAGAAAGATTGAGGGCAGGAAGAGAAGAGGACGACAGAGGATGAGATGGTTGGATGGTGTCACCGACTCAAGGATCATGAGTTTGAGTAAACTCTGAGAGCTGGTGATGGACAGGGAGGCCTGGTGTGCTGCAATCCATGGGGTTGCAAAGAGTCGGATACGACTAAATGACTCAACTGAAGGAAAACAATTACAAATATAGTGGAACCTTTAAAAATCTTTCTAAACAAATCTCTCTCTTTTTTTTTCTTTTTCCCTTGAGCAAGCAGTATTGTGACATTGCTGGATAGCATTGCCAAAGTGTTTTTGTTTGTTTTATTGTTCTTAATAATATACATATATTTATCCATAAATAGATTCAAGTGCTATATTTTTTATTTTAAAATTGTCCTTTAAGTCAACATATATACATATATTTTTAAACATTCTCTTTGTAATTAAAACTACATTATATGATCAAAATCATTCATACTTTTTAAGTTTATATAATGTTTTTGATGCGCAGAATTTTGATGATGCTCAGCTTATCTACTTTTTCTTTTGTTATTTACTTTTGACAGGATATCTAAGAAACTGTTACTAATTCCAAAGTCATAAAATTTACCCCTGTGTTTTCTCTTAAATTACAGTGTTTCAACTCATATTTAGATCTTTCATCTAGTGTGAGCTTATTACTAAATTTGGTAAGATAAAGGTCTAACTACATTCTTTTGTAATTTGAGATTTGTCGGTCCTCTAATTTTGCTGTTTTTCAAAATAATTTTGGCTATACATCATACCTTGCAATATCATATACATCTTAAGAAGATTTTTAACATTTCAGAAAAAAGGGCATTAATATTTTCATAGGAATTAGAGTGAATATGTGTATTTATTTGGAGAGTGTTGCCATGTTAACAACATTGATTTTTAGAATACATAATCAAGGGATATCTTTCCCATTATTTTGATTTTTACTTTATTTCAGTAGAGTTTTGTGTTTATCACTGTACATATCTTTCACTTCCTTGATTGCATTTTTTTTGTAACTATTTTATGCATTTTGATGCCATTGGAAATGAAAGCTTTAAAATATCCTTTTAGATTGTACACTGCTAGTCTATATAGAAAATGCATTTGATCTGTGTGTGTTGGTCTTATATCCTTTACCTTTGCTGACTATGTTTATTGGCTTTAACAATTGTGAGCTTGGTTTGATTTTCAGCTCAGTTTTTGGTTTTGTTTTTATCTCTTTGGTGTTTATATGTATGTTTTTTTCAGATTTTCTATATACAACATCATGTTAACTATGGACTGAAAAAGTTTTACTACTTCTCTTCCAACTGGATAGCTTTTTTTTTTTCCCTCCAATTTTCTCTGGTTTCATCATCCAATGCAAAGTTGAATAGAAGTAGGAAAAGTCAGTGGCTTTGTCTTATTCCTGATCTTGGGAGAGGAAAGTTTTCAATTTTTCATCACTGACTATACTATTAGCTGTCAGTTTTGTTTTAAAATCTCCTTATCAAGTATTTTTGTATCCCTGGTGTATTGATGGATCTTATGCAAGAGTAAACATTGGCATTTTTGGAAACAGTGAACTAAAATAGACAAGAATGGGTGAGCTTATTTCAGGTGAGCATTATATTTGCTACTGTGGGCAAGAGTCCCCTAGAACAAATGGTGTAGTCCTCATAGTCAACAAAAGAGTGAAATGCAGTACTTGGGTACAGTCTCAAAAATGGCAAAATGATTTCTGTTCGTTTCCAAGCCAAATCATTCAATATCACAGTGATCTCCAAGTCTGTACCGAAACCACTAATGCCTAAGAAGCTGAAGTTAAAAGGTTCTGTGAAGACCTAGAAGACCTTCTGGAACTAACGCATATATATATATATATATATAATTTTCATCATAGGGGACTGGAATGCAAAAGTGGGAAGTCAAGAGATATCTGGTGTAACAGGCAGGTTTGGCCTTGGAGTACAGAATGAAGCAGGGCAAAGGCTAACAGACACTCACCAAGAGAATGCACTGGTTGTAGTAAACACCCCCTTTCAACAACACAAGATGACTCTACACATGGACATCATCCGATAGTCAATACAGAAATCAGATTGATTATATTCTTTGCATGCAGATGAAGAAGCTCTATAAGACAGCCAGCAAAAGCAAAACTGGGAGCTGACTGTGACTCAGATCATGAACTCCTTACTTCAAAATTAAGACTTAAATTGAAGAATGTAGGGAAAACCACCAGACCATTCAGGTATGAACTAAATCAAACCCCCTATGACTGTGAAGTGGAAGTGATAAATGGATTCAAGGTTTTAGGTCTGATAGACAGTGCTTGAAGAACTATGGATAGAGGTTTATAACACTGTGATCAAAACCACCCCCAAGAAAAAGAAATACAAGCAAGAAATGCTGGAGAGGGTGTGGAGAAAAGGGAACCCTCTTACACTGTTGGTGGGAATGCAAATTAGTAGAGCCACTATGGAGAACAGTGTGGAGATTCCTTAAGAAATTGCAAATAGAACTGCCTTATGACCCAGCAATCCCAATGCTGGGCATACACACTGAGGAAACCAGATTGAAAGAGACACGTGTACCCCAATGTTCAATGCAGCACTGTTTATAATAGCCAGGACACGGAAACAACCTAGATGTCCATCAGCAGATGAATGGATAAGAAAGCTGTGGTACATATACACAATGGAGTATTACTCAGCCATTAAAAAGAATACATTTGAATCAGTTCTAATGAGATGGATGAAACTGGAGCCGATTATACAGAGTGAAGTAAGCCAGAAAGAAAAACACCAGTACAGTATACTGACACATATATATGGAATTTAGAAAGATGGTAATGATGACCCTGTATGCGAGACAGCAAAAGAGANCATATACACAATGGAGTATTACTCAGCCATTAAAAAGAATACATTTGAATCAGTTCTAATGAGATGGATGAAACTGGAGCCGATTATACAGAGTGAAGTAAGCCAGAAAGAAAAACACCAATACAGTATACTGACACATATATATGGAATTTAGAAAGATGGTAATGATGACCCTGTATGCGAGACAGCAAAAGAGACACAGATGTATAGAACGGACTTTTGGACTCTGAGGGAGAGGGCGAGGGTAGGATGATTTGGGAGAATGGCATTGAAACATGTAAGAAACGAAGCACCAGTCTGTGTTCGATACAGGATACAGGATGCTTGGGGCTGGTGCCCGGGGATGATCCAGAGAGATAATATGGGGTGGGAGATGGAGGGGGTTCAGAATTGGGAGCTCGTATACACCCGTGGCAGATTCATGTCAATGTATGGCAAAACCAATATAGTACTGTAAAGTAAAATAAAATTAAAAATCAAAAACAAAAACAAAGGCATAAACAGATTGAAAGTAAAAAAAAAACAAACAAAAAAAACCAAAAAACAGAAAGCCTATACTAATCGAATAGTAACCAAAAAAGCACTGAAATGGCTATACTGCTGCTGCTGCTGCTGCTAAGCTGCTTCAGTCATGTCTGACGCTGTGCGACCCCATAGACGGCAGCCCACCAGGCTCCCCCGTCCCTGGGATTCTCCAGGCAAGAACACTGGAGTGGGTTGCCATTTCCTTCTCCAACTGTCTCTTATACACATCTGCCTTCCAAAAAAGCACTGAAATGGCTATACTGCTGCTGCTGCTGCTGCTAAGTCACTTCAGTCGTGTCTGACGCTGTGCGACCCCATAGACGGCAGCCCACCAGGCTCCCCCGTCCCTGGGATTCTCCAGGCAAGAACACTGGAGTGGGTTGCCATTTCCTTCTCCAACGCATGAAAGTGAAAAGTGAAAGTGAAGTCACTCAGTCGTGTCCGACCCTCAGCGACCCCATGGACTGCAGCCCACCAGGCTCCTCCGTCCATGGCTATACTAAGTCATATTAAATAGGCTTTAAGACAAGTTGTTGCTAGATGTAAAGAATGACATTTTATAATAATAAGATCAGCCCAACAGGAAGACTTAGTGATAAACATATATGCACCCCAGAGTAATGAAATTTATGAAATAAAATCTGACATAATTGAAGTGAGAAATAGAGAATTCCACAGTAATAGCTGGAGACTTCAATAGCCCACTTCCAAAAATGCATAGAACGACTCAGCAGAAAATTAAAAAGAAACCAGAAAACTCAAACAGTACTGTAAACCCACAGAACCGGGCAGACATCTACAGAACTCTCCACCCAACAACTAAAGAATGCAAATTCTGTGGGATATTCTTCAGGAAAGACCATAATAAGTTTCAGAAGTTCAAAGTATCAGTCGCTAAATTGTGTTCGACTCTTTGCGACCCCATGGACTGTACTACGCCAGGCTCCTCTGTCCATGCATGGGATTCTCCAGGCAAGAATACTAGAGTGGGTAGTCGTTCCCTTCTCCAGGGGGTCTTCCCAGCCCAGGGATCAAATCCAGGTCTCCCACATTACAGGCAGACTCTTTAGTGTCTGAGCCACCAGGGAACCCCATAATGAGTTTAAAAGGACTGAAATCACACAAAGTATACAAGTACATTCTTTGACTCTCATGGAATGAAATTAGAGATCAGTAACAAGGATTTTTAGGAAAGTTACCAATATATAGAAATAAAACTATATCTAAATAATCAATGGGCCAAAGAATAAATCACAAAG
This sequence comes from Oreotragus oreotragus, assembly GCA_006410675.1. NCBI lineage: Eukaryota > Metazoa > Chordata > Mammalia > Artiodactyla > Bovidae > Oreotragus > Oreotragus oreotragus. Next base: position 167,680 of record SJYX01004530.1, on the reverse strand, counting down.
ACAAATTACTAAATACTTTGGAGATTAATGTAAAGGAAAACAAAACCTACAAAACTTATGGGATGCAGCTAAAGCAATGCTTGTAGGAAAATTTATGCAGCTAGCGCTCAGTCACTCAGTTGTGTCCAACTCTCTGCCACCCCATGGACTGTAGCCCATGACACTCCTCTGTTCATAGAATTTTCCAGGCAAGAATACTGGAGTGTGTTGCCATTTCCTACTCCAGGGGTTCTTCTCCATCCAGAGATTGAACCTGCTTCTCCTGCATCTCCTGCATTTCAGACAGATTCTTTACCACTGAGCCGCCTATGCTGCTAAGCACCTATTAATATATTAAAAGGAAGAAACATCTCAAATCAGTAGCCAAAACTGCTACCTTAAGAAACCAGAAAAAGAAGAGCATATTAAACCCAAAGCACATAGGGAATAATAAAGAATAGAACTGCAATAAATGGAATTAGAGGCTAGAAAACGAAAGAGAAAATTATTTGGTTATTTGGAAAGATCAACAAAATTGACAGATCTTGTGAATTCACTGGCAGTTCAGTGGTTAGGACTCCATACTCTCCATGCAAGGGGCTTAGGTTAGATTCTTGGTTGGGGAACTAAGATCCTGCAAGCCATTAGTGAAAGTCGCTCTGTTTTGTCCAACTTTTTGCAACCCCATGGACTATATGGCCCATGGAAATCTCCTGGCCAGAATACTGGAGTTTGTAGCCTTTCCCTTCTCCAGGGACTCTTCCCAACCCAGGGATTGAACCCAGGTCTCCCGCATTGCAGGCAGATTCTTTACCAGATGAGCCAAAATTTGGAGCATCCAAAAAGAAAAAAGAGAGAAGACTCAAATTACTATAAATTAGGAACAAAAGATGGAGAAGGTGATGGCACCCCACTCCAGTATTCTTGCCTGGAAAATCCCATGGATGGAGGAGACTGGAAGGCTGCAGTCCATGGGGTCGTGAAGAATTGGACATGACTGAATGACTTCACTTTCACTTTTCACTTTCATGCATTGGAGAAGGAAATGGCAACTCACTCCAGTGTTCTTTCCTGGAGAATCCCAGGGATGGGGGAGCCTGGTGGGCTGATGTCTATGGGGTCTCACAGAGTTGGACACGTCTATGGGGTTGCACAGAGTCGGACACAACTGAAGTGACTGCAGCAGCAGCAGCAGCAGCAGCCGCAAGAACAAAAGAGAGGCGTCTTTACTTACCTTACTAACATGAAAAAGGATTGTAAGGGAAAACTATAACCAGTTGTTGCTAACAAATTATATAACCTGGATAAAATGAATAAATGACTAGAAACACACAAATGACTGATTTGAGAAGAAATAGAATAAGTGAATAGACCTATAAAAAGTAGAGATTGAATTAGAAATCAAAACAATTCCCACAGTAAAAAGCCAAAACCTAGATGGCTTCACTTATTATGTCTTTCAAATGTTAAAAAAAAATACACAATGAGACCAGTATTACCCTGATATCAAAACCAGAAATGACATCACGAGAGAGAGCTACAGATTATTTTCCTTTCATAGCATAGCTGTAAATATCCTCAACAAAATACTAACAAACCAAGTCCAGCATCATAGAAAATGGATCATTTACCATGATTAATTTAGCATAGGAAACTTTAACAAGATTAGTTTAGCATATGAAATTCAGTCTATTTGATACAATGTATTAACCACTTCAGTATTCTTGCCTTGAGAACCCCATGAACAGTATGAAAANAGAGAGATGATATGGGGTGGGAGGGGGGAGGGGGTTCAGGATTGGGAGCTCGTATACACCCGTGGCAGATTCATGTCAATGTATGGCAAAACCAATGCAGTATTGTAAAGTAAAATAAAATAAAATTAAAATTAAAAAAAAAATACAAAAGGCAAAATGGCTGGCTGAGGAGAAAAGACAAGAAGTGAAAGGCAAAGGAGAAAAAGAAAGATACACCCTTTTTGAATGCAGAGTTCCAGAGACTATCAAGGAGAGGTAAGAAAGACTTTTTAAGTTAAAAATGCAAAGAAATAGAGATAAACAACAGAATGGGGAAAACTAGTGATCTCTTCAAGGCAATTAGAGATACCAAGGGAATATTCCATGCAAAGATAGGCAAAATAAAGGACAGAAATGGTATGGACCTAAAAGAAAGAGAAGAGATTGAAAAGATGTGGTAAGAATACACAGAAGAACTATATAAAAGAGATCTCAATGACCTGGATAACCATGATGGTGTGATCACTCACCTAGAATCAGATATCCTGGAATGTGAACTCAAGTGGGCCTTAGGAAGCATCACTATGAACAAAATTATTGGAGGTGATGAAATTCCAGATGAGCTATTTCAAACCTTAACAGATGATACTGCTAAAGTGCTGCACTCAACATGCCAGCAAATTTGAAAAATTCAGCAGGCCAAAGGCCTGGAAAAGTTAGTTTTCATTCCAGTTGCACAGAGGTAACATCAAGGAATATTCAAACTACTACACAATTGCACCTGTTACACATGCTCACAAATAATGCTCAAAATCCTTCAAGCTAGGCCTCAACAGTATGTAAACCAAAAACTTCAAGATGTTCAAGCTGAATTTAGAAAAGGTAGAGGAACAAGAAGTCAAATTGCTAGCATCCATTGCTAGTATAGAAAAAGCAAGAGAATTCCAGAAAAATATCTACTTCTGCTTCATTGATATGCAAAAGACTTTGTGCGGATCACAAAAAAATGTGGAAAATTCTTAAACAGATGAGAATATCAGACCCCCTTACCTGCCTTCTGGGAAGTCTGTATGCAGATCAAGAAGCAACTTTTAGAACCGGGCATGGAAAAATGGAGAGGTTCAAAACTGAGAATGTAGTACATCAAAGTACGTTGTCACCCTGCTTATTTAACTTATATACAGAGTTCATCATGTGAAATGCTGGACTGAATGAAGCACAAGCTGGAATCAAGATTGTTGGGAGAAATATCAATAACCTCAGATATGCAGATGACACCACCCTTATGGCAGAAAGCTAAGAGGAACTAAAGAGCCTCTTGATAAAGGTGAAAGAGGAGAGTGAAAACTAGGTCTGATAGACAGAATGCCTAATGAACTATAGACAAAGGTTCATGACATTGTACAGGAGACAGGGATCAAGACCATCCCCAAGAAAAAGAAATGCAAAAAAGCAAAATGGGTGCCTGAGGAGGATTTACAAATAGATGTGAAAAGAAGAGAAGTGAAAAGCAAAGGAGAAAAGGAAAGATATAAGTATCTGAATGCAGAGTTCCAAAGAATAGCAAGAAGAGATAAGAAACCCTTCCTGAGTGATCAATGCAAAGAAATAGAGGAAAATAATACTATGAAAAAGACTAGAGATCTCTTCAAGAAAATTAGAGATACCAAAGGAACATTTCATGCAAAGACGGGTTCAATAAAGCACAGAAATGGTACTGACCTAACAGAAGCAGAAGATTTAAGAAGAGGTGGCAAGAATACACAGAAGAATTGTACAAAAAAGATCTTCATGATCCAGATAATCACGATGGTGTGATCACTCACCTAGAGCCAGAAATCCTGGAATGCAAAGTCAAGTGGGCCTTAGGAAGCATCATTACGAGCAAAGCTAGTGGACGTGATGGAATTCCAGTTGAGCTATTTCAAATCCTAAAAGATGATTCTGTGAAAGTGCTGCACTCAATATGCCAGCAAATTTGGAAAACTTAGCAGTGGCCACGGGACTGGAAAAGGTCAGTTTTCATTCCAATCCCAAAGAAAGCCAATGCCAAACAATGTTCAAACTACCGCACAATTGCATTCATCTCACATGCTAGAAAAGTAATGCTCAAACTTCTCCAAGCCACGCTTCAGCCATACGTGAGCCATGAACTTCCAGATGCTGAAGCTGGTTTCAGGAAAGGCAGAGGAACCAGAGATCAAATTGCCAACATCTGCAGGATCATCGATAAGTAAGAGAGTTCCAGAAAAATATCCATTTCTGCTTTATTGACTATGCCAAAGCCTTTGACTGTGTGGATCACAATAAACTGTGGAAAATTCTGAAAGAGATGGGAATATCAGACCACCTGACCTGCCCCTTAAGAAATCTGTATACAGGTCAGTAAGGAAAGTTATGATCAACCTAGATAACATATTCAAAAGCAGAGACATTACTTTGTCAACAAAGTCCATTTAGTCAAGGTTATGGTTTTTCCAGCAGTCATGTATGGATGTGAGAGCTGAAATTTAAAGAAAGCTGAGTGTCGAAGAAATAATGCTTTTGAACTGTGGTGTTAGAGAAGACTCTTTAGAGTCCCTTAGAATGCAGAGATCCAACCAGTCCATCCTAAAGGAGATCAGTCGTAGGTGTTCATTGGAAGGACTGATGCTGAAGCCAAAACTCCAATACTTTGGCCACCTGATGCGAAGAGCTGACTCATTTGAAAGGACCCTGATGATGGGAAGGATTGAGGGCAGATGGAGAAGGGGACAATAGAGAATGAGATATTTGGATGATATCACCGACTCAATGGACCGGAGTTTGGGTAGACTCCAGGAGTTGGTGATGGACAGGGAGGCCTAGCATGCTAAAGTCAGTGGCGTTGCAAAGAGTCGGACACGACTGAGCAACTAAACTCAATATAATGTGAACATTCTTCCAATTCAAAACAGCTGTCTTTAATTCATTGCTTTATTTTTTTTTGTAATAGTTATATACTTAATAGCAGCACATTCCTTAATAATTCAAGCTGCTTCCAGTTTTAGCCACAGCAAAAATCATGTATATACATATATCTCTTTGGGATTTTTTTGTCCATCATTCTATTGCTTTCCTCCTCTAGTTACTAATTTGTAGCAGTCTTTGCATGATAAAGATATTTATATTGTGTCTATCAAAAAAAATTAAAAAAAATAAAAACAGCATTCAAAAAATGAAGATCATGGCATCTGGTTCCATCGTCATGGCAAGTAAATGGATAAACAATGGTAACAGTCACAGATTATATTTTCTTGGGCTCCCAAATCACTGCAGATGGTGACTGCAGCCATGAAATTAAAAGACACTTGCTGCTGCTGCTGCTGCTAAGTCACTTCAGTCATGTCCAACTCTGTGTGACCCCATAGACAGCAGCCCACCAGGCTCCCCCATCCCTGGGATTCTCCAGGCAAGAACACTGGAGTGGGTTGCCATTTCCTTCTCCAATGCATAAAAGAGAAAAGTGAAAGTGAAGTCGCTCAGTCTGTCCGATTGTTAGCTACCCCATAGACTGCAGCCCACCAGGCTACTCTGTCCATTGGATTTTCCAGGCAAGAGTACTGGGGTGGGCTGCCATTGCCTTCCCTGAAGACACTTGCTCCTTGGAAGAAAAGCTATGACAAACCTAGACAGCATATTGAAAAACAGAGACATTACTTGCCTACAAAGGTCATATAGTCAAAACCATGGCTTTTTCAGTAGTCATGTATGGATGTGACCACTAGACAATTAAAAAGTCTGAGCACCAAAGAATTGATGCCTTCGAACTGTGGTGCTGCAGAAGACTTTTGAGAGTCTCTTGGACAGCAAGGAGATCAAACCAGTGAATCCTAAAGGAAATCAAACCTGACTATTCATTGGAGTTACTTATGCTGAAGCTCTAATATTTTTGCCACCTGATGTGAAGACCCAACTCACTGGAAAAGACTCTGATGCTAGGAAAGACTGCAGGCAGGAGAGAAGACAGAGGGTGAGATGGTTGGATGGCATCACAGATTCGACGTACATGAGTTGAGCAAACTACAGGAAATGGTGCAGAGAAGCCTGGTGTGTTGCAGTCCATGGGATCACAAACAGCTGGACACAACTGATCAACTGAACAAATTGTAAAAGGTGAAAGAAAGGAGCTAATTCTCCTGCCAAAGCAGGAGCTATAGGAGACACAGATTCATTCCCTGGGTGGGGAAGAGCCCCTGAAGGAGGAAATAGCAATCCACTCCAGTATTCTTGCCTGGAGAATCCCATGGACAGAGGAACCTGGAAGGCTACAGTCCATGGGGATGCAGAGTTGGACATGACTGAGCGCACACACATGTACTGTTATGAGAAGACATAGATTTCTTGAAATACTTCAATTGTATAAATTGTGATGAACACTTTTTCTTTTCCTTTCTGTTGAATATTATAGTAAGGTAGTGCATTTATGAACTGCCCCTGCATTTATGGAATAAATCCCACTTGGTCAGGGTATATTTTTCTCTTAATATGCTGCTGCACTAAGTTATTTTTTTAAATATATTTGAGGATATTTGAATCTATAGTTATAAGGGATATTGGCCTGATGTTTTCTTTTCTTTCTTTCATTTGTATCAGGGAAGTTCTATGTAGCCTCATTGAAAGAGTTTAGAAAACTTCCTCCCCATTCTGTTTGCTGGGAGGATTTGAGACAGACTGATGTTCCTTCTACTTTAAACACTGGCAGAATTCATCACTGATGCCATCTGTGACAATTGCCATGGTCTAAAAGAGTCTAAAGGACATGGCAGTAAATATAATGTGGCATTTTCTGTAAGGTCCTGAAACTGAAAAAACCAAAAGTCGCACCATGTAAAATCTAGGGAAACCTGGAGAAAATACGGACTCAGTTAATAAAAATGTGAGTGTATATGGAGTCTCTGTATCTTTTCACTTTTTCTGAGTGAAAGTTTGCTCTAAAAATGCAGTACCTTGTGATATATAAAAAATACCTCTACAATTTGCACATGTACATTAATATTAACAATATTTTATTATCTTAACTTCATACACCCAACATTGTTGATTTCTCACTGTCTAAAATATTTCCAAAATACTGAGCAAGCATAACTTTAAAGATTGCAATAAATATACTTGATGTGACTGAAACATTTGTTTTTCTGTTGTTGTTATGCTATTAACAATCACAGAAATACAAAGGAACTGAAAACCATATCTTCCTTTCATCAAATAAATACTTAAGTATAACTTGGTGATAAGCAAAAAGATACAGAAAATCACACAATGGTAAATACATTTTATTCCTTTTTAGCCTGTAAATATCTTTGCCATAATTAGTTGACTCAAAGTAGCCACAATTGCTATAAAAATTAGAAACAAAATGTTCATTGTCACAGTATTGATTGGATGTTACTGCCAAATGCTAAAGACAATAATGTTTGAAAACAGTGCTAAATCCACTGTTCTCTACAGGGAGCTCAAATGTGCACACATAATTAAAGACAAGATGCTTTTAAACCACAAAACCTCTGTAGGAAAACACACAAAATATTTTTGACTAACAGCTAAGAGAAGGCAGTAGTGTATGCTGATTTCTGTTATATTTATTTATGTTTCTATTTTACATATCTCTTAATGATTCGTGTTTTCCATACCACCTCCTCTGTTTGACTTTCAGAAATTCTTTCATTGATCTCTACCTGTCCACCTATCATGTTTCCTACTATCTATGGGTACCAAACACTGTCTTTACCATTTCTTTGTGGAAATGTTCCTGCATTGTACTTTACTTGAAATTTAGAGGTCACCTAAAGGGAACACTTGAAATTTACTGCCTTTTTACCTAAAAATGTATTTTCAAGGGATATTGATCTACAGATTAATGGCCTTCTTTCTAGCACCTGGGCTTACATGGTGTATGGGGGATACAGAAGGTGGTTTGTTCTCCACCACTTCTGAAAACAGTCTTGCTCTTTAGTATAAAACCTCTTAAAAAAAAAACCTGGGGTTTCATATAATATTTTTATTTCTATATTCTTATATTTAGAACTGTTGTATATGTAGCTAATGTATAGGTAAACATTTAGAATAACTTATGATCATAATAATGAGACATAATGAACTTGATAATTATTTAATGCTTTTAATATCCTTAATAATTTCTGCATTTTATGTTATATAGCTGTGTATAAAGCCATAAACTAATAATTTAATTTAATCTTAATAACAATCTATCACATTTCTACTTAAATGTTTTTAAAACTGTCATCTTTCAAAAATTGAAATAAAAATATAAAAAAGCTTTAATTTAATCTATAACTCATGAAAAGAAAAATTGGTTCACTTACTGATCTTTGAACAATGACTCAATAGAAAAACAGAAAAAGTATTTTCAAACAAGAACAAAAATTTAGTTATAAATAAAATGTGTCAAATTCTAAAAATTTTAAGTGTTTTGGTTGATGTTTGACTATATTATTTGATTTAAGAAAATTGTAATTTCTCCTGTTCTAAATGTAATACTTTTTAATTATACATTTTTCTATGACTAATAGCAGCTTTTAGAGATACAGACATTCAGTTCAAGAAATATAACAGCTACATACCTACACCAAGAAAAACATTTTTGGCTACATAAAAAATGAAACTNAAAATTGTAATTTCTCCTGTTCTAAATGTAATACTTTTTAATTATACATTTTTCTATGACTAATAGCAGCTTTTAGAGATACAGACATTCAGTTCAAGAAATATAACAGCTACATACCTACACCAAGAAAAACACTTTTGGTTACATAAAAAATGAAACTTTTGTTGTTTGTAATTTTCCATTTGTATTGAAAGTAAGTGTCTGACTGCTTTTATGAAAGAAATAAAATCTTATTTTCCGTCATGATCTACTGAAGCTGACATAAACTTGGTAACAGATTTGAATTAATATAGGATATTTTCTAAATCATAACCATGTCTTTCTTCAATGGTTTTACAAATATAAAAGCTATATTTTATAATTAATTTACACAAGTATTAAATCCCCTTTCTGTAACATATACATACTAATCCTAAAAACAGTTAAACCAATAAATAAATGCTGGAGAGAATGTGGAGAAAAGGGAACCCTCTTGCACTGTTGATGGGAATGCAAACTAGTACAGCCACCATGGAGAACAGTGTGGAGATTCCTTAAAAAACTGAAAATAGAACTGCCATATGACCCAGCAATCTGGGCTTACACACTGAGGAAACCAGGATTGAAAGAGATACGCGAACCTCAATGTTTATCTCAGCACTGTTTACAATAGCCAGGACATGGAAGCAACCTAGATGTCCATCAGCAGATGAAAAGATAAGAATAATTAAAATAAATAAATTTATATTAAAAAAAAACACAGTTAAACCAGTTGGCTAAGAGTTTGTAATTTATAATATTCCAAAAGAAATTCCTAATGCATTTAAATCTTCACTGTAAATATGAATAAAAGAATATCATTTTCTATCCATTTAAGGACAGAAGTATAGAAAAAAAGACTACTGAATTTCACAACATAGATAAATCTACCATAAAAAATGTATTTTTTTTTACATTTTCTCTGCATAAAAGTTTTGGTAACTGCAGAGATCAAAATATAGAAATCTATGAAAATTGTTTAGATACTATAAGAAAGAGGTTTTATTGGGAGAGAGACAAAATGGAGTTTACAAGTTCTTAATACCTTAATGTGTATGCAAAAGGGAGTACGAATTGCTGTTTCAAGGAACTCATCAGTTGAAGAAAGGAGCTAAAATGAGAGAGGAAATAAAAAGCCCTTTTATGGTATATTTACTTATAATTAAATTACTATTTTAATGATATAATGTCTGTCTCTTATACACATCTCCACCTATTGGGAGAGAGACAAAATGGAGTTTACAAGTTCTTAATACCTTAATGTGTATGCAAAAGGGAGTACGAATTGCTGTTTCAAGGAACTCATCAGTTGAAGAAAGGAGCTAAAATGAGAGAGGAAATTAAAAGCCCTTTTATGGTATATTTACTTATAATTAAATTACTATTTTAATGATATAATGTAACATTTTCTTTAATTAATATGAAACATTATTAGACTATACTATAAAAGGGATGGATATTTATTTGAAACAATTTAATGCATTTAATATTTTTAAAATTTTCAATATCTGAAGTTTTTTTTATGATTATGCATTAGCTCTTTAGTAGAATGTTAATATGCAGGTTGGAAATGCCAATTAACCAGTTCCTTTTTGATATATTATTACACTACATAGTAATTAGTATTATTTTGGAAAGCAAATATGAATAATCCAAGACCTTCTGAGTGCCATGTTAGTGAGTAACACAGTTTGGTATCTTTCAGAGTTTCATATCATTATTTAGAAAAAAGAATGAGTTAGTTACAGACATGCCACCCCCAATAATCTGACTCACTGTAACTTCTGGTATAAAAGTAACACATTTATATGTCATTATTTGTACAGTAAACATGAAGAAATCAGAAAGATTTGAAAAAACAATTGTTTTAGGTAAAGCAATGAACAGTAAGTATAGTTCAGTCAGGTAGATCAGAGAGAGAGTTAGTCAAGGGCAAACTGGGCAAGTGTCAAAATGAAGATAACTTCATAAAACTAAAGCTGAATGTTTGCAGTGATAATAATAAAATCTTTAGATGAGCATGACCTACTAGCTCAGTTTTATATAATGGTCATCGATGGATAACACACAATGACAGTATCATGAAATCTGATAAAATTACTTTCATTGGAACATAACCCTTCATAACATTTAAAGAATCATAGTCCCTAATTCAATGCCCTCAAGGTATTTAACTTCATGGATGTATTTTAATAGTTATGAGAAAATGACTAGGTAAAATCAGTAGATTAGGGAACTGATGAGCCAAATGTTAAGCCTAGCTTCATCTTCTAAATTGCAGAAAGGATAACTGAATTATATTTGCCAATTTTCTTCCTCTGACAAGAAGCCATGCCTGTTTTGAAATATTATTTTCATTCTGTAATATATTTTTGAAAGTCAATGCATGTTATTTACTCCCATTTCTTTTTACTTGAGTTGTAAAGACACTTAAACAGTGTCTTCGGTGAATATTATGTGTAACGCTAGACTGAGCCCCCAGTCCATCATGTTCAAGCCAAACTATAATTGACCGTCTTCTTCTGACAATGTAAATAGTGTCCCCTGGGTACACAGATGAATGCATGGCCACTGAAGAGTCTTATGTTGTCTTCATCCTCTTTATTCCTCCAAATATTGCAGGCAGATATTTATTTCAGTGTACTAGACACTCTTAGTACACCATGGGCTTCCCTGGTGACTCAGACAGTAAAGAATCTGCCTGTAATACAGGAGTCCCAGGTTCAATTCCTGGATTGGGAAGATTTCCTGAAGAAGAGAATGGCAACCCACTCCAGTATTCCTGCCTGGAGAAGTTCATGGACAGAGGAGCCTGGTGGGCTCCCACAGAGTTGGACAGAACTGAGCAACCATCACTTTCACTTTCTTTCAGACATTATCGTAGATTAACTGCTTAGATACTCCAAAGCATTGTGATCATTCTTTATAAACATGTTTACAACAATCATGCTAATTTCATTCGGCATTAACATATTATGATGGTATCCTCAGAATCAAATAATTTCACTCTTGTAATACAGTAATGAAAAGAAGACTGCCATTCACACTCTATTGAAAGAAACAGAAGCTTCCAAAGTTAAAATAATGTGCTGACAGTGCTAGAACAGAGATATGCAAAAATAGATACACCTGATCTTACCTTAAAATTACTATGAATAACCATTTTCTATGGAGATCGTTTGTTTTGAATTTCCTATAGAAACTAAGGAAGTCACATGTTTCTATATTTTTTATATAAAAAATTACATCCATATCCTTAATCTGATTCATTCACACTCTATTGAAAGAAACAGAAGCTTCCAAAGTTAAAATAATGTGCTGACAGTGCTAGAACAGAGATATGCAAAAATAGATACACCTGATCTTACCTTAAAATTACTATGAATAACCATTTTCTATGGAGATCGTTTGTTTTGAATTTCCTATAGAAACTAAGGAAGTCACATGTTTCTATATTTTTTATATAAAAAATTACATCCATATCCTTAATCTGATATTTTAGGACCTCTCCTCAGTCTCCTCCGCAATCATCTTTCCATTACAATTTTTGTGCTGTTTCCCTGAATTTGCTTTCTGTATGTCCAACATTTGGAACATCCCCGCCTTAGGGTAACATGTTTCTAAATGAAGTGCATTACATCAGTTCTGGAACAAATGGTAACTTTTCTTGGAATATTTTTCCAATAACACTGATTGCTACCAAAATTCTCCTGCTAAATTTAGCTATGCTTCTGTCTTGACATTTCCCATATGCCTATTCAATTATAGCTTTCTGTCTGTATTTTTAATCCATCTAATATGGCATATAACTTAAATATAAACCTAATAATAATGATGATAATAGCATGAACTGTAAAAAAAAAAAAAAA
>SJYX01004530.1:138112-155223 GCA_006410675.1 Oreotragus oreotragus | reverse complement strand
AAAAAAAAAAAAAAAAAAGCTAGGCTGTCTTTTACACACGTGTATACCTGTGGCAGATTCATGTTGATATATGGCAAAAACAATACAATATTGTAAAGTAATTAACTTCCAATAAAATAAATAAATTTACATTAAAAAATAAAATAAAAATATATTTGACATAGAGCAATGTATACAAAAAAGAACAGCTAGGCTTTTTTTTTTTTTAATAAATATATATATTTGACATAGAGCAATACATACATTTGGGCTTTCCTCATAGCTCAGTTGGTAAAGAATAAGCCTACACTGCAGGAGACCCTGGTTTGATTCCTGGGTTGCAAAGATCCCCTGGAGAAAGCAAAGTCTACCCACTTCAGTATTCTGGCCTAGAGAATTTCATTGACTGTATTGTCCATGGAATCGCAAAGAGTAGGACTCGATGGAGTGACTTTCACTTTCAATGTATACATTTAAGGCTTGCAGAATATTAATCTGATACATTTTATTGTAATATGGTTTACAATTGTAGAAATAATTAGCCTCCTTATCACATTGTATGACTGTCCTCTCCATTTAGTGGTTGGAATGTTTAAGTTCAGTTCATTTAGCAAGTTTGTTGATACAATTCAACATTGTTATTTATATTTGCTAAACTGTGCATTTTATGTGGGTTATTCAACCACTATGTAAAATAATATAACATTCTTCAAAAAATTAAATATAGGTCTCACATATGGTAAGCAATTCCACTTGCAGTTATGCAACCAAAGGAAATAAATGGGGTATTGATAAATATCTATTCTTCCATGTTTATTGCAACATTATTCACAGTAGCCAAGATATGAAAAATACCTAAATTCTCATCAATAGATGAATGGATAAAGATAATGTGGTCTATATATAAAGAGAATAAAATATTGTTTAGCCATGAAAATGAAGGACATCCTGCAATTTGTTGCAACATGGATGCAAACTGAACATATTTTACCAAATGAAATAGGTTGGACAGAGAAAGACAAGAATGGTATTACATATACATGGAATCTAAAAAAGCTAAACTTACAAAGCAAAGAAATAAAATTGTGATTAGTTGACATGGTGGTTCTGGGGCATAGTAAATAAATTTTTTTAAGGATTCAAGCAGCTAATCTTGACTGAATATTCATTATATTCGAAGATATTGTCCTTGGAATGTCTATGAACTCTATCTATACAACTCATATTACTGTTTCTTTAATGATGACAGTGATGCCACTCAACATTCAAAAAGCTAAGATCATGGCAACTGGTCCCATCACTTCATCAAATAGAGAAACAATGGAAACAGTGAGAGACTTTATTTTGGGGGCTCCAAAATCACCGCAGATGGTGACTGCAGCCATGAAATTACAAGATGCTTTCTTCTTGGAAGAAAAGCTATGACCAACATAGACAGCACATTAAAAAGCAGAGACATTGTTTTGCTGAAGAAGGTCTGTCTACTCAAAGCTATGGTTTTCCCAGTAGTCATGTATGGATGTGAAAGTTGAACTGTAAAGAAAGCTGAGCACTGAAGAATCAATGGTTTTGAACTGTGGTGTTGGAAAAGACTCTTGAGAATCCCTTGGACTGCAAGAAGACCAAACCAGTCCATCTTAAAGGAAATCAGTACTGAATTTTAATTGGAAGGACTGATGCTGAAACTGTAACTCCAATATTTTGGCCATCTGATGTCAAGAACTGACTCATTGGAAAAGACCATGATGCTGGGAAATATTGAAGGCGGATGAGAAAGGGACGACAGGATGAGATGGTTGGTTGGCATCACCGACTTGAGGGACATGTGCTTGGGGAAGCTCCGGGAGTTGGTGATGGACAGGGAAGCCTGGCATGTAGCATTCCATGAGGGTCACAATGATTCAGACATGACCGAGTGACTGAACTGAACTGAATGACACCAATAACCATTCACAATCAACAAATCAGAAAACCAAAGTAGGAGAGGTTAGTTTATAAAATGACATCTCATCATTTTTGCCATTTTCTAGTAGAAGTAATTCACAGGTCGTCCCCCTACTTAAAAGGGGAAGATCAGTACAGGTGTGAATACCAAGAGGCAGGAATGGTTTGGGACATGGTAGAGTCTCTCTGTCTCCGTCTGTGTTTTGGCCATGAGTGATCCATATCCCTCTGACAGGAAAGATGCGTTCACCTCTTCCCCAGGTGTGTAAGAGTCCCATCCCATTAAGCTATTTGCTCAAAGTTCAGATACTCAACACCAAAATCAGGTCCAGGTGAAGATGAATCTCCTGGGGGTAGCTCTTTTCAACCTGTCAATCTATTAATGTAAAACTAAATAAAAAGTTATATGTTCCCATACTCATTCAATATACAGTGGTGAAAGAGTCACCACTTATTCAATATACAGTGGTGAAAGAGACATACACAAGTCTGCTCAAAAAGGTAACAATAAAGGTGTAAAGAATTCACTGGCTTATAGTGATTTTAAACTGAAGTTAAACTATGTTAGATGTTCTTTCATTAGATTTCAAACCCTCGGAATAATTCTGTATGACTTTTTCCCCTAGTCGGTATGCTTCATTCCAGCCTCCCATTCATCATTCTTCTTCCATGAAAGCAGTCTGGTTTGGTGGCTAAGTAGTTACATCAGCTTGCTTCCTGCTTGAAGAATTTCAGAAATATGAAAGTCTCTTTTTAAAAAAAAATTTTTAATTGGAGGTTAATTAGTTTACAATATTGTATTGGTTTTGCCATACATCAACATAAATCCACCACAGGTATACACATGTTCCCCATCCTAAACCCTCCTCCCTCCTCCCTCCCCATACCATCCGTTTTCATTTTCCACTCTCCTTGTTCTGTTCTGTCTAAGCTGGCCCTGTATTCCCTAAATTAACTTTCTCAAAATTCATGTAAATCTTTTAAGGATTACATAGGATTTCATTTCACAAGACAAGGCCTATACCCACAAATTGCTTCTAGATAATTCCTAGAACATGCTGAAAGGACTTAGAGGCAACATGATTAAGGTTCCTGGTGGTTTAGTCCCTAAGTTGTGTTCAACCCTTGCTACCCCATGGACTGTAGCCTGCCAGACTCCTCTGTCCATGTGATTTTCCAAGCAAGAATACTGGAGTGTACTGCCATTTCCTTCTCTGGGGGATCTTCCTGACCCAGCAATTGAACCTGGGTCTCCTGCATTGCAGGCAGATTCTTTACCAACTGAGCTATGAGGAAAAGCTTCCTAGAAGCTTCCAAGAAGTCCTAAGGTCAAATTTAGAGCATCTGAGACAAAACTTCAGTCTTTTAAAAGAATCAATAGATCTTTTGTGGTTTTAGGAAAAGGTTGCATAGTCACACCCTCAGTATTTTCCCTAGACCAAGTTTTTTCTAAAAATCATGCCCTTTTGACAGTTCTTAGAAACTATTTCTTAATTTTAGCACCTTTTTAATATGGAAAAGCTCAGAATTTCCAAAAATGCCGAGTTCTTTTTCACAGTTCTTTCCTTAAGTCATCTTCCTCCTCTTGTGTTTTTACAAGCAGAGAGAGGAAACCAAGGGGCATCTTCAAGGCTTTGCTTGGGGCCTTCCTGCCTGGAGACCTCCCAGTGAAAGAACCGAGTCTGCTGTTTCCATGTTCTCCTTTCCACATAATTTCTGAAGAGAATCTCTTTTTTGGTGCACGGCAGGTAGCTTCTTTACTCCAGTTTCCAATAAAATGTTCTTCAGTCCTTATGCGCCATCATTGTCTTCAAAGTTCTGATCGACAGTGTCTGTTCAAGTACATTGAACCTTTCTCTATCTTGCTTTTGAGACATTTATCATCCCCTGTCCACTGCTCATTCCACAGGCACTCCCGCATGTTTGGTTACTTATTAGAGTAGCACTGCATTTCCAGGTTCTTCTTGTTTGGTGTCTAAGTCCTGTGCAACTCTTTGGGACCCCATGGACTATTGCCCACCAGGCTCCTCTGTCCATGGGATTTCCCAGGTAAGAATACTGGAGTGGATTGCCATTTCCTTCTTCAGAGGATTTTCCTGACCCAGGGATCAAACCCATGTCTCCTGCTTGGAAGCTGGATTATTACCACAGAGCCAGCTTAGCTGCATAAAACAACACTTATTTAATATCTCAGAGTTGTGAGGGTCAGAAACCCAAGAATGGCTTAACTGACACTCAGGATCCCTCATAAGAATCCAAACAATTTATTTGCCACAGCTGGGATCTCTTTTGAGGCTATCCTGCGGAAAGATGCTCCATCAAACTCATGTGGTTGTTACATGCAGAAGAATGAAATGGGACCCTTATCGTGCATCACTCACGAAAATGAACTCAAAATAGATTAAAGATTTAAACATAAGATGAAAATGAAACACTTTCAGAAGGAAGCATACGGATAAACTTCCTTGACATTGATCTGACAGTGATTTCCTGTATGACACCAAAAGTACAAGCAACAAAAGTAGAAACAAATAAGTAGAATTACATCAATCTAAAAAGCAAAGATCCTTTCTTTGCAAAGTAAAAGAAACAGTGGGATGAAAAGTCTGATTACAGAATATGAGAATATATTTGCAATCACATATCTGATAAGAGGTCAATATTCAAAACATACAAAGAACTCATATAACTCCATAGCAAAAATGAAATAAAAATCTGATTAAAAAAAAAAAAAGACAGAGAGGAACTAAAGATGTACTTTTCCAAAGCAGACTTACAGAGGCCAACAAGTACAAGAAAAGATGTTCAACATCACTAATTATTAGGAAAAGATAACTCAAAACTGCTATGAAATATCACCTCATAGTTGTTGGAATGTCTACCATTAAAGAAACAAATAAAAACAAGAGATACGTGATAGCAAGGGAGAGGGGAAGAGAGGCTTTGAGCACTGTTGATAGTAATGTAAATTACATAGCCACAATGGACGTTATGGAATTTCCTTAGAAGAATAAAAATAGAATTGCCTTTACCTTTACTTTTCTAAAAGGAGAAACTGGACACAAATCCCGTATTTATTAGTTGTTGTGAGGCATGATCCCTGATTATTAATATACTAGATAATCTTAATTATCTCCTACTGTATCTAAACTATATCATGCACAATTTTTTAAGAAGATAAATTGTTAAAAAAAAAATAGAGTAATATCTTCAAAGTGATTCACTAACCTTTTTTTTTTTTTTTTTTTTATTGAGAAAGCTTCACTCTATCTTCTATAGTGGCAGTACCAATTTACATTCCCACCAACATTGTTCAGAGCTTCCCTTTTCTCTGCATCCTCAGTAAAACATGTCACAGTTTATCTTTTTGACAACAGCCATTCTAAAAGGTGTGAAGTGATTGTGGTTTTGATTTCATTCCCCTCATGATTAGTGATGTTGAGCACATTTTCTGTAGCTGTTAGCTATTTATATCTTTTCTTTAAAGAATTCTTCTATAGTGGCAGTACCAATTTACATTCCCACCAACATTGTTCAGAGCTTCCCTTTTCTCTGCATCCTCAGTAAAACATGTCACAGTTTATCTTTTTGACAACAGCCATTCTAAAAGGTGTGAAATGATTGTGGTTTTGATTTCATTCCCCTCATGATTAGTGATGTTGAGCACATTTCCTGTAGCTGTTAGCTATTTAATTCTTTTCTTTAAAGAAATGTCTATTCAGGTCCATAGCCCATAATTTAATTTACTTACTTGCTTTTGCTTTTTAGTTGTTTGAGTAGTCCAAGTTTCTCATACATTTTGGATATTATTCCCTTATCGGGTATGCAATTTGTAAATATTTTTTTCCCATCCCATAGATTGTTTTTTTTCACTTTGCTGTTTTCTTTGCAGTGTAGAAGCTTTTTACCTTGATTCAGTACCACTTTTCTATTTTTGCTTTTGTTGACTACTTTTATGTGGGCTTCCCTGGTGGCTCAAATGGTAAAGAATCTGGCTGCAATGAAAGAGATCCGGGTTTGATCCCTAGGTAGGGAAGATGTCCTGGAGAAGGAAATGGCAACCCACTCCAGTATTCGTGCCTGGAAAATTCCCTGGACAGAGGAGCTTGGTGGGCTACAGGCTGTGGGGTCACAGAGTCAGACATGACTGAATGACTGACACTTTCACTTTCACTTTGACTTTATATCCAAAAAAATAAAAACAATATACAATCTTTATCTTGTTGAGGAAAGTTTTTTCTATACTTATTTTACTGAGATTTTATCATAAATGAATGTTTAATTTTGTCGAATATGTTTCCTGCATTTATTGAGAAGGTCATTTTTATTTTCTTTCATTCTTTTATGTAGTGTATCCATTGATTTGGGCTTCCTGATTCTGTGTGTTAAACCATCCTTACATCCCAAGGATATATCCCACTTTGTCATGGTGTTTGATCTTTTTAATGTACTGTTTAATACAGTTTGCTAATATAAAGTATCTTTGGATCTGTAGTCATCATTTATATCATTTGTAGCTTTATTTTCTTCTGATGTCTTTGTCTTACTTAGATATCAAGGTGATGCTGGCCTCATAAAATGAGTTTGTAAATGTTACCACTTCTTAAATTTTTTAAGAGTTTATGAGCTGATATTAATTATTCTTCAAGTGACTGGTGCAATTCACTCATGAAGTCATCTAGTCTTGGGCTTTTCTTTGTTGGGGAAATTGTTGACTACTGACTTAGTTTCCTTATTTGTTCAAATTTTCTATTTCTTCACTATTTCTGTTTCTTTCTTTCAGTAGGTAGGTTGTATGTTTCTAGGAATCTGTCCATTTCTTCTAAATATCCATCTTGTTAGTATATCATTGTTTANTGATATTAATTATTCTTCAAGTGACTGGTGCAATTCACTCATGAAGTCATCTAGTCTTGGGCTTTTCTTTGTTGGGGAAATTGTTGACTACTGACTTAGTTTCCTTATTTGTTCAAATTTTCTATTTCTTCACTATTTCTGTTTCTTTCTTTCAGTAGGTAGGTTGTATGTTTCTAGGAATCTGTCCATTTCTTCTAAATATCCATCTTGTTAGTATATCATTGTTTATAATAGTCCCTTTTGATCCTTTGTATATCTGAGGCATCCACTGTAATGTCTCTTCTTTCATTTTTTACTTATTTGAGTCTTTTTCTCTTTTTCTTAGTTAAGTAAATATTGTTTATCTTTTCAAAAATAAACTTTTATGTTTGTTGATTTTTCTATTGCTTTTTATTCTCTATTTCTGCTCTAATCTTTACCATTTTCTTCTTTTTGCTAATTTTATTCTTCTAATTTCTTGATGTGCAAATTGTTTGAGTTTTTCTTTATATTTTTTGTTTATCTTCATTTTTAATGTATCCATTTATCACTCCACTCCCCTCCTAGTACTGATGTAGCTGCATCCCATAAGTTTTGGCACATTATGCTTTTGTTTTCATTTGTATAAAGATACTTTTAAAATTTCCTTTTGATTTCCTTTTTGACCCAATGATTATTCAAGATTATGTTGTTTTGACATGACTCTGCCACGGGTGTACATGAGTTCCCAATTCTGAATCCCCCTCCCACCACCCTCCCCATATCATCTCTCTAGGTCATCCCAGTGCACCAGCCCCAAGCATCCTATATCCTGTATCGAACCTAGACTGGCAATTCATTTCTTACATGACATAATGCATGTTTCAATGCCATTCTCCCAAATCATCCCACCCTCGCCCTCTCCCACAGAATCCAAAAGTCTGTTCTGTACGTCTGTGTCTTTTTTGCTGTCTCGCATACAGGGTTATTATTACCATCTTTCTAAATCCCATATATATGTGTTAGTATACTGTATTGGTGTTTTTATTTCTGGCTTACTTCACTCTATATAATCGGCTCCAGTTTCATCCACCTCATTAGAACTGATTCAAATGTATTCTTTTTAATGGCTGAGTAATACTCCATTATGTATATGTACCACCACTTTCTTATCCATTCATCTGCTGATGGACATCTAGGTTGATTCACTAATCTTAAAGATATACAAAACAGAAAATATAGAAAGAGAGAGAAAGATTCAAATTTAATACTCTCTCATCAAGCTTCTCAGAATTTACAAATAAAACTGAATTTTTTAAGGGTGTAATAAAATGTGTAATAATAATTCCAGACGTTCAAGCTGGTTTTAGAAAAGGCAGAGGAACCAGAGATCAAATTGCCAACATCTGCTGGATCATCAAAAAAGTAACAGATTTCCAGAAAAAAACATATCTCCCTGCTTTATTGACTATGCCAAAGTCTTTGACTGTGTGGATCACAATAAAGTGTGGAAAACTGTGAAAGAGACGGGACTACCGGACCACTTGACCTGCCTCTTGAGAAACCTGTATGCAGGTCGGGAAGCAACTTAGAACTGGACATGGAACAACAGACTGGTCCCAAAAAGGAAAAGGAGTACATCAAGGCTGTATATTGTCACCCTGCTTGACTTTTCTGTCACTCTGCATGACTTTTTTTCTTTTTTCTTTCTTGATCAGCTTTGCAGATCATTTGCTTGCAGTATAGCATAATTGGTTTTCTCCTTGACGTGTTCTGAATACATGGTGTTAAGTGTTTGAACAATGGGGCATATATCTCCAACTGCCCAATAAACCAAATTTATGGCAGTAAAGCTTGAATTTTAAGCTATCATTGACAAGGAAGGCAATTTATCTTTTGCTTCCATTGAATTCATTTTCCATATTGGAGCAAGCTGTTTTGGAAAAAACAAAACTTTTTTTCCCTTTGCTTCCCCTTGGCCTTTTCAAATCAATTATCCCTTTTGTTTTTGAAGCACAGAGACTAAAAATAAATTATGTTCAACTAGAGTCCCTCATTTTATTTTCTTTCATTGCCATTTATCTGTTCAAATTAGTAGACAACAAATGCTCCTTCTTCCTTATGCTCATTCAATAATTTTTTTTAATGGAAAAGAGTAATGATGACACCATTCATTCCTATCATCTTAACTCCTTGATCTTAACAATTTGATCTTCATGACCACAATTTCTGACCATGAAATAGCCTCTTAAGTCTGACCTTTTTTCTAGGCTCTATATCATGTCTCATTTCTGTCAAGTTGAATGCCAAATTTCAAATTTATATTTGGTCCATATCTTCTATATATCCATATATTTACCTTTAAGCATTTCCTGTCTCTTATTATTTAATTACATGAGTAACTGCCAAATCTATGGCTACCTCTACTTTCTGTGATTTAGTCCAGAATTTTCAACTACACTTGGGACCTTAAATGTAAGGTCTCTTTATCTGTAAATTATTGTAAGGGAATAAAAGATCATGTTCTCAAATCCATCCTCTTGAATTTCCCATTTGGAAAATAACACAGAGTTTATCATCTCTGATAATAACACATACAGTACTATCTACATAATACCTCCAGTATACATAACTTTTTAAATTCTTCCAACACCTATCACTGCTCATTTAGCTAGCCACTTATTATTTGCACTTTAGTTGGTATTTGTTAAATATGAACTCTGAGCAAGCATTGTTCCAGGTTCTGAAATATAAAAATGATTAAGATAGTAGTTAGACATGGCTTACATTTCCAACAAGCCCACTTATTTGGCATTCATATAATTACATATAATATTTTGTGGACATTTTCCTACGGTTTAAAGTAAAAATGATGCAATAAAAATAACAACCTAAAATGTAGCTCTACACTATTTGTAATCAACCTGATCAAGTACATTTTTCTATCTAAACAAAAATATTTTATTTGATCAGCATAATCAGCATATTTTTTTCCCAAATAAACTTAGGTTTGGGTGTTTAAATAGTGAGGAATCTATAAAGTTTGGGCTTGGGATAGTGAATTAAGGAAGTAACAAGTTTTCTTTACACATTTGTTGGCCCCAAACTGCCTCTCTGGCAATAAGTGTACCCTTCTACCTGTAGATTTAGGGAACTCATTTTTCACAGAGAAATTTATGTCCTGCTTTCAGGCAGACAGAGGAGGGTCAGAGCTGAGCCCCAACATGCATATCCATGTGTAAAGCATGCTTCTATTACCCAAAGTGGAGTCAGCAGAACAAAATAAGTAATTGAGTTTATGGCTCTATCTTTTGTAAGGTTCCTTTCCATAACATACAATTTTACAGTAACTCTAGTAATGTACAACTAACTTGTTTTGTTTGTTACAAGTACTGGATTTTTGTCTTATACACACATTTTGTGAAATTAATAACTGGTTGCTTCTTCATGTCATAGATTTTTGTTATTTTATTATGTGTGTGCCTTTGAACAGTCTAACTTTACAGTGGCTCAAACTTAATTATTATGAGAATATTTAAAAGGTGGCCATTTAATTCCCTGAAAACCCTCTTTTTTATGCCCCAAAAAAACAGAGCTAAAACTCCAAAGATTGTATTTTAAAGCTCTTCATTATCCGCCTCATATATACATGTTTAATTTTGTATTTTACTGTTAATCTACCGAAGATGAGGAAGGCTGAATCTTATTCCTGTTGTACAACAAGCATTGATTAAAACCTATGCCTTTTATTTCCATTTTCTCTGCCTACATGCCATTCATTTGTCTCAGCATATATAAACTCAGTTTTCTTTCTTAATTCATCTTGTCCAGAGAAAACTGTAATTTTTTAAATAGTTTATTCTCTCTTAATTAGGCTACACTGTTCTTATGGTAAAGACCTATACTTGGCTCATTTTTAAAACTGCAACATAATGACTAACACCTGGTCCAAGAAATCTGACTAATAGAAGTTTTTTTAGACAGAGTAGAAAACTCAGAGCAGTTTAACTATACACATGGACAAATCATAAATCAGGATGCAAAAAATAGATCTTATTTTAGTCAAAGAATTATGCACTGAATGTGAACGCATCAATGCTTTTAAGGAATAGATCATAGAGATGTAGAGTTTCTATACTTTCTACCCTCTGATCTTTCTGAGTAAGAAAGACCTTTTAACCATGGTGAATACTGGATGTGTAGCAGTTCCCTTATCCAGGAGATCTTCCCAACCCAGGGATCAAACCCAGGTTTCCTGCATTGCAAACAGATTCTTTACCAACTGAGCTAACAGGGAAGCCCAAGAATACTGGAATGGGTAACTTATCCCTTCTCCAGGAAATCTTCCCAACCCAGGAATCCAACCAGGATCTCCTGCCTTGCAGGTGGATTCTTTATCAGCTGAACTACCAGGGAAGCTTTAACCATGCTAAATTTGTGCAGATTACTTCAAAAATGTGAAGCAAAAAAGTATATCAATAAAGTAAAAACATATAGTAATAAAGAATATAAAAGAAAAGAAAACCTACTGTTTTGAAAATGCCATCATATTTAAGCACTATTTGCACCCAAACTGGAACTGAGCTTTTATTTTCTTTTTTCCCACCAGGCAACTCCTGAACATAAGATAATACATGAAAAATGTTATAAGATAATTTTGTTAAACTTGCTTCAGAGACTCACATTCAAATTCAAAGTTAATAAGTTATATAGTTTCTGTAAGCAATACATATGTAAGTAGGTCTGTAGGAAGATACGCTGTTGCCTTCATGTAGAAATCCAGAGTTGAGAAACATTACAGACACAAAATATGTAAGATTATGTTATAATGAACTTTCCATATATTTTCGAAGGGTGAATGAGTCACCTCCCTAGGTTTTAAAATAAATTTTAGAATAAAACATAACACCTGTTCATGTTCTTTATTTAGCAAAGAACAAGATATTGGTCAACTCTGTGTATGAAGCATCTGTAAGCAAACAGGAAACACTTCCAAAGAAATATGCATTATTCAAGTTCCATTCTCTAAGGAATACTATGTAGCTGATTTCTCCTTTCTAAATATCTTCCCACTGTTAATGGCATCACATGTGTGGTGGGTGAATGCATGTGTGTGGGTTTGAGTGTACATCAGTTACTGACACATGCTACTGTTGTTTAGTGGCTGTCGTGTTCAATTCTTTGTGACCCCATGGACTGTAGCTGGCCAGGGTTCCTGGGTTTCCCAGGCAAGATTAGTGGAGTGGGTTGCTGATGTACACCCTACACCCCCCAAAATCAAGGTATTTCAGAGGATACCACATTGTAACATTTTCATGGCATTTTTTCCTACATATAACTTTTTTCTATAAACAGATCAAGATGGTTAAAAAAGTTGACTAGTTTTTTTTTAAGTTATCGTAGTGTATAAATTTGATTATATTAAAAAGTTCAAAAGATGTGTTCAAAACCTTCCATCAGGATGTTCTGGGGCTCTTGGCAGGCACAAGTGCATTATGATGCATGAGTATATAATAAGAACAGGAAAGTGTTTCTTGATATACAGGGTCAGAAGACTGACCAATTGACCAGTTTGGGACCATTCCGTATTTCTGCCCTATTTGAATGAGATTTGGTAGACTTCACAAACTTCCTGTGTTTCATGCCAAGAAAGTGAAGCTACAGAGTATGACTCTTTTGGGTGACATCAGTGATGGCAAGTTTACTGGGTGGATTTCAGATCATCCCAGAGATAGCTGGTAAGACATGACTGTTCTCTGCTCCCTTCTCCACAAAAGTAGCTCTCAGAATTCAACAACTGAATGTAAGTGATTTAAGAAAAGTTTAATTTATAAAATCATAGACTGACTCCAGTAAAAGATATCTGGAAAAGAATGCAGATTTGTACTCTTACTCATAAATGGACTACAAGTCTGATGAACATCAGTCAGTTTGAGCAGAGATTAAAACTCTACCTTTGGGAGGACTCTGTTCCCCCTGTCTTCAGTCATATCTTGCTTCAGTATTTAAAACTACATACATCCAAAGATAATTAATTGTACTTTATAGTTAGGCAACGTGAGAACAGATTTTAAAAGTGCTGCCATGTATATATTTATATATTTAACTAAATTATATAATAAAAAAAAACCCATGACTTGCCTCGCAGCATAAATATTTTGAGTTATACTGAGCATTATCCATTTCAACAAAAGAAAGAGAAAAAAATAGTGTAAGCAGTGGTGAGAGAAGAGAAGAGTAACACGTGGCAATTCACCCATTCATTAACACATTCTAGATAGGCACATATGGCACACATGCCATGGTGGAAAAGCTGAGGGATTTTGTGAATACGTAAATGAATAAAACAGGCTCTACAGCTTAGGGAATTCACTACCTCCGAATACCTGCATAACATTCTTCACAGAAGAACAATGTTCTACAACCTACTCACAAGAGAATGAAGATGCAGGGCAGAATTGCAGTTTACCAAGAATATGAAATTTACTTTGAAAATAAGCATATCTCTCTTAGCTTGGGTGACTTTCCTGAAGAATTCAGATTTTACCTGTTAATTTGAAAATTCTGCAGAAATCAGTCTTACAAACAGATGCAAACCAACTGAGGAACACCAGCTGTTGGACACTTGCCCAAGCCTGCTCCCTCTGAGAAGAGGAAAGCTGCCTCAGTGCTCATTCACATAGCCCATTCCCATCAGACTCCTCCAACATCCCTTTCCTTGGAGAACATGAGAAGTCCCAGAGAAGTCCTCTGGTGGGAGTTCTCCCTCTTCTCAAAAATATACATCCCCAATAAAGTTGGAAATAAGCTTTTAAAAATGTCTTCATTTCCATATTTGATGCATAGTGGGTACATTGGCTTGAATAATGCCCCC
Organism: Oreotragus oreotragus; assembly: GCA_006410675.1. Classification (NCBI taxonomy): domain Eukaryota; kingdom Metazoa; phylum Chordata; class Mammalia; order Artiodactyla; family Bovidae; genus Oreotragus; species Oreotragus oreotragus. The sequence goes on along the minus strand of SJYX01004530.1, from coordinate 141,611 downwards.
TCTGCAGACAAATTATGTCCACATAGAACCCCAGAAATGTTTTGAGGTTTATAGCCTTTGCAGAAAGAATTAGTTAAGTTAAAATGAGGCCTTAGATCCAATAACTGGTGTCCTCAAAAGAAAAAGAAAAAAAAACTCCCAGAGTCACTGAAATGTAGAAGGAAGACCACGTGATGATTAAGGCAGAGACTGGAGCGATATAGCTGTAAGTCAAAGAAGGTCTAGGACTGCCAGTAATTACCAACTAGAAGGATAAGGAAGGAAGGATTCTTCCAAGAAGAGAGGAGGGATGGACATGCAAACACTTTGAATTTGAACTTCTTGCCTCCAGAGCTACGAAGGAATAAATATCTATTTATTAGGCAGTCAAATGCATGGTGCTTTATGGGAAACAAATATGGTAGAAGTGGTAATTTTGGTTAAAATTGAAATTAACAGCTGTGAATATTTTAACTCATAAAGTTAAATGAAAAACTTTTACCACAAGAAGAAAATAATTAAGTGGAATCCAGAAAACTAGTAGCTTTTAGTATATTTTTACTTGATACATCAACCTAAAGACTGAAGGCATATATTATAAAAATATTTTAAGTATTCCTGACAAAATCTTCCTCTCTTTCATCTGTTTCCTTAGGGTTGAAAGGCTTAGCTACAGTTTGAAATACTTCATAAAGATAAGTTTATGGATTCAGCATTTAATGAGACTCTTTCAGGAAATATATATATAATTAAAAGTATAAATCAAGACTTAAACCCAGCTAAAAGGATTGCTACTAAAGATCACATCAATTCATACAATATTCCCTAGAGTTTCACACATTGGAGGTAAAAAAAAAAAAAAAAACAAAAAACCTTACAGAAAATGCTTATGCTCAAATTGTAGTAATAAGGAGAAAAGGAAGTAGGCTTCATATCCCATGAGGAAGGCTTTTTGTGTGTTTATTTCTTTAGTTGTTTTGTTTTTCTTTAACATATCAAGATGCAGAATCTCCAATATTCTTAGGCAATGGAAAATTCTTGAGTTAGCTTTCCAAAACGGATGCGTCTTTCTGCTAAGAATGTGGTCCTCTGTGCTAAGAGTATCGAGTGAGCTCTGTGTCAGATAAGTTAGCTGCCAGCCCTGAAAGCACGTGAGAGGGTCAGACTGGGATCACATAGCACTTTCTGCCATATGGGCTGGCTGGTATATTTCAGTCTTTTCAGGAAATTTGGCTAAGGTTTTTATATTGTTTACCTCTTGCACATTTTTTCTCCTTTCTTATTCATCTCCATTATTCCTTGTTTTCTTCCCTTTCTTCTTTCTTTCTCAAATATTTTATCTTAGTCAGACACGACTTAGTGACTGAACTGAACGCTTCATTCCTTTCCTTATGATTTTATATTTTCTATATTTGTAGTAACTAGCATATGCTATTTATTTTATTTATTATAAAAACAATAGTTCTGGTTAACAAGAAAAGATAATTCCTCTATATGTACAAGAAAACTATCCAACTAGACTACTTACTGAAGCATTTAGATGGTTATAGCTTTACCTTTTTTCTTTTTCATCACTCTTTTGAAAATTTTTTTTTAGTACTGGATTTGTTGAGTTACAGAGCAAACTAATTTCTCATTCATTTTCTCATAGCTAAACCATCCTTTAGCATCTTACAGCCATGCCCAAGTGATTAAGTTACATAGTCTTTTATTTATTGGGCAAATATCTAAGATGAAAGGAAAGACAATTTGTATGCTGAATCTGAAATTTTAAATGTGTGAAATGACATACATTACATAGTATAAAATAAATAACCATCAGATAATATAGTGACTATTAGAATTTTTAAATAGTACCCTTTTGATTATTAAGGAGTAGGAAAGCTATTCCTATTGTAAAATGGATTACAACATCCTTAATGTATTAAATAAAATTTGGCCAACATTATATTTCAATTTAATGACAGAAGAAAGGCAACAATACATGTCTGAAAAGAGAAAGGCAACAATATATGTCTTGCAAAATTAGTGAGGAGTTTTTGCCAGCGTCAACATGAATATATAACCATCAAAAATGAATATTTAAAAGATGATATGGTAATTGAGAATACATGCTTTTAATGTCTAGTTAGTCTTACATTACCGTGAAAAAACAATAAAATAAGTCAGGTTAGGTCATTTTACTAATGCTACAGAAGAAAATTGTTCATCACACTACCCCAAGACAGATTCATAGAAATGATATTTTACTATTTTACTTTTGTGGTAATTTTATATTTTTTCCCAGGTTTGACTGCATAAAATGTCATGAAAGACAGTGCTTCCGAGTAAAATACAATACATATCAACTGAAAGAATTACATCAAAAATGCTAAATTGCTATTTTCTCAATATGGATAATAGCTTTCCTTAAGGGTATTGAAAGCTAAAATGGTATTGCATGTTGTCAAGAGTGCAGAGATTGTTGAAACATGCTGCTTCATAGAAGAAAAACAAAAGTGTTTTATGTATAAAAATACTTATATGAAAGGGAAAATGGAAGTCTGTAAACCATCACAACATCTCTTTTCCTTTGCAATTGTATTTTGAGATATCATAAGAAAATCAAGTATCATATTTTAACACATATATGTGGAATCTAGAAAAAATGGTACTGATTAATCTATTTGCGGGGCAGAAATAGAGACCCAGGACTTTCCAGGTGGCTTACTGGTAAGGAATCTGCCTGCCAATGCAAGAGGAGTGGTTTGATTCCACAGTCGGGAAGGTTCCCTAGAGAAGGAAATGTCAACCCACTCCAATAACTCTCCTGGGAAAACTCCATGGAAAGAAGAGCCTGACAGGCTACAGTCCATGGGGTCACAAAAAGGTCTAACACATCTTAGTGTCTAAGCAACAACAAGAGAGACACAAATGCAGAGAATGGACCTGTGATCACAGCAGGGAAAGAGGATGGGGCAAATTGAGCAAGAAGCACTGACAGACATACACTGCCATTTGTAAACTACTTCTTCACAGGACAGGAGAGAAGCCTGAGAAAATATCAGGACAGCAGAGGGAACATGTAAGAAAGAGAATGAAAGCCAGAATGCCGGACGGTGAAAGGGATGGTGGACATGGAGAATCAAAAGCTCTGGCTGTAAAAGAAAGGGAATAAGAAACTTTGAGATCACCAGTCTAAGAAAAAATGAGAAGATGAGGGGATAGTAGCTTTGCTAACTTTGAAGGATTTTTTTTTTTTTTAACAGAACCAAGAAAGTCAGTTCAGTTCAGTCGCTCAGTCGTGTCCGACTCTTTGCGACCCCATGAATCGCAGCACACCAAGCCTCCCTATCCATCACCATCTCCCGGAGTTCACTCAGACTCACGTCCATCGAGTCCGTGATGCCATCCAGCCATCTCATCCTCGGTCGTCCCCTTCTCCTCCTGCCCCCAAACCCTCCCAGCATCAGAGTCTTTTCCAATGAGTCAACTCTTCGCATGAGGTGGCCAAAGTACTGGAGTTTCAGCTTTAGCATCA
>SJYX01004530.1:121383-137858 GCA_006410675.1 Oreotragus oreotragus | reverse complement strand
TCCACAGTTTATTGTGATCCACACAGTCAAAGGCTTTGGCATAGTCAATAAAGCAGAAATAGATGTTTTTCTGGAACTCTCTTGCTTTTTTCATGATCCAGCGGATGTTGGCAATTTGATCTCTGGTTCCTCTGCCTGTTCTAAAACCAGCTTGAACATCAGGGAGTTCACGGTTCACATATTGCTGAAGCCTGGCTTGGAGAATTTTGAGCATTACTTTACTAGCGTGTGAGATGAGTGCAATTGTGCGGTAGTTTGAGCATTCTTTGGCATTGCCTTTCTTTGGAATTGGAATGAAAACTGACCTTTTCCAGTTCTGCGGCCACTGCTGAGTTTTCCAAATTTGCTGGCATATTGAGTGCAGCACTTTCAACAGCATCATCTTTCAGGATTTGAAACAGCTCAACTGGAATTCCGTCACCTCTACTAGCTTTGTTCTTAGTGATGCCTTCTAAGGCCCATTTGACTTCACATTCCAAGATGTCTGGCTCTAGATTAGTGATCACATCCTCATGATTATCTGTGTCGTGAAGATCTTTTCTGTACAGTTCTTCTGTGTATTTTTAAGCTGTTTAATCGTGATGACTTTTCATGAAGCCATTGAAAACAACTGAAGACTCTGAGAGCACAAAACAGAAGGCAATGTTATTGGCTTTAAAGCCAAGCATGGCATCACAGCAGAGAGAAGATTTTACATAAGCACTTTTTCCTCATTTTGGAGAATTCTTATCAATAAAATAGGTCGTATGATTAAAGGCATGAAGAAAAATGAGTATAGTGCTTTCAGGTGTCATGAAGTTACATACTGTGACAAGGATGCCTGGAGTTTAATGGAAAGTGTGACCCCTAAGTTTGAATAAGAATACTTTGTGAAAAAGGAAAAAGAAAGAAAGTGAATATATAGTGTTCTAATAAACTTTGACCTCTCAGCAATAAACAATCATGGAACTTTTTTAAAAATTACTTATTTTGTAGAGAGAAAATTGCCATTAGAAACAAATCAAGGATTGAAAAAGTGAATGTTGTCATTTTAGACTAGGCCATATGATTTAGAGACTATCAACAACAAGCAGAACTATAAACACTATAAATATTTAGAGGTTTCTATAATAGTATGTATCTATTTGGTTTATATTTTATCGCTGATGTCTTTGTGTACAATTAACAGGTGGTATTGAGCCAAAAACTGATGCTTTTGAACTGTGGTATTGGAGAAGACTCTTGAGAGTCCCTGGAATGTAAAGGGATCAAACCAGTCAGTTCTAAAGGAAATTAGTTCTGAATATTCATTGGAAGGACTGATGCTGAAACGCCAATGCTTTGGTCACCTGATGCGAAGAGCTGACTCATTGGAAAAGACCCTGATGTTGAGAAAGATTGAAGGCAGGAGGAGAAGGGGATGACAGAGGAAGAAATGGTTGGATGGCATCACAGATTTAATGGACATGAGTTTAAGCTAGCTCCAGGAGTTGGTGATGGACAGGGAAGCCTGTTGTGCTGCAGTTCACGGGGTCACAAAGAGTAGGACACAAAGAGTGACTGAACTGACTGATGTCAGTTTCTGGTTATTATTTTTTGAATGTGGTTGCAACAAAATTCAGTGAAATAAGCAAGTGTACGTTAATGTTCACTAGTCTGTGAGTCAGCTGGAGAAATCTTTGTGTGTCAACAGGGCATACTCATGCATCTCTGGGTAAGAATCTAAGCTAACAATGGCTGGGCTCTGTCTCATGTTTGGCTGTAGGCTATTAGACAGTCTCAAGCTCTACCTGCCTCATTAAGAAGGCTAGTCTCATAAATGACAAAATATCAATACAATCATGTTCTGTTGGAAGAAATAAGTCACAAGTTAAAACTCTGGTGAAACTGATGTTACTGTTTGACGATAAGTGAGCAAAATCATATGGCAAAGATTATAGATATAGGACAGTACTGTGGTTTGGGTCATGATCAATCTGTTACAGTCTGTTTTCACCTTTTCAAGTAAACCCCTACCCGTTGGTCATAATGTCATAAAACCAAATGCTTTTAGGATCAAGTGAATGATAGAAGGTGTGAAAATATCTGAACTATAGGGACGTATTACGCATGGCAAATCAGTGAGCAGGTAGTTACTACAAAGGTAATTTCAAAGATTATTTTAAAAACAAAACATTCTAGACACATTTGAAGGAAACCCATGGCTGATTCATGTCAATGTATGGCAAAAACCACTACAAATATTGTAAAGTAATTAGCTCCAATTAAAATAAATAAATTTAAAAAAAATTTTAAATCATCCTTTGGTTATATTATCTCATTAAAGAAAGGCTAATTTTATTATGCAATATTAATTTTAATTATACAAATTTCTGATTTCAATACTTAATAGTTGAATTTGCAGTATTTTCCTCTACCAACACAGTAGATTTTTCAGTGCAATAGTTAGTTTTATTTTTCTTCCAGGACAAGCTCATCCTATATAGTAATCTGTTTGCTATCTTTTATAGCTTCATGATGCATTGTGAACAAATTCTCCAAGTACAGAAATTTTAGTTCATTTCTTTTCAGGAATAATTTCAGTAACATGAATATCAACATAATTCAAGATGTTAATCCATCATTCTGTTTTCAGTTTTATCATTTCATTTCTTAATATAGTTTTTGCTGTTTTACTGCTAGCCAGAATTGCAAAACAAAAATGCTCAGGATAATTAGTAATATTAATGTTGAGCACATTACATCTGAAAGCAGGCACAAAATAGTTGATAATTCCCCAACACAAACAATAAATTATTTAGCCATCAACAATGGTCTATAGGAAAATTTCTGTTTTTAATATATACCTATGTAAGTTTGATAGTGTCACTTTTCAATTTTGTTTTGGTTGTTTGTGTTTTTACTGTCATATATAAAAGGAAAATAATAACGCCAAGGCCAAAGTTAAGGAGATTCCTCCCTACATTCTCTTATGTGAGTTTTTGTGGTTTAAAACCTTATGTTTAAATGTTTGATCCACTTCAAGTTGATTTCTGTGTAAGAGAGTGGTTTGATTTCAGTTATTTGCATATGATTATACATTAATCCCAACACTGTTTTCTGAAGATATTACTCTTCTGCTATTGATATTCTTGGCTCCCATGTTGATCATAAGTATGGAGATTTAATTCTGGGTTCTCTGTTCTGCCCCACTGTTCCATGCTTCTATTTTTATGCCAATACTGTACTGTTTTAATTACCATATCTTTGTAGTATAGNTCTTCTGCTATTGATATTCTTGGCTCCCATGTTGATCATAAGTATGGAGATTTAATTCTGGGTTCTCTGTTCTGCCCCACTGTTCCATACTTCTATTTTTATGCCAATACTGTACTGTTTTAATTACCATATCTTTGTAGTATAGCTTAAAATCCAGAAGTGTGATGCCTCCAACTTTTTCCTTCTTTCTCAGGATGGTAATGACTATTCAAAATTTTATGTTTCCATACATATTTTAAAAATACAGACATGATATTGTATTATAATCACAAAACTGGTTAAGAAATTGGTTCTTAACTATTCCCACAGTAAAAAAGAAATAAAAATTATGTGACATAATAGAGGTGCTGACAATCTCTACAATGGCAATCATTTTAAAATTAATAATTGTAACAAATTAAGAAGTTATACACCTTAAATTTGCACAGTTATATGCAAAATATAACTTTATAATATTTTAAAATTTTTTATAAATTTTTAATAATATCAGAAAACTAAGATCATGACATCCAGTTCCATAATTTCATGGCAAAAAGAAGAGGAAACAATGGAAACAGTGTGAGACTTTATTTTGGGGGTCTCCAGAATCACTACAGATGGTGACTACAGCCATGAAATAAGACACATGCTCCTTGGAAGAAAAGTTATGACCAACCTAGACAGTTCAGAAAACTAAGATCATGACATCCAGTTCCATAATTTCATGGCAAAAAGAAGAGGAAACAATGGAAACAGTGTGAGGCTTTATTTTGGGGGTCTCCAGAATCACTACAGATGGTGACTACAGCCATGAAATAAGACACATGCTCCTTGGAAGAAAAGTTATGACCAACCTAGACAGCATACTAAGAAGCAGAGACATTACTTTGCCAACAAACATTTGTCTAGTCAAACCTATGTTTTTTCCAATAGTTATGTATGGATGTGAGAGTTAGACCTTAAAGAAAGCTGAGCACAGAAGAATTGACGCTTTTGAGCTGTGGTGTTGGAAAAGACCCTTGAAAGTCCCTTGGACTGCAAGGAAGTCCAACTAGTCCATCCTAAAGGAAATCAGTCGTGAATATTCATCAGAAGGACTGATGCTGAAGTTAAAGCTCCAATAGTTTGGTCACCTGATGCAAAGAACTAACTCATTGGAAAAGACCCTGATGCTGGGAAAGATTGAAGGCAGGAGGAGAAGGGGACACGAGGATGAGATGGTTGGATGACATCACCGACGTGAGTTTGAGTAAGCTCCTGGAGTTGGTGATGGACAGGGAAGCCTCGTGTGCTGCAGTCCATGGGGTCACAACGAGTCACATGACTAAGCAACTGAACCAAACTGAATATGTAAAATACATTCAAGTTAAAAATAAAAATAATAGCTGCCTTGGTGAAACATCAATATATGTCTTTTGTAATGTATCAAAAGTTGTATAATCTAATCTAACATTAGTGAATGACTACCAGAGGTTATGGGCCTTCCCTGTTGGCTCAGTGGTAAAGAACCTGCCTGCCAATATAGGGGATGTAAGAGACATAGTTGTGCTCCCTGGGTTAGGAACATCTCCTGGAGAAGGAAATGGTCATCTACCTGAGTATTCTTGTCTGCAGAATTCCATGCACAGAGAAGTCTGGCAAGCTACAGTCCCTGGAATCACAGAGTCAGACAGGACTGAGAGAGTGAACCTTTGTGAGAAGGCCTTAAAAATAACTGAGAAAAGAAGAGAGGCAAAAAAGCAAAGGAAAAAAGAAAGACAATTCCAGAAAAACATCTCATTATGCTTTATTGACTATGCTAAAGCTTTGCACTGTGTTGCTCACAAAAAAAAATATGAAAAAATTTTTAAAGAGATGGGAATAACAAAGCACCTCACCTGCCTCCTGAGAAATCAGTTTGTAGGTCAAGCAGCAATAGTTAAAACTGAACATGGAACAAAGGACTAGTTCCAAATGGGGAAAGGAGTAAGTCAAGGCTGTATATTGTCACCCTGCCTACTTAAGTTTTATTCAGAGTACATCATGCGAAATGCTGGGCTGAATGAAGCACAAGCTGGGATAAAGATTTCCAGGAGTAATATCAGTAACCTCAGTGTATAATGCAGAATACACTATCCTTATGGCAGAAAGTGAAAAGGAACTAAAGAGGCTGTTGATGAAAGTGGAAAAAGAGAGTGGAAAAATTGGCTTAAAATTCAGCATTTCAAAGAAGGAAGATCATGGCATCTGGGCCTATCACTTCTTGGCAAGTAGATGAGGAAACAATGGAATAATGAAAGACTTTGTTTTCTTGGGCTCCAGAACAACTGAATATGGTGACTGCAGCCATGAGATTAAAAGACACTTGCTCCTTGGAAGAAAATCTATGAACAAACAAGACAGCATATTAAAAAGCAGAGACATTATTTTGCTGACAATGTTCCATCTACTCAAAGCTATGATTTTTCCAGTAGTCATGTATGGATGTGAGATTTGGATCATAAAGAAATTGACCACTGAAGAATTGAAGCTTTTGAACTGTGATGTTGGTAAAGACTCTTGAGAGACACTTGGTCTGCAAGGAGATCAAACCAAGCAATTAAAGGAATACAGTCCTAAATATTCATTGGAAGGACTGATGCTGAAACTAAAGCTTCAATATTTTGGCTACCTGATGGGATTAACTGATTCAGAAAAGACCTTGATGCTGGGAAAGATTGAAGGCAGGAGGAGAAGGCAATGACAGAGGATGAGATGATTGGGTGGCATCACTGAATCAATGGATATGAGTTTGAGCAATCTTCAGCCTGTAATTATGGACAGAGAAGCCTGGTATGTTGCAGTCCATGGGGTCACAAAAAGTCAGACATGACTGAGTGACTGAATTGAACTGAACTGAACTAATCCAACTGAATGCAGAGTTCCAAAGAATAGTGAGGAGACATAAGAAAGCCTTCCTCAGTGACCAATGCAAGATATAGAAGAGAACAATAACATGGGAAAGGCTAGAGATCAACATTTCATGCAAAGATGGGCATAATAAAGGACAGAAATTGTATCGACCTAACAGAAGCAGACGATATTAAGAGGTGGCAAGAATATACAGAAAAACTATACAAAAAAGATCATGATCCAGATAACCACCATGATGTGATTACTCACCCAGAGCCAAACATCCCAGAATGCAAAGTCAAGTAGAACTGAGGAAGCATCACTACGAATAAAGCTAGTGGAGGTGATGGAATTCCAGTTGAGCTATTTCAAATCCTTCAAAATGTTGCTGTGAAAGTGTTGCACTCAATATGCCAGCAAATTTGGAAAACTGAACAGTGGCCACAGGAATGGAAAAGGTCATTTTTCATTCCAATCCCAAAGAAAGGAAATACCAAAGAATGCTCAAACTACCACACAATTGCACTCATCTTACATGCTAGTAAAGTAATGCTCAAAATTCTCCCAGCCAGGCTTTAGATGGTGACTACAGCCATGAAATAAGACACATGCTCCTTGGAAGAAAAGTTATGACCAACCTAGACAGGATACTAAGAAGCAGAGACATTACTTTGCCAACAAACATTTGCCTAGTCAAACCTATGTTTTTTCCAATAGTCATGTATGGATGTGAGAGTTAGATCTTAAAGAAAGCTGAGCACAGAAGAATTGACGCTTTTGAGCTGTGGTGTTGGAAAAGACTCTTGAAAGTCCCTTGGACTGCAAGGAAGTCCAACTAGTCCATCCTAAAGGAAATCAGTCATGAATATTCATCAGAAGGACTGATGCTGAAGTTAAAGCTCCAATAGTTTTGTCACCTGATGCAAAGAACTAACTCATTGGAAAAGACCCTGATGCTGGGAAAGATTGAAGGCAGGAGGAGAAGGGGACGCGAGGATGAGATGGTTGGATGACATCACCGACGTGAGTTTGAGTAAGCTCCTGGAGTTGGTATTGGACAGGGAAGCCTCGTGTGCTGCAGTCCATGACGTCACAACGAGTCACATGACTAAGCAACTGAACCAAACTGAATATGTAAAATACATTCAAGTTAAAAATAAAAATAATAGCTGCCTTGGTGAAACATCAATATATGTCTTTTGTAATGTATCAAAAGTTGTATAATCTAATCTAACATTAGTGAATGACTACCAGGGGTTATGGGCCTTCCCTGTTGGCTCAGTGGTAAAGAACCTGCCTGCCAATATAGGGGATGGAAGAGACATAGTTGTGCTCCCTGGGTTAGGAACATCTCCTGGAGAAGGAAATGGTTATCTACCTGAGTATTCTTGTCTGCAGAATTCCATGCACAGAGAAGTCTGGTCCTAACATTAGTGGATGACTACCAGGGGTTATGGGCCTTCCCTGTTGGCTCAGTGGTAAAGAACCTGCCTGCCAATATAGGGGATGGAAGAGACATAGTTGTGCTCCCTGGGTTAGGAACATCTCCTGGAGAAGGAAATGGTTATCTACCTGAGTATTCTTGTCTGCAGAATTCCATGCACAGAGAAGTCTGGCAAGCTACAGTCCCTGGAATCACAGAGTCAGACAGGACTGAGAGAGTGAACATTTGTGAGAAGGCCTTAAAAATAACTGAGAAAAGAAGAGAGGCAAAAAAAGCAAAGGAAAAAAGAAAGACAATTCCAGAAAAAACACCTCATTATGCTTTATTGACTATGCTAAAGCTTTGCACTGTGTTGCTCACAAAAAAATGTGAAAAAATTTTTAAAGAGATGGGAATAACAAAGCACCTCACCTGCCTCCTGAGAAATCAGTTTGTAGGTCAAGCAGCAATAGTTAAAACTGAACATGGAACAAAGGACTAGTTCCAAATGGGGAAAGGAGTAAGTCAAGGCTGTATATTGTCACCCTGCCTACTTAAGTTTTATTCAGAGTACATCATGCGAAATGCTGGGCTGAATGAAGCACAAGCTGGGATAAAGATTTCCAGGAGTAATCTCAGTAATCTCAGTGTATAATGCAGAATACACTACCCTTATGGCAGAAAGTGAAAAGGAACTAAAGAGGCTGTTGATGAAAGTGGAAAAGGAGAGTGGAAAAGTTGACTTAAAACTCAGCATTTCAAAGAAGGAAGATCATGGCATCTGGGCCTATCACTTCTTGGCAAATAGATGAGGAAACAATGGGATAGTGAAAGACTTTTTTTTTTCTTGGGCTCCAAAACAACTGAATATGGTGACTGCAGCCATGAGATTAAAAGGCACTTGCTCCTTGGAAGAAAATCTATGAACAAACAAGACAGCATATTAAAAAGCAGAGACATTACTTTGCTGACAATGTTCCATCTACTCAAAGCTATGATTTTTCCAGTAGTCATGTATGGATGTGAGATTTGGATCATAAAGAAATTGACCACTGAAGAATTGAAGCTTTTGAACTGTGATTTTGGTAAAGACTCTTGAGAGACACTTGGTCTGCAAGGAGATCAAACCAAGCAATTAAAGGAATACAGTCCTGAATATTCATTGGAAGGACTGATGCTGAAACTAAAGCTTCAATATTTTGGCTACCTGATGGAATTAACTGATTCAGAAAAGACCTTGATGCTGGGAAAGATTGAAGGCAGGAGGAGAAGGCAATGACAGAGGATGAGATGATTGGGTGGCATCACTGAATCGATGGATATGAGTTTGAGCAATCTCCAGCCTGTAATTATGGACAGGGAAGCCTGGTATGTTGCAGTCCACGGGGTCACAAAAAGTCAGACATGACTGAGTGACTGAATTGAACTGAACTGAACTAATCCAACTGAATGCAGAGTTCCAAAGAATAGTGAGGAGACATAAGAAAGCCTTCCTCAGTGACCAATGCAAGATATAGAAGAGAATAATAAAATGGGAAAGGCTAGAGATCAACATTTCATGCAAAGATGGGCATAATAAAGGACAGAAATTGTATCGACCTAACAGAAGCAGACGATATTAAGAGGTGGCAAGAATATACAGAAAAACTATACAAAAAAGATCATGATCCAGATAACCACCATGATGTGATTACTCACCCAGAGCCAAACATCCCAGAATGCAAAGTCAAGTAGAACTGAGGAAGCATCACTACGAATAAAGCTAGTGGAGGTGATGGAATTCCAGTTGAGCTATTTCAAATCCTTCAAAATGTTGCTGTGAAAGTGTTGCACTCAATATGCCAGCAAATTTGGAAAACTGAACAGTGGCCACAGGAATGGAAAAGGTCATTTTTCATTCCAATCCCAAAGAAAGGAAATACCAAAGAATGCTCAAACTACCACACAATTGCACTCATCTTACATGCTAGTAAAGTAATGCTCAAAATTCTCCCAGCCAGGCTTAGCAATACATGAACCATGAACTTCCAGCTGTTCATTCAAGCTTTAGAAAAGGCAGAGGAATGAGAGATCAAATTGTCAACATTACCTGGATCATGAAAAAAGCAAGAGAGTTCCATAAAAACATCTATTTCTGCTTTCTTGACTATGCTAAAGCCTTTGACTGTGTGAATCACAATAAAGTGTGGAAAATTCTGAAAAAGATGAGAATACCAGAGCACCTGCCCTGCCTCTTGAGAAACCTATATGCAGGTCAGGAAGCAACAGTTAGAACTGGACATGGAAAAACAGACTGGTTCCAAATAGGAAAAGGAATACATCAAAGCTGTGTATTATCACCCTGCTTATTTAACTTATATGCAGAGTACATCATGAGAAACACTGGACTGGATGAAACACAAGCTGGAATCAAGATTGCCGGGAGAAATATCAATAACCTCAGATATGCAGATGACACCACCCTTAAGGCAGAAAGTGAAGAAGAACTAAAGGGCCTTTTGATGAAAGTGAAAGAGGAGAGTGAAAAAGTTGGCTTAAGGATCAACATTCAGAAAACAAAGATCCCAGTGCACCAGCCCCAAGCATCCTGTATCCTGCATCGAACCTAGACTGACAACCCAGAGGGATGGTAATGGGGAGGGAGGTGGGAGGGGTGTTCAGGATTGGGAACATGCGTATACCCGTGGAGGGTTCATGTTGATGTATGGCAAAACCAAACAATATTGTAAAGTAATTAGCTTACAATTAAAATAAATAAATTTAAATTAAAAAAAAAAAGAAAACAAAGATCATTGCATCCAGTCCCATCACTTCATGGCAAATAGATGGGAAAACAGTGAACAATGGCTGACTTTATTTTGGGGGGCTCCAAAATCACTGCAGTTGGTGATTGAAACCATGAAATTAAAAGACGTCTATTCCTTGGAAGGAAAATTATGACCAACCTAGACAGCGTATTCAAAAGCAGAGACATTACTTTGCCAACAAAAGTCCATCTAGTCAAGTCTATGGCTTTTCCAGTAATCATGTATGGATATGAGAGTTGGACTATAAAGAAAGCTGAACACAGAAGAATTGGTACTTTTGGACTGTGGTGTTGGAGAAGATTCTTGAGAGTCCCTTGGACTGCAAGGAGATCCAACCAGTCCATTCTAAGGGAGTTCAGTCCTGGATGTTCAGTGAAAAGACTGATGTTGAAGCGAAGCTGAAACTCCAATCCTTTGGCCACCTAATGCAAAGAGCTGATTCACTGGAAAAGACCCTGAAGCTGGGAAATATTGAAGGCAGGAGGAGAAGGGGATGACAGAGGATGAGATGGTTGGATGCCATCACTGACTCAATGGATATGAGTTTGAGTAAACTCCAGGAGTTGGTGATGGACAGAGAGGCCTGGTGTGCTGCAGTCGATGTGGCTGCAAAGCGTCTGATATGACTGAGCAACTGAACTGAACTGAACTGAGGATATACAGCCTGGTACTGATGAGAATTCTGTTACAAGCAAGGACAGCAACTGACTGAGACTCGTTGTTAATTTTTTGCCCTTTGCATAGTGTGGAAACCACAAACACTATTCACATGTATATGTAGGAGATGACAGAATTAGAAAATTGTCTACCTGTATTGTGTGCCCTCTGCATGAAAATCGTTTGATTTACTGTTTCTCACATAGAAAAGTCATTATATTTTTCAACATCATATTCTCCCCTGTGGTGGTCATTTTATATAAGTTTATCTTTAATATATTGAAGAAATACAGAGTTTTTTTGTTTTTTTGTTGTTGCAAAAAGATACACTGTGATAACACAGTCTTGTATTCATGTCAATAAGCAAATGTTTCATTTTTTTCAGTGTATGTATCAAAAAATGGTAAAATATATTATTTTTAAAGTGTCTCTCTGATTTGCAAAGTTGAGTTTACAATAACTATATTGACTCTCACTGATAATGCTCTCAAATTAAAATAAGTAATTCATAAAGCAGGTTCTGTTTGAATGTAGTTTCTATGTCTTTTTTTCCTGCAGTTTACTGCCTAAGGAAAACAAATATTTCACCAGTATTAATGACAACCCACTCTGGTACTCTTGCCTGGAGAATCCCAGGGATGGGGGAGTCTGGTGGGCTGCCATCTATGGGGTCGCACAGAGTCGGACACGACTGAAGCGACTTAATTGAATGTAGTTTCTATGTCTTTTTTTCCTGCAGTTTACTGCCTAAGGAAAACAAATATTTCACCAGTATTAATGACAACCCACTCTGGTACTCTTGCCTGGAGAATCCCAGGAATGGGGGAGTCTGGTGGGCTGCCATCTATGGGGTCGCACAGAATCGGACACGACTGAAGCGACTTAATAGCAGCAGCAGCAGCATTATATGCTACAAACCCAAGACACATAAATAACACTGACTATAGGACACATACAACAAAGGAATATTGGATGTATTACTCTTATTCTTAAGACTGTAGCATGTACAGTTCATTTGTGGGAGTAAACGCATTATTAATTTTATGCAAAGTTATCAGTTCTTATGAAGAGAAGTTCTAATGTATCTAGACAAACTCTAAGCAGTTGCAAATCCATTTACTCTATTATCATTAACTGTTCTAATTCCTTTCTCTATACTCCACCTAAGAATTTAAGAGATATCAAGGTAGTATTGGGACTTGTAAGATAGTCATGGCAGAAATACAAGGAAACTTTAGAAACCCTCATGGGATCAACTGGAAAAGAAAATAAAGGAGGGAGTTTTATAAGAAGGTGTTTTGGATATGTCTTCCAAGCCACAGGAAAACATATTTTGTTGACAGTTCCAGGAATTCCCAGCCTGGTTGCCTGCCCTAGGACCTCACACCACAGGTACCCTCATGGGATCAACTGGAAAAGAAAATAAAGGAGGGGGCAGTTTTATCTAAGAAGGTGTTTTGGATATGTCTTCCAAGCCACAGGAAAACATATTTTGTTGACAGTTCCAGGAATTCCCAGCCTGGTTGCCTGCCCTAGGACCTCACACCACAGGAAGAACTTACCCACGTGATTCACTTTACTCTGAAATGAAATTTCATTCATCAGTTTGATTTGCTAAAATGACCTATTAGGGAAGAAGATGAAGCAGCCTTGGGTGAGCTTTGGGTGATATCTTTAGTAGTATTCAACACAGTTTTTCATCCAAAAATATTAATGGACAACAACTATTATCAAGCTTCACACACCCACAATTATTCTAATCAATATCACCAGATTCAAGATAACACACACCTTAAAATACAGAATAAGATCTTGTATAAAAACTAAAGAAAAC
This sequence comes from Oreotragus oreotragus, assembly GCA_006410675.1. Taxonomy (NCBI): domain Eukaryota; kingdom Metazoa; phylum Chordata; class Mammalia; order Artiodactyla; family Bovidae; genus Oreotragus; species Oreotragus oreotragus. The sequence goes on along the minus strand of SJYX01004530.1, from coordinate 125,050 downwards.
ATAAGCAGTTATAAAATAAAATCCACATTTTACCACATTTGCAGCACAGTAGTGATTTTAAAATGAATGGAGGAGGGGAATTTTAGTCTAACTGAGCAGTATAAATAAAAAAAAGACTCTTACCAAGATATATCCTGGTAGAATTTTGAACATCTATAGTAAAGAAGATATTCTAAAAGTTTTCAAGCTAAATGCTACTACTGTGAGAGATAAATTTCAAAACTACTTACATTTAGATGGCATTTAAAGCCTTAATACTGGGTCAGAACATCTAGTGACCTTGTAGAGAAAGAGCAGAGTCTGTGTTGGAGAAATCTAGGGAACTCCAAAATTCAGAGAGTTAAAAGTATAAAATATAAAGTATATAAAACTAGCCATACATGAAACCTGATAAATAATGCAGACAGTAAAGCCAAAATTATATATTCTGTTTGTGTGTTTGTGCTGTGAATATGCAGTTAAAGAATGATCTATATGTATAAAAGATATAAAGGATATCTATATACTTCTATATATTACTTCTGAAGCATCTATTAATATGGAGACAAAGAATGAACAATTGGACAAAATTTAAAGCTATGGCTTCCCTAGTTGCTCATTTTGCTGTCTACAGAGACACAACCAAAGTATAAAGACACAGACAGTTTAAACATAGATCATGGGTTAATGCTGCATTCATTTTCCATGATGCGTAATTAATTTCCACAAACATAGCATTGCAGTGCCACACATTCATCTTCTCACTGCTTTGTGGACCAAATGTTCAGGCACCGCTTAGCTGCATCCTCTGTTTTGTGTCCCACAAAGCTGTGTTCGTATCATCCCAGGAATGGGCCCTCACGTGAAGGCTCAGCTAGAAAGAAACTTCTTCCCCAATAGCACAGCTGTTGATACCATTCTTTCCTGGCAGTGGTATAATTCAGGGAGTTTTATTCTTCAAATCCAGGAAGTAGGGAAAGAGATGCAAGATGAATGCTACACAATGAACCAAGTTATGCAATCATTCTCACCCCATTCCCTAAAAATCAGCTGTGTTTGTATATACAAAAAGCAAATAACTTAGTTACATTAAAATAATAACTCCATTTCCACAACATCAAACAAAACTCAAGGAGAGAAGAGAGAACATTGAAAGTTGGTGGCAGCTTTGAGATCAAAGGTGACTGTACCCTGTGGGAGAGAACTGACTGGTGGGAACACTGGACATAGTTGATACATAACATTTTAGATACTAGAAAAAGCAGATGTTAAATTCTGAGTAGAGTAGAAATACTGATTTCCATAGTAGAAAGGATAACTTTCAATTATAACTAGACAGGAGGGTGAAAGTGGAGGCATGTATGCCATTTGGTGTTCAGGTTAATGACAGAAAGTTTAAGAAAATTCTTATGCTTTTTTTTTTAATGTTTGCTGCATTATACAATATCAAGTTAATTACTGAGAACAGAGGAGACAGAGCTAAAGAAAAGGCAAATATTTTAACATTTATTTTTTAATATAAATTTATTTATTTTAATTGGAGGTTAATTACTTTACAATATTGTATTGGTTTTGCCATACATCAACACGAATCTGCCACAGGTATACATGTGTTCCCCATCCTGAACGCCCCTCCCTCCTCCCTCCCCGTACCATCCCTCTGGGTCGTCCCAATGCACCAGCCCCAAGCAACCAGTATCATGCATCAAATCTGGATTTGTAACTCATTTCATATATGGTATTATACATGTTTCAATGTCATTCTCCCAAATCATCCTACCCTCTCCCTCTCCCACAGGGTCCAAAAGACTGTTGTATACATTTGTGTCTTTTGCTGTTTTGCATACAGGGTTTTGGATGTGAGGTTGAGCTTTGAACAGGGGAACTGAGTAAGGTTATTGTTTGTTATTTGAGGTACGGGCTACATTTGAGAGTGACTCATCTGTTCACTTGCAACTTTTCTCTGGAATTGATGAGTAATACTGCTGCCACATTTACGTGGCTGAAAGATAACAATGAGATAAGGATATTGGTTAAAGGATGTTTCAATATTAGATGATGACACCTGAGCATATGTGCCAGAAGAAAAACGTGTGTGCATGTTCAATCGAGTTCAGCTCTGTGACCCCATGGACTGTAGCCTACCAAGTCCACCATCTATGAGATTTTACAGGTAAGAATAATGGAGTACATTGCCTTTCCCTTGTCCAGGGGATTTTCCTGACCCAGGGATTGAATCAATGTCTCTTTCATCTCCTACATTACCAGGTGGATTCTTTACCTCTAGCGCCACCTGGGTTGCCTCAACCATACATGCAAGAAGAAAAACAATATGAAATGATAACATATGAGAAAGAAAAAAAAAAGAAGAAGAAGAAACTTGAATAGAGTGCCCTGATTTGTTTTATAACTGGTGTACTGGTCGTATTATACTGAATCAAAAAGTTGCTGACATTCTTCCACTTATGTTCTACAAGAAAGTGATTCCTTCGTATTATGTGAATTTATCTCAGAGTGATTAAAGTCCAAGGATATGGCCCTGGGATGAGATGATTGAAAGAACGTAGGATACAATTGCTAAAGTGACAGAAAATATGGAGAGGGAGATGAAGATGGCAGACCAGGAAAATGCTGAGCACCCTCATTAGAACATTGAAAATACATCTACATGTGGAGCAACTCTCACTGAAAACAAGCTGAAGAGTCACAGAATAACCCATTTACAACCAAGGCTGTAAAGAAAGATCCACAGAGTCAGGTAGAAAAGGAAGAGAAGCAATCAAGTCAGAACCTTCCTCTTAGGATGAAACAGAGCACAGAGGGGAAATATACAGACTTGGATATCCTTTCTGGGGAGTAAGCAGTTCAGACCACATATTGAGCACCCCAGCCCTGGGGTCAGCCTCCAGAGAGACAAGTCCTCTTAGCTAGCTTGAAAATTTATGGGACTAACAAGAGGGCTGTAAGACACCATGATCCCACTCAGGAAAAGGATGCACACACTTGCCTACTCTTGGGAACAAGGCAAAGGAAGCAGATTGAAACTGCCTGGGACTTCATCCAGTTATACCCAGGGATCCCAGCACATGCCCTGGCCCACACAGTACCTGCTCCAGGGTACAGAAGGGAATTCTATCAAATATATTAAAAAGAGCTACTACTTATCTTTATCAAGCTATTATAAGAAATTAAAGAGGAGGAAAAGTCTCAAATTCACTCTATAAGGCCACTATTACCTTGATACTAAAAGGCTACACAAAGACACTACAAAAAAAGAAAAATCACATGCCAATATCTCTGATGAAGTTAGATGCAAAAAATTCTCAATGAAATATTTTCAAACTAAATCCAACAATTTACAGAAAGAATCATACATTGTGATCAAGTGGGATTTATTCTAATGATACAAGGATGATTCGATATCAACAAATCAGTGTGATACATCACATTAACAAAACAAATGATAAATATCACATTATCATTTGAATAAATACAGAAAAAGCATTTGACATAAATGTAGCACCCATTTACGGTAAAAACTATCATCAAAGTAAGAATGCGGGGAATACTCCTCAATATACTAAAGACCATTTTTGACAAGCCCACTAATAATATCAAGGGGGCTTCCCTGGTAGATCAGTAAGGTCATTTCAGTCTGTCATGCCACACTCTTTGTGACCCCATGTAC
>SJYX01004530.1:88880-106379 GCA_006410675.1 Oreotragus oreotragus | reverse complement strand
TATAAAGACCTATTTTAATAGTAAAATATTAAATTAAAAGCCATGCTAGATAAACCAAACCTGTCAACAGAACTGAGGTTTTTCTTGCTTGATTCTGTATAATGAAATGAGAGAATAATAGTTAATGTTAGAATAGATTCACCTAAAACATATTTTTCCATTTTGAAACTATAAGACCCACAATATAAAACTGTTTTTTGTTTTTCTTTGCTGTTGCTGTTCAGTTGCTTGGTGTTTCATTTAATTTGAGAAGAGGTTAAAAGGAGAAAATGTTTTGGATCCCTAAAAACATATGAATATTACCTTGTTTGGTTGGTATAGGGAGAACCTCTGAACTTCCTAATCCCAGGAAATATATTAGCATTTGTCAAAACAAAAATGGATACCTTCCTACCCCCCAGAGTATTTAACCACATTGCCCCCCTCAGCATTTGTTTCTAGAAATCATATACTTATTTTCATGCCTGCAAATCTCTACTGAGAGACCCAAATAATTCAGATATTCAAATATCAGTTCTTGGAGGACGTGAAAGAAGCAGTTTTCATTTTCAGTTTCCATTACATATTTTCCCTCCATTCAATCTTTTTGAGATCAGTAGGCAGTCTGCAGGGTACAATTAGAAATGAAAACCCAACCAAAACTTGGAGAAATGTATGTTGGATTAGGGAAACAGCCCTGGGAATATCTATTGAATTCCCCAGCATTTAGCATGTGTAATTTCTCAGTAAGGAATGTGCATTAGAGAATGTGAAAGGCCAGAATTTCTCCCTCTACACTCCCTCTTTTTTTTTAACCATAAATAGAGTTCCCTTTGACTGAGTCTGGAGGTGCTTCATGAACAGAGGCCAAAGGAGGCTAATGCTGGCTCCCAATTCTAACTATAAGGATTGTCCAACATTTGCATTCACTCAGTCTCACTTGAAATCTTTGGTTCTGGAAAGAAAAAAGAACTTGACAATCTGGCTAACATCTGGTTTTCTGGCAGCAACTTAAAACTTTGCTGCAGCTCTCAGTTTTAAGGTATTGCGGAACTCCATGTAGATAGTGCCTGATTTTGGAAAGTTTAATGAAGCAGATGGCTCTCTTAAATAGAAAAATCTAACTACAGGAGGCAAACTCCCAACAAGCTCCCTCAAAGGAGCAATTGTTCTATTCCCCGACACCTACTCTGCCAGCACCATGGGAAATCACTTTACAACTTGTTACCAACTTTTAAAAAGTGAAATAATACCTAAAGACTAAAGCCATCAATTGTAGGCCTTTATCTCATTTCTTAATCTCCTGGTTATCAGCATCTTCTATAACTCTTTCTTGGAGAAGTTCAAATTTCTTCCCTATCTAGAGTCTCCCCCATACAGGATGAAGATTTTACTTAATTTTATTTTCAGTCCAAAAAAAAAAGGGAGCACACATTTAAACTTCTGTCCCTCAGAATCACCTTCTATTCTAAGGATTTATATTACTTCAATCAACTATTTTCATTACACATCAACTAATCCCTCGTGGCTTAGGATGCACACATCAGAAAATGCCCCATAATTTAACTTTCTGTTCACAACTCCTTCTAGAACCTCAAAGGAGCAACTTAGCAACTATCTTAAATCAGCCACAAATACTCTGAACATCATATTTTTCTCCTATATGAAGGAGAAGAGAAGACATATGCCTTCCCACTCGGTACAACAATAAAATTCTATTACCTACTATAGAAATATGTTTAAATTCAAACTTTATCAGTTTCATTCATTCATTCTTCCCTACTGCCAGTTTCAATAGGGCATGTGGTACACAATTAACTCTTTTATATCATTATATTTCTTCTCATTTCATTAAAACAACCTTCAGAATTGTAGAAATCAATGTCGACCTTTGACCAATATAAAGTTGAATTTCCCTAGGGCATAAGGCAGGTATAATTATGACACTGTCTTAGTCACTGTATTTTTTGCTACAAAAAAAAAAACAGAAATTCTACTCAAACTGACTGACTAAAGGGAGGAATTTATTAGGTCATATGACTGGAGAAAGGACAGGAAAGAAAGTGCCAGAAAAACTTTTTATTTTTTTTATTTCACTTTATTTTACAATACTGTATTGGTTTTGCCATACATCAACAGGAATCTGCCACGGGTGTACATGTGTTCCCAATCCTGAACCCCCCTCCAACCTCCCTCCCCATACCATCCCTCTGGGTCATCCCAGTGCACCGGCCCCAAGCATCCTGTATCCTGCCTTACTGTTATAAGTAAGGAAGGCTTGACTGATATATTAACCTGTGGATAAGACCCTGGCTTCCCTGATAGCTCAGTTGGTAAAGAATCCACCTGCAATGCAGGAGACCCCGGTTCGATCCGTGGGTCAGGAAGATCTGCTGGAGAAGGGATAGGCTACTGACTCCAGTGTTCTTGGGCTTCTCTCGTGACTCAGCTGGTAAAGAATCTGCCCTCAATGCAGGAGATCTGGGTTGGGAAGATCCCCTGGAGAAGCGAACAGCTACCCACTCCAGTATTTCATCCTGGAGGATTCCTTGGACTGTATAGTCCATAGGGTCTCAAAGAGTCAGGTGTGACTGAACAACTTTCACTTAATTATGAAGAGAGGCTTTGGGAAATTCTGGGAAAGAGCGTTTCAGGGAGAGGAATGGCAAATGCAAAAGTCCTAAGTTGAAAAGCTGCTATAAACACAAGGAGCATGAGAAGATTAAGGGGAGAAGAGAGAAGCAATGTCTTAATAAATGGACTCTCCAGAAAAAAAAAGCTGCGATTTTCAGTGCTCGCCAATTTCTCACACCACGATTGAGTTCAAGCTACCACCATGGTGTTGGGGAATGTGACCTTGGAAGGAGATGTGCACGATTGGTTCTCATGAGCCTCTTCCCATCGTCACAGAACCACAGCCTAGTAGTACCTAACAGGTTCATTGACATGTGTTCCACAAAACTAGTCATCAGGAAGATGAAAATCAGAACTATAATGAAAGATAGCCTCACACCTGTTAGCGTGGCCATTATTAAAAAGATGAAAACTAGCAGATGGTGATGAGTATGTGGAGAAAAGGGCTCTTCTAAAATACTGGTAGGACTATAAATTTGCACAGCTATTGAGGGAAAGAGTGTGGGGATTCCTCATAAAGTTAAAAATAAGACTACCAGAGATTCAGTAACCCTCTTCCACTCACCTTCACTCTTGCAAATGGTAACAGCCTGTATTTCTGAAAGGTATTATTTTATTGTTATTTATGTTTGCCATTCCCGTTGTCTGGAGAGTATATTACTCCCTTACCTGTATGGTTAATGTTAATTTATTTGAAAGCAAGATCTTCTTTCAAGGAAAAAAATAATTTTTGAGTACCTATTTACATAATATAAATAAGGGAATCAGAACTTAATATAAGAAAAGCTTACAGTCAGTATTTCATATAAGGAATACACTGGAAATTTGTGTCTCTATTTCAAAAGGCATAATAAATGACTATTTCCTATAAATATGTGATAAAAATCTTGAATTTCAAAAACATACAAAAATTATGAGCATCCAGACAAAATAAAAATTAACTTAACCATACTAAAAATAGACTGGCTTTAATGTTTTTGGTACATTAAAAAAATGTTGGTATATATTCTTAAATATAAGCTTTAGTTTAACAATACCAGCAAAACATTATTCACTTAATTATGCTGTGATAATTATATAACATTTGAGGATCATATATATAATTATTTACTTAAATCACACACAAGAAAAAATGCATTTAATTTTAAAATTTAATAAGATTTATAAAATGAATAAAATCATATAAAAAAGACATAAGTTAATATTCACATACATTTAGAGGAATTAATTCTTTATATATTCATGTGTAAAATGTGAAAAATAAAGATTGATTAATTTGAAAATGATTAATGACCTCTAAATGATAAAAATTAACAAAATTAAGAGATAAATGACAAATATCAGAAAAAGCTTGAAATATATGAAGCAACGTGTTGATATATTTAATATTAAAGAACTATTTGCAAATCATTTAAAAATTAGCTTCTTTCAGTCTAAACATAGGAACAGTTCACATAAAAATACATTTTATAAATAAAAATTTTATTTAAGCAAGCATAAAAAATTATACTTCATTGATGGCACTAAAGCCTTTGACTGCATAGATCACAACTACCTGAAAAATTTTTAAAGAGATGGGAAATACCAGACCACCTAACCTGCCTCCTGAGAAACCTGTATGTCGGTCCAGAAGCAACAGTCAGAAATGGACATGGAACAACAGACTGGTTCCAAATTGGGAAAGGAGTACATCAAGGCTGTATTGTCACCCCACTTGTTTAACTTACTTGCAGAGTAGCTCATGCCAAATGCTGGACTGGATGAGCACAAGTTGGAATCAAGATTACCAGGGAGAAATATCAATAACCTCAGATATGCAGATAACACTACCCTTATGGCAGAAAGTGAAGAGGAGCTAACAAGCCTCTTGATGAAAGTTAAAGAGGAAAGTGAAAAAGCTGGCTTAAAACTCAACATTCAAAACATGAAAATTATGGCATCTGGTCACATCACTTCATGGCAAATAGATGGGGAAACAATGAAAACATTGACAGACTTTCTTTTCTTGGCTTCCAAAATCACTGCAGGTGGTGACTGCAGCCATGAAATTAAAAGACGCTTGCTCCTTGGAAGAAAAGCTATGACCAACCTAGATGGCATATTAAAAAGCAAAGACATTACTTTGCCAACACAGGTCTGTATAGTCAGAGCTATAGTTTCCCAGTAATCATGTATGGATGTGAGAGTTGGACCATAAAGAAAGCTGAGTTTCAGAGAATTGATGCTTTTGAACTGTGATGCTGGAGAAGACTTTTGAAAGTCCCTTGAGGAGTTCAAAGCAGTCAATCCTAAAGGAAGTCAATCCTGAATATTCATTAATAAGACTGATGCTGAAGCTGAAGCTCAAATACTTGGGCCACAGATGGGAAGAGCTGACTCATTAGAAAAGACTCTGATGCTGGGAAATATTGAAGTTAGGAGGAGAAGGGGATGACAGAGGACAAGATGGTTGGATGACATCACTGACTAAATGGACATGAGTTTGAACAAGCTCCAGGAAATAGTGAAGGACAGGGAGACTTGGCATGCTGCAATCCATGGGGTCCCAAAAAGTCGGACAGATCTGAATGACTGAACAAAGAAAATTATACCAGGTTTCATTTCCTACAACACTCAGCCTAATATTATTAATATTAGCAGGCTAATCTAGCAGGCTCAGAGCAACTACAATAATGTCAATAAAGAATTTTTAGTTGTTCCCCCATGCCAATGGTTTTGATGACAGTCTGATTATTTAACATTTATCTAGATTTATTTCCACTTGATCAACAAATTCAATGGTCTTAGAATTCAAGTAGATATGTCATAACAGCAGCATATAAAAATAGCATGCTCACATTCGATTTGAAATTTTTTTACCAACCACTTCATATTTCGAAATTGTTGAACAAAGTGTATAGAGAGGAACAAGCTACATAATTTTCAAAATCTCAACAGAAATAAATAAGCAAAATAAAGTTACTACAAACATAAAAGTCATTAATATCAATAAGAAACATGTCTTTTATCTGAGAAGGTGCTTAAATTTGGCTGTTACGGCAGGTTGAATAATGACTCCCCCAAAAATGTTCTTGTCTAAAACCTACAATCTGTAAATATGTTACCTTCAGGACAAAAATAACTCTCAGGTATGGTTTTAAGTTGTCTTGGATGTGAGAAAGTCCTTGAAAAAGACAGGAGTCATCATTTCTATTCTCAAAGGAAAATGCAGATGAATACACTGAAAATCAATGAATTTTCTTAAATCAACAGAAAACTGAGGTATCAGAGCAGATTTTCACCTGTAATTTAGAAAGGGAGATAAATATACCAAGAATCAGCTAAGATCAGCTTACTGCAAACAGAAAATTCTAGAGTAAGTAACTGGTACATAAATACTGAAAGGTAGATTTGATGAATTGCTGGAGACTGAGAGGGGACTAATTTGAGAGTTAAGAACTCCTCACTGTCCTAAGAGCCACCATACGATTATGGCTTTTATTTATTTTTTAATATAAATTTATTTATGTTAATTGGACCTAATTACTTTACAATATTGTTTTGGTTTTGCCATACATCAACATGAATCCACCACAGGTGTACACAGGGCTCCACTGAGTTCTGACAGTGAAGAAGAGAGGAAGTCCCCTTGGGTTTCAGACAAGCTTGGGGAAAATAATCAGTTTGAAATATTCCTCACTGTTGTTCATTTTGACAGTCGTCTGACTAGAAGGCAAGACTACTCTACCAGAGCTTTATAAGACCTAAGATAGGGACAATGAAACAGCTTCTGTCCCCTCTTAACCTATGGGGGAACAAAAGGAAGTCAAAGAAACACTTCTGAGAGCCACATCCCCAGGACCCAGTATTGTGAGCTCAGTCACGCCTGATTCTTTGCGCTCCCATGGAGCTCTCTGTCCATGGGATTTCCCAGGCAAGAATACTGGAGTAGGGTGCCATTTCCTCCTCCAGGGGATCTTCNAAGAAACACTTCTGAGAGCCACATCCCCAGGACCCAGTATTGTGAGCTCAGTCACGCCTGATTCTTTGCGCTCCCATGGAGCTCTCTGTCCATGGGATTTCCCAGGCAAGAATACTGGAGTAGGGTGCCATTTCCTCCTCCAGGGGATCTTCCCCATCGAGTGATGGAACCCATTTCTGTTGCATCTCCTGCATCGGCAATTGGATTCTTTGCAATGAGTGCCACCTAGGAAGCCCGTGTGCTTCTACGTTAAGAAACAACAGATTAAAAACAATATAAAAGTAAAGAAAGCAGAAGAAATGAAATGTTATAAATATGAATATAATTGAAAATACAGAAACAGAAAAATCAATAAAACCAAAAGCTAGTGCTTTGCAAAGATTAATAACATTTACAAAACTGTAGCTAGGATAAACAAGAAAAAAGAGAGCACAAATTACTGATTTCAGAAATGAAAGAGGTTGTCAGTAATAAAATATTAGGTAAAGAGGTATGGCTGCAATTTTTATAACTTAGATGAAATGGAGCAATTCCTTAAAAAATACACACTGGTAAAATATGCAAAGAGAAAAACAAACTATTCTCTATAATCATAGTTGTAACACAAAAAAAATGGACTTTAAATAATCTATGAATTTCAGTTAATAACAATATACCAATACTAGTTCATTAATTGTTAACAAATATGCTATGGTAAGCAACTTCTCTGGTGGCTCAGACAGTTAAGAATCTTTCAGAAACACTGGAGACCCAGATTCTGTCACTGGGTTGGGAAGATCCCCTGGAAAAGAGAATGGCAACCCACTGTAGTATCCTTGCCTGGAGAATTCCATGGATAGGGGAGCCTGGCAGGCTACATTTCATGGGGTCACAAAGAGTTGGACACATGAGTGACTTTCACTTCACTTTAAATTTCCCTCTATTATACAAAAAAAATTCAGCTTATCAGTTATTTGATGGTATCACTGTCCAAATTCTGATGACAGAAATCTTTCCTCAGTTTTAATGCACCTGTGAAACCCATTTCATTTAGATTTTTTAAATATCTTGTTAGTTATTAAAATTTTGGAATCTTTTAAAATTTTTTTTACTTCATGTTCCTCAAATGTTATTCAAGGAAGATAAAATCTTAACCTGTTTGCAACAGGACACTTTTGTTCAGTGGATTACACGAAGGTAATTCTGACTGCTACTTACCAGAAAAACTCAAAGGAAATGAACTTAAGTACTAACTCCAGAAATGTATTTGGTGAGTGTGAATGGTTTGATTTCTGACAACAAGCTTAAGCTCACAGAACTTAATTTGACCCATATCTACAGACCACGGTCTTCAAATCAGTCGTGCTGAGCTGAAGCATCTGACCAGGTTTCTAAAGAAGGTATTGGCTTTTAGAGGGGCAGGCGGTCTCCTCAGTCCTCCAGGGAATTATCTTTGGAAGTGGATGTGGCAGCTGCACTGAGGTAACAAATTTAACTGAGGAAATGAGGCCAACTTGGAAAAAGTGGAAACAGAGCAATGCTCTCCAGACAAAGCAGCAAGAACCATATCACAATTTGAATAAAACTGAAATGGAGGGGCTGCACTGCTTTGGACTTTTTTGTTTGCTTTTAAATATAGGTGGCAATAGGAAAATCAATCTTAACTAAAGGACTTTTGAAACAGTCAAATGTTATCACACCTAAAAATGTGAAAATGAGTCTCACTGTTGTGATCATTTGAATCACATTTATTGGGTATTTCTCCTGGTTTTCCTTTGGCCAGTCATTTTTATTTGCCTGGTTCAGAGTCTATATTTGGTGATGTCTTTTTTGTAAGAGAGAAAGTTCTGGCTTAAAACTCAACATTCAAAAATGAATATCGTGACATCTGATCCCATCACTTCATGGCAAATAGATAGGGAAAAATTGGAAATAGTGGCAGATTTTATTTTCTTGGACTCCAAAATCACTGCAGGTGGTGACTGCAGCCATGAAATTAAAAGACACTTGGTCCTTGGAAGGAAAGCTATGACCAACCTAAACAGAGTATTAAAAAGCAGAGACATTACTTTGCTGACAAAGGTCCATCTAGTCAAAGCTATGATTTTCCAGTAGTCATGGATGGATGTAAGATTTGGGCTATAAAGAAAGCTGAGCGCTGCAGAATTGATGCTTTTGGACTGTGGTGTTGGAGAAAACTCTTGAGAGTCCCTTGAACTGCAAACATATCAAACCAGTCAATCCTATAGGATATCAGTCCTGAATATTCACTGAAAGGACAGATGCTGAAGCTGAATCTCCAGTACTTTGGCTACCTGATGGGAAGAGCTGACTCATTAGAAAAGACCCTGATGATGGGAAAAGAAGGGGAGGAGAATGGAATGACAGAGAATGAGATGGTAGGATGGCATCACTGACTCAATGGACATGAGTTCGAGCAAGCTTCGGGAGTTGGTGATGGACAGGGAAGCCTGGTGTGCTGCAGTCCATGGGGTTGCAAAGAGNATGGAATGACAGAGAATGAGATGGTAGGATGGCATCACTGACTCAATGGACATGAGTTCGAGCAAGCTTCGGGAGTTGGTGATGGACAGGGAAGCCTGGTGTGCTGCAGTCCATGGGGTTGCAAAGAGTCAGACCCAAGTGACCAACTGAACTAAGCAGAACTGAACAGGATCCTCCCATTATGTATGCACGCATCTCTTAGTTAAGATGGATTCCACCAGAGAGGCCTATAGGAAATGAACATCGCTTGGCATTATTCCCCTTTTTACCTCCAAGGAGCTTTCTGTGCATGTGTAGCCAGGGAGCTCTCCTAACTTTGAGAATGAGAAGTACATGGTCTCTTATCTTTTATCTAATTAAGATTCTTCCTTCTCTCTCAATTGTCCCACTATTCCAATCTTAAGAGTTTGAGTCTACAGGGAATGAATCTCCAATCATTTTACTCTGAGGGCCCATCTACCTTCTGCCTCAGAAAGTTGTGCTCTTTAAATGTATAAAGGCAATAATCCATTGGCAAAAAAACAGAAGCTGAATGCAGATGCACAGTTAACATGCTATGTCAGCTGAAACTCTCCTAAAATGTGCTGGATACTAGGATACCCAAGGGTAATGAGCTATAAATATGTAGATGTATTTACTTTCAATGTAACGCAATGTTAAAACTTTTAACAACACATTCATGCCATTTATTTTTGTCTGAAAAAAAAATCTCATCTGGGAGTCCTTCAAACAAACAGCATATATGTAGATACAGCTGTCACTTTCTTCCTTTCATAAAAGAAACGTAAAGCAAAAGCTCTTTTATCAACTGCAATGCAAGTACATAATTGTGGACTTCTGATTCATAGAACGTATGATATAATTAATGATATTTAATTATGCTGTCGCCAGAGACTAAAGGTGAGTGTCACAATAGATGCTAGAGAGATTAAAGTTTAAAAATGAACGTTATGGTATATTTTTTTATCAGTAACACAGAAATTTAAATTCCAAGAGAAAATGATTTTTAGGGGAAAGTATCTAAGGATAGGAAGGGGTACAGAGAAGCATGCGTGAAGTTTACAGTCCAGAGGCACAAGTTCACTAAAAGAAAGACCGAGTCATGTGAATAGGGAATGCCTGCTTCCCCCCACATCTTGCTGACACATTAAGGCCTATTTACCAACACCCCTTTACCTAACACATCATATCTAGCTTTCAATAAAATATTACAAGGCATACTAAAAGACAAAAACACAATTTAAAGAGACAGAACAAGTATCAGTACTAGACTCAGACTGATTGTACCATTCAAAAGTGTTGCTCAAATTACCAGACCAGGCATTTAAAACAGTCATAATAAATATGTTAGGCACGCTAATGGAAAATGTGAGCAGAAAGATAGAATTTCTAAAAATATTCTTTTTAAGCTAGAGATGAAAAACACTATAACACAAATGAAGAATGATTTTAGTGAGATTTCTACCACTGAGAAAAGAATCTCTGAGCTCCAAAACATATTAATAGAAACTTTCAAAACCAAAAAGAAAAAAGATTGGGAAAAAAACCCCAAAGACATCAGAATAGAATATACAAAGACTGGGAATAACTAAAAATAGTAGAACACATGTGCAATGTAAATAGCAAAGGAAGAAGAAAGAAAGAAACAGGAACAATATTGGAATCAAAAATGACTAAGAATTTTTCAGATTAATGTCAGATATCAAACAACAGTTCCAGAAGTTCAGAGAACACTCGGCAAGATAAATGTAAGTGTGCTGCTGCTAGTATACACACACACACACACACACACACACACACACCCCTAGGCTTATCACATTCAAACTGCAAGAAATCAAAAATGATGAAAAAAATTTTCTGCTTACAGCACACACAGCTCAGGCTCTAGGTTGCTCCGCTGGGAACAGTCTGAGGCTGGCCCTGGGCTGTGTGCACCTCCCCGGTCTAAGCCGCTCAGGTTCAGGCATTCAGATAGTCCTCAGAGGTGCAGACTCGTTGGGCCTGCGTTTTGTGCCCTTCCTAGGTCCGAGCAGCTTGGGTGTTTGATGAGCACGCTCACTGTGATTTATTNTGAACTGAATGTTAAGAAATAGGAACTGCTATGTAAATTAAAACCATTTACCGATAAACAAGTACATGCCCTCTGGGTTCTCTGATGATGTGCAGTGTCATAGTAATGTTTTTTTCTCAAGCATATTCTGTAGGCTCATCTTCTGCTAATAAACCCACATTTTAAAGACTGCATGTGTTAAGCTATAGATGGAACCCAGAAGAATGAATAACCCCTTGGTTATCTGAGGGAGAAGCAAATTACAATGAACGTTTTAACTTTGCCTTGCCTTAAAAACGTTCCTGGGAGATATGGGAGATGAAGAAATTAAAATTGTTAAAAAATACATTTACCATTGGTTACTGTTGAAGCATGATCCCTAGACGCAGCTCTTAATTTACTACTATACACTGTTTGAAATCCAGTGGTTAGTATATTAAATAGAAAACCTTGTCTAATATTCAGAAGATTGTGGGGAATTAAAAACATTAACCCCTGATATATTAATGTTTTGGTAAATTTATTATTATTATTACATAGACCATATTTGGTTGCTCAGACTCTCAGTCATGTCTAACCCTCTGCAACCCTATGGGCTGTATTAAATAGAAAACCTTGTCTAATATTCAGAAGATTGTGGGGAATTAAAAACATTAACCCCTGATATATTAATGTTTTGGTAAATTTATTATTATTATTACATAGACCATATTTGGTTGCTCAGACTCTCAGTCATGTCTAACCCTCTGCAACCCTATGGGCTGTAGCCTGCCAGGCTCCTCCATCCACAGGATTCTCCAGGCAAGAATCCTGGAGTGGGCTGCCATTTCCTCCTCCAGGGAATCTTCCTGACCCAGGGATCAAACCAGCATCTCTTGTGTCTGCTGTACTGACAAGCAGAGTCTTTACCACTAGCACCACCTGGGAAGCCCTTATTTATGAGATAAAAAATTTGTGTACGTCTTAAAAAAATACTTTCTGCCTGAAATCTGTTTTATAGATATTTCTCTTCTCTGTCTCCAGTTTTCTGTATTGGTTTGTGGTGTGAGTGTGTGTGTGTGTGCATAGGAATCCCTTACTATATAATGGAAAGCTACCAACAGATGTTGACTTATCAGAAAATGACCCTAGAGTTTCCTGAATCCATTAATATAACCCAGAGGTGAAAGACACAGCCTGCATGTTTAAGAAATCAACAGAATGTGTCATTTCCGCACAGAAAGGTGAATGGAGCTCTAATTGTTGGCACTTTACATGAGCACTGCATATGTCTCTTCACTAGTACATGCTTTTCTGATCTGGAGACCTAAACTAAGGTGAACTAAAGGGAGAAAATTTTCTTCATGTGAAATGATTCCTACCCATGGCTGTTTGGGTGCATGCTTGGTAATTTTTTCTTGTTCCCATCGTTGTTCAATGCCTATTGGCAACTTGTTAGGAGAAAACTCTGAATGATAAGTGTAAAATCCCACCAGAGGGCTTGGCAGTAGTAAGTGCTCAATAAATGATAGCTAGCTATTATTCTGTTGTTTCTGTGCTTTCCATCTTTTGTGTCTCCTAAATATCTGTTCTGCAACAAATATTTGACCAGTATTTCAGTTCAGCTCATTGAAGATTGAATGGCTTCCTTTGAATCCTGGATCAATTGCTTTCCCTGACTGACTCTGAAGCTACTGTACCATCAAGCTCTATGATCTTAAGAGTTACTGAACTCATTTCCTCAGGTGTGAAATGGAAGATGATAGTAATATCTCCTCTTAGGGTCACTGGGGAAATTAAGATAGTACAGGTGAAGTATCTCAGTAGAAAGTAAATGATCAATTAATATTTACTGTATTATTATCTAAAGGCTTTTTTAGTATCACTGCAATTGTCTCTAAATTCACATTCTAACCACACTCAGTCCTGTCCTTGTAGTTTCTGTTCTCGTGCTTGCCTCCTTTGGATGGCTTTCCTGATGAATCCACAGAAGAGACACGACCCACCTCCATAAGCCTTAACTAGATTACAAAATACCAAAACTTCCTTTAAAACAGAATAGCCTCCAAGGAAATATATCTCTTTTAATTTATAACCTCAGGGTCCATCTGTGAACACACAACTTCTGAAATCAAACTGACAGACAGCAGTGATTCTCAATATCTGCATGTGTAAGGATCTTCTAGTGTGTGTTCTAAAAATGCAGATTCTCAGGGTTCTTCCTGATTGGATCTATGGTAGGATCTGGGTATGTTTATGTTTAACAACCACCATAGAACTGCACCATTCAGTTTGGCAACCCATGGCTACACATTTGTCTTACTCCATTCAGACTGCCATACCAAGATACCTATGGACAGAGTGGCTGATAACCAATAGACATTATTTCTCTCAGTTCTGGAGGCTGGAAGTGTGAGGTCAGAGTGCTAACATGGTACAGTAAGGGCCCCTTCTGGGTCACAGACTTCCTGATGGATGATGAAATAGCAGAAGAGGGGGCTAGGAATCTCTTGAGAACTTCTTCTATCAGGCATAACCCACTCACAAGGACTTCATCCACCTGAAGGCCCCACCTCCTGTTACCATCATCTTTGGGAATTAGGATTTCAACATGAATTTGGCAGGAACATAAACATTCAGAACATATAGTTAATTAATATGTAAATCAAGATGAGCTAAAATTAAAAATTCAAATCCTCATTCACAGTGGTCACACTTAAGCATTGAGTAGCCACATGTGGCTAGTAAATGTTTTCATCATAGCAGAAAATTTATTAGAAAGCACTGCCTTGTACTATTTTGATAAATAGCCTCCTTCAATCACACATTAAGAAATGTAAGAATAAAGCCATATTTATGAAAACTCTCTTGTATCTAGTGACTTCAAATTGAAAAACCATAATTATTTAAATTGCTCATGTCTAATAATATCAGTAAACAGAGCAACTGCAACAGCAGATACAATATTGCAGGTATTGTTTTATATATTCTTGATAATCTTGATGCTTTCTGTCAGATGCACCACCTACATTAATTTCTTCAAATCTCTAAGTGTTCATATGAATTGGTATGTTATTCCTATCTTAGAGGAGCTCAAGGCTAAGAAATTTGCTCAAGTACACAAGGTCATTCAGCTGGTAAATAGTGAGCCAACTTGCAGTCTTGTTTTAAGGCCAACACCTAGACTCTCTTTACTTCATCAGCTGATTCTACCCATAGATAGGCATTAAACTGGTTTTAATGTCTGAAGTTAATGCTTCACTTTGGACCTGAAAAATACTCTAGTGAAGTGTACAAAAAGGGAAGTCAATCCTAAAATCCTTAAGTCAAAGCTTAAACCTTTCATTTCATTTACCTCCTTCAACCCAGGTCAACTATCTCATCTCTGCATTCCCATAGTTCTCTCTACTTACTCATCTCTATTAGTGTATAATTCATTCTGGACTGAAATTAGGCTATATCCCCCGTGTAAACTATGACATTTATTGAGAGTAAAGACTGACTTTAATTTATCCCAAGTACCTGGTATATACTGCTGCTGCTAAGTCGCTTTGGTCGTGTCTGACTCTGCGCGACCCCAGAGACAGCAGCCCACCAGGCTCCCCTGTCCCTGAGATTCTCCAGGCAAGAACACTGGAGTNCAGTCAAAGGCTTTGGCATAGTCAATAAAGAAGAAATAGATGTTTTTCTGGAACTCTCTTGCTTTTTCCATGATCCAGCGGATGTTGGCAATTTGATCTATGGTTCCTCTGCCCTTTGTAAAATTAAATAAAGTCATAACTAAAAGTGATACCACAAGATAGCAAATAGGAAGATAAAAGTCAAACACTAGGAACAGCACTGTAAATCTTATAAGAAAAGTAACAAGCTTTCTACATGCTCAAAAATAAATGCTAGAATATTAACTCAAAGCAAAATAGAAAAATACAAGTCAGTAAAATAATTATCTGTGACACAAAAATAAATAGTGTAAAGTATATTTAAATAATAAAAATTAAATGAGAAAAATTTTAGGCTTAAAATATTTGAATTACTTAAAATTAATTCTGAGACTAGATGTATTTCCCAGACCAATCTTATTACATCTCTTATTAGAAGAACATCCTCAGATTTAGGGGTCATATTACAGAACTCAAATATGTGTTGTATTCCAAAGTCATATTTAAGCAAAAGTTAAAAAATAAAAGGATATGTCAATAGAAGGGAACAACAGGGGATGAGATGGTTGGATGGCATCACCAACTTAATGGACATGAGTTTGAGTAAACTCCGGGAGTCGGTGATAGACAGGGAGGCCTGATGTGCTGTGGTCCATGGGGTTGCAAAGAGTTGGACAAGACAGTGACTGAACTGAATTGAACTGATGTCAATAGTAGACAAATGCAATAATAAAAGGGAAATAACTGAATTATGATATTAACAAGAGAGATGAGAAAATCTATCAAAAGTCATTAATGGAACAGCTGAGCGTATGGGCAAGAAGGTGAGATAGGAAGACACTGACCTCACCTCCATGTATTGGCACAATGAGATAACAACCATATACAGAGAACAACCTGAACACTAATGGAAAAGACTTTTCACANGAATTATGATATTAACAAGAGAGATGAGAAAATCTATCAAAAGTCATTAATGGAACAGCTGAGCGTATGGGCAAGAAGGTGAGATAGGAAGACACTGACCTCACCTCCATGTATTGGCACAATGAGATAACAACCATATACAGAGAACAACCTGAACACTAATGGAAAAGACTTTTCACAACTGGAGGTAGAAGAAAGTTACCACAATGAAACAGGGATGGACACATGGTATAGTCAAGACCCCCAGCTCTGAAGTAGTGTGTGCATTAGTTGTTCAGTCGTGTCTGATTCTTTGCAACCCCGTGGACTGTAGCCGGCCTGGCTCCTCTGTCTATGGAATTCTCCAAGAAAAAATACTGGAGTGGGTTGCCATGTCCTTTTCCAGGGGCTCTTCCTGACCCAGGGATTGAATCTTCATGCCAGCAGAGACTTCACAATCTAAGCCACCAGGAAAGCCCAGCCCTAAGGTAGACTACTCACAAATAAGGGGATAATCACACTTGCTCAGTTGTCTCCAAGACGCAAGGGGTATGAACACCATATCAGGCTCCCCATCCTTGGGATCTTGCACCAGGAAGAAAAAATCTGCAGAATATCTGCCTTTGAAGACCAATGTGGCTTGCGTACGGGAGAGTCAGAAGGATTTAAGAAACAGAGGCTCCACTCTTAAAGGACATGCCCTAAATCTCACATATTACCCCCCACCAAGTTCCAGCACAGGGGCAGTAATGAAAGGAGCCTGGATCAGACCAGACCCCTGATGAACTTGAAGAGCCTTCTGGGGAGACAGGAGCAACTGAGAGTCCCCTCCTAGGGGTAAATGTAGANGCATGCCCTAAATCTCACATATTACCCCCCACCAAGTTCCAGCACAGGGGCAGTAATGAAAGGAGCCTGGATCAGACCAGACCCCTGATGAACTTGAAGAGCCTTCTGGGGAGACAGGAGCAACTGAGAGTCCCCTCCTAGGGGTAAATGTAGACTTTGGGGGAAGCTGAATGGTACTGATGCTGACCATCTCAATTTCCAAGTTCTCCACCCAGCCAATTAGCCATGCAGTCAGCTTTAGCAGGACACAGCCCCACCAACTATTGGGATAATGGTAATCCTACAAGGCAGGGCATGGCAGCTAACCCAGCTGAGGGCTGGCCCTACCTACAGCATGCCCACAGTAGCTGACCTTGCCAAAACTGAAGAGTCCATCAATCCATAGAAGAGGCATCCTAGAGCATCTAGATCTGGCAATCAGAGTAAAGTTTCTGGGCCCCATAGGAATTATCCAATATAAGTCCAATTCTCCAAGATAAGGAAAAATAACCAACCTCTATCATACATAAAAAGAAACACAGAGAATTAGACAAAATGAAGAGACAGAAGAATATGTTTCAAACAAAAGCAAAAGACAAAAGCTCAGAAGAATTACAAAATGAAGTAGAGATACATAATCTATTGGATATAGAATTCAAGGAAATGATTATAAAGATACCTAATGAACTCAGTAAAATAATGAATAAACAGAGCACGTTAGCAGAGTTAGGAAATATAAAAAATAGCCAAGGGATACAAAACTGAAATAAAAAAATACAATAGAAGAATAAACAGTAGCTTAGATAATATAGAGAAATGGTCCAATGAACTGGAAAACAGAGTAGTAGAAATGTGAGGAGGAGCTAAAAAGCCTCTTGATGAAAGTGAAGGAGGAGAGTGAAAAAGCTGGCTTAAAGCTCAACATTCAGAAAATGAAGATCATGACATCCGGTCCCATCACTTCATGGGAAATAGATGGGGAAACAGTGGAAACAGTGTCAGACTTTGTTTTTTTGGGC
>SJYX01004530.1:65631-79063 GCA_006410675.1 Oreotragus oreotragus | reverse complement strand
GAACTAAAGAGCCTCTTGATGAAGGTGAAGAGGAGAGTGAAAAAGTTGGCTTAAAGTTCAGCATTCAGAAAACTAAGATCATGGCATCTGGTCCCATCACTTCATGGCAAATAGATGGGGAAACAGTGTCACACTTTGTTTTTTTGGGCTCCAAAATCACTGCAGATGGTGGCTGCAGCCATGAAATTAGAAGATGCTTACTCCTTGGAAGAAAAGTTATGACCAACCTGGATAGTCTATTCAAAAGCAGAGACATTACTTTGCTGACTAAGGTCTGTCTAGTCAAGGCTATGGTTTTTCCTGTGGTCATGTATGGATGTAAAAGTTGGACTATGAAGAAAGCTGAGCGCCGAAGAATTGATACTTTTGAACTGTGGTGTTGGAGAAGACTCTTGAGAGTCCCTTGGACTGCAAGGAGATCCAACCAGTCCATTCTGAAGGAGATCAACCCTGGGATTTCTTTGGAAAGAATGATGCTAAAGCTGAAACTCCAGTACTTTGGCCACCTCATGCGAAGAGTTGACTCATTGGAAAAGACTCTGATGCTGGGAGGGATTGGGGGCCGGAGGAGAAGGGGATGACCAAGGATGAGATGGCTGGATGGCATCACGGACTCGATGGACGTGAGTCTGAGTGAATTCCAGGAGATGGTGATGGACAGGGAGGCCTGGCGTGCTGCGATTCATGGGGTCACAAAGAGTCGGACACGACTGAGTGACTGAACTTAACTGAACTGAACTGATGGTATTGCCTCTGTTTTCTCCTTACCCTAACATATTCTTTTGGTAACATGCCATCAGAAAATAAATGCTATCCTGTACTAAAACAACTGAATTATAATGATGCTTTAGAATATCACAAGAATCCAATAAAACACTTGACAATAAGCAAGTTAAAATTTTTCTCTGAATTCAACAGTAATTTTTTAAACAACCAGTGCCCTTTGCCTACTGTGTATCATGTCAGGGTACTCACTGAGAAAATGAATTACAAAAGCTTAAGAATACTGTAAAAGTTCACACTAGAACCTTGGGTTATTCATACTGTGAAACACAGGTTTGACAAGCTGCAACTTCAGAAGCATGAAAGTAAAATAGAATTTAACTCCAAAAGAGTAGATAGGTGTCATATGCCCATTGAAAATTTTATCATATTCCAAGACAAAACATACACTTTGGGATTCCTAGAAATGACACAAGTAAGCATTCTAAATGGATTGACTCAAAGATGTAAAATAATTTCAATAAACAAACTATACTGCCATACTCAAAGTGATAGCAGACATATTTCAAATTTTAGGTAGTATGATGTTATTCATTCTATCAACCAAATTGACAAGGAATCTCATCTTTAGAATGGCTGGTGAAGATACCCAATTCAAACTCTAAACTGTCTCCATTTTCACTTTATTTCCATCTTACTAAAAGCATATCTCGGTTTGAGGATGTTGCCATTGTTCCTTCACCATTTGGAGTTTGATTATTTCCTACTTTTTTCAGTATGAATAAAAAATTAGGTTTAGGGTTAGGTTTCAACTGATCTGAAAAAAAAAAGTTAAAATTAATGGTGATTAGTATAATGCAAATAAGCATATAATGGACAGAGGAGCCTGGCAGCTACAGTCCCTGGGGTAAAAAGAGTCAGACATGACTTGGCAACTAAACCACCACCATAACGCAAAAGGACTTCACAGGTGGCTCAATGGTAAAAAAATATGCCTTCCGATGCAGGAAATGCAGATTCAATCCCTAGGTCAGAAAGATTTCCGGAGAAGAAAATGGCAATTCACTCAAGTATTCTCACCTGGAAAATCTCATGGACAGAGGAACCTGGCAGGCTACAGTCCACCAGGTCACAAATATAGCTGGACATGAGTTAGTGACTAAACAACAACCTAGTGTGAAAGAACATTTGTATTGATAGAAAATAGATCGTATAGAGGTTCTCTTTTTAGGAGTTTATTTCATCTCCTTTTCCAACACTGTGCAATTATCCTTTGGTTACAATTATATAACAAGGATCTTCATATTATTTAACTTATATGCAGAGCACATCATGAGAAACGCTGAACTGGAAGAAACACAAGCTGGAATTAAGACTGCCAGGAGAAATATCAATAACCTCAGATATGCAGATGACACCACCCTTATGGCAGAAAGTGAAGAGGAACTGAAAAGCCTCTTGATGAAAGTGAAAGAGGAGAGTGGAAAAGTTGAATTAAAGCTCAACATTCAGAAAATGAAGATCATGGCATCTGGTCCCATCACTTCATGGGAAATAGATGTGGAAACAGTGGAAGCAGTGTTAGACTTTATTTTGGGGGGCTCCAAAATCACTGCAGATGGTGACTGCAGCCATGAAATTAAAAGATGCTTACTCCTTGGAAGAAAAGTTA
Organism: Oreotragus oreotragus; assembly: GCA_006410675.1. Lineage (NCBI taxonomy): Eukaryota > Metazoa > Chordata > Mammalia > Artiodactyla > Bovidae > Oreotragus > Oreotragus oreotragus. The sequence continues at coordinate 76,668 of SJYX01004530.1, read as the reverse complement.
TGACCAATCTAGATAGCATATTCAAAACAGAGACATTACTTTGCCAATCAACGGTCCATCTAGTCAAGGCTATGGTTTTTCCTGTGGTCATGTATGGATGTGAGAGTTGGTCTGTGAAGAAAGCTGAGTGCCGAAGAATTGATGCTTTTGAACTGTGGTGTTGGAGAAGACTCTTGAGAGTCCNCACAAATTTCATTTGGACAAAGAAGACAGACAGGCTATAGTCAATGGGGTTGCAAGAGTCAGACACGACTTAGCAACTAAACCATTACAAATTTCACATGTTGAAATTCCTAAACCCCAGTACGTCAGATAACTTTTTAAAGTGTTGGTTAGGTTCATTTAGTGTGGATAATCATACAATTTTCAGATGTCCTTATAAGAATAAGAAATTGGAACACAGGTACACAAAGGTAATGATGTGATAATACAGAGATAAGACAACCATCTACATATCAAGGAGAGATTCCTCAGAAGAAGCAACCCTGTAGACACCTTGATCTTACATGTTTAGTATCCAAAACTATGAGAAAATAAATAAATTTAAGTCATCCAGTCTGTGGGATTTTTGGGGGGCAGCACTAGAAAAATAATATGTCAGAGTTGCTTCCTATTTTAAACAAACAAAGTAAGTTTATAAGAAACAAATCCATGCTAATAGATGTATATTGCACACTGAATTTTAAGAAGTACATTTCACTGACTGCTCATAATATTATGCAAGTCATATGTTTAATGTAGGTGCTCATTTTCTTACCTAATACCAGGTGCATTTCAAAACATAAGGTAAATTTGTGNAAATCCATGCTAATAGATGTATATTGCACACTGAATTTTAAGAAGTACATTTCACTGACTGCTCATAATATTATGCAAGTCATATGTTTAATGTAGGTGCTCATTTTCTTACCTAATACCAGGTGCATTTCAAAACATAAGGTAAATTTGTGCATATATTGTACATGATATAACATCTAATACCCTTGGGGATGCTATGGCAACACCTGTAATTAATCACATTACCATTTCTACTTAGAAATGTATGGATATTCATACCAAATGGGATAAAATATATGAACCTTAATCATCAAAACTATTCAGTAAGACAGAGTTATCAAATGTTTTGATTTTTCAAAGTTTTGAGAGTGTTAGAATTTCAGATTACTAATCTAAATGAAGGAGGAAATAATGTAGAAGCTTGGTGATGGTTAACGTCTTTCTGAGTAAGAACTATGGAGGTTTTAAACCACACTTGTCATCAATAACATTACAACCTCTGTTCTATGCTTTCATCCTTGTGGATCACACTGCTGTGCCTGGTTCAGCATCAGCTCCCCATTGTCTTTAAAAAAGACACTAGACAGAGTTTTAGAGGGATCAAAATGAATGCACTATTAATACTTTCAAAGAAGACCCAGTGTTTAATTCTCCAAAATCAATTCTCTAAAGAACTATCATGGTCTCAACCCAAGAGGTTGAGACCCACATTTTTTTAAGGAAGATGAATTCTAAGATATGAATAGGAACTTGTGACAGTGCAGTGGCAGGGGACTTCTAATCAACCTCACATCAGTATGGTTGGATTTTGGAAGGTCTCTACCAGTAGTAAGTTGGTTTATAAATCTCCAAAGAAGAGCATAATCAAGTTTCCTAAAACAGAACTGAACATGGAACAATGGACCTGTTCCAAATTGGGAAATGAGTGCATCAAGACTGTGTTGTCATCCTGCTTATTTAACTTATATGCAGAGTATCTCATGTGAAATAATGGGCTGGATGAAGCACATGCTGGAAACAAGATTGCAGGGAGAAATATCAATAACCTCAGATATACAGATGACACCACCTTTATGGCAGAAATTGAAGAGGGATTAAAGACCCTCTTGATGAAAGTGAAAGAGGAGAGTGAAAAAGCTGGCTTAAAAGTCAACATTCAAAAAATGAAGATCATGGCATATGGTCCTATCACTTCATGGAAAAAAGATGGGGAAACAATGGAACCAGTGACAGACTTTATTTTCTTGGACTCAAAATCACTGCAGATGGTGACTGTAGCCATGAAATTAAAACACTTGCTCCTTGGAAAAAAGCTATGACCAACATAAAGAGTATATTAAAATGCAGAAACATTGCTTTCCAATAAAGTTCTGTCTAGTCAAAGCTATGGTTTTTCCAGTAGTCATGTATGGGTGTGAGACTTGGCCCATAAAGAAAGCTGAGCGCTGAAGAATAGATGCTTTTGAACTGTGGTGTTAGAAAAGACACTTGAGAGTTCCCTGGGCTTCAAGGAGATCAAACCAGTCCATCCAAAAGGAAATCAGTCCTGAATACTCATTGGAAGGACTGATGCTGAAGCTGAAGCACCGATACTTTGACCACCTGATGCGAAGAACTCACTCACTGGAAAAGATCCTGATGCTGGGAAAGATTGAAAGCAGGAGGAGAAAGGGACGAAAAAAGATGAGATGGTTGGATGACAACATCAACTCAATGGGCATGAGTTTGAGCAAGCTCCAGGAGCTGGTGATGGTCAAGGAAAACTGGCATCCTGCAGTCCATGGGGTCAAAAAGTGGGACAAAACTGAGTGTCTGGACTGAACTGAATTGGAAAAATATTTAATCTTTATTTCTTTTTTTTTTTTTTTGGAATTCTATCAGCATTCAGTTTGACACTAGTGTTGCAAGTATTGTTTCTTAGGATAGATCACTCTAGTTATTGTTTTTTTTGTTTTGTTTTGTTTTTTCCTGTTAGTTTTTGTGTAAATCCACAAAATACTGAATCTGAGGCACATTTTTTTCAGTAAAAGTACACTTCCACTGAAACAGGGAAACAGTGTAGAGGGACGGAGTTATTGAGCAATGCTGTAACTTGATAGGTGCTGCCTCAAAATATCTTGCTTTATCTCTCAAAAACTAAATCAAAGAATATACTTATAATATACTTGTCTCAGAATTGCTGGTTAACTAATCCACATACATTTCTATGTAGGTTACATGTACAATATTTATCACACTTAAAATCCAGGCTACTTTAAAATTTGCTGTGAACCTATTTTTCAGTACAGGGCAGAAAAAAAATCCCTGGGTGAATAAGCTCATAAAAATTTATTGTAAAATGCATACTGAGTACAGAGATTAAAAATAAGCTAATTAATAATTAAATGAATTAATGGATTAATTACTTTAAAGTTTGGTGAGAATTTAATTGAGAAAGCCATGTTTTTATGAAAAAATATTTCAGAAAATGTTTAATGATTGAAGGTGACTGAAAAATAAATTTTAGTTTGGTATTGTGTCTTAAAAGTCAGTCTTAAACCTCTGGATTTCCCTGGTGGTTCAGATTGTAAACAATCTTCCTGTACTGAAGAAGACCTGGGTTTGATCACTGGCTTGGGAAGAACTGCTGAAGAAGTCAATGGCTACCCACTTCAGTATTCTTGCCTGGAGAAAGCCATGGACAGAGGAGCCTGGAAGGTTACAGACCATGAGGCTGCAAAGAGTTGGACACGACTGAGCAACTAACAATTTCACTTCACTTTCAAATCTGATTTCTAAGATGTTCTTTATTTCATTGGAGAAATCAAGAGCTCTATTTTGCCAGTGAAAATCACCAGCTTGGAATGTATATGAGAAAGAGAAATACAGCCATTAATTGTATTTAGTCTAGAAAGAATCAGCAAAACAGAAATGGGTTATCTTTGGACATCAAATTTAAATGCAACAGCTAAGAGTAATGCAACTTTCCTAAGTTCATGCTTCTTCAGCACTAGTTACACAGAAGTGCACAAATCCAAAAGGAAGCCACTGTTGCTTGTAATAACATTGGATTTGAGGAAACAGAGGTACCAAAAAAACTGGATAAGGATAACACTGTGGAGAATATATATTAGGTGGAAGAAACAATGACATAGTTAATAGGGTACCTATAGCAATACAATTAACTTGTAACACCATCCAGTCAAATGGAATATATAAAAATGTATATTATGATCCTTAGCATACAGCAATATATATAAATTTTAAAACCAACATATTCAAATGAAATTCATATTGGGAAAACAATTAGCTTGTAAAGAAAAGTAAAACTTTCTTCCTTATATCATATAGAAATACAAAGTTCCTAGTCTTTGTCAAAATTTTACTGTTTTCTAATGGGAGAAAAATATTTGTATTTTATATAAAAAATAATTTCTCTAATAAATAAAGGAAATCTACAAACTGAAGAGAAATATCCAAAAAGCAATAGAAAGGTGAGCAAAAGATATTAAGGGAGAAATTGCAGAAAGAAAAGAAGACTCAAAATCCTGTAAAATATTTTTAACTTTACCCATAAAAAGATGTCAAAATGAAGAGAAAAAGAAAAAAAAAGATGTTATTTTCTTTTTAAGATAACCCAGGAGGATCTTAAAAAAAATCAACAGCCTAACAAAAAGACACTCAGTGACCTTTTGTACATTTCAAAGTCTTTCACAATTTTTCCTGGAATAAGTAATGGTCTAAGTTTTCTGTAAAGGGCCAGATAGTATTTTAGAATTTTCTACATTTTCTCCTGCAAATATACAGCTGTGATGCCACAGTGTGAAAGGAGCCATAGGTATTACATAAACAAATGAACAAGGTTATTTTCCAATTTTATGAAACTTTATTCATATTTCATGAAATATTATTCATAAAATAAAAAGCAGAGCAAACAGGACTGAGACTGTGGGCTGTACTTGGCTATCCCCAATCTGTGGAATTTTTTCCAGAGCTTCTTATTAATACTAAACAACATGCTAAAATTATGCCTTTGTTCATCACCAAGGAGTTGTATATGATAGATTTAAATATTCATGACATTCTTATTGGCACCACTCACCATAATTCTGTACATCTCTCTTTAAAACTCTAAAGCAATCCCAGAGACCACATTATTTGTCCTTTTTCTTAAAGGAAATGAGAATCAAATCCTAATTTTATTCTTTCACTTTACTAGAGAAATACTATAGCTGAATCAAAATCCAAGTTTCAGAGAAAATTTTTAGAATATCACTGTTCAGGCAGTGGACTTCTTGAGAGTGAATGACACTCTGGGTTGCTGGTGTTCTGAATACTGTTTATTTATTTATTTTTACTTTATTTTACTTTACAGTACTGTATTGGTTTTGGCATACATTGACATGAATCTGCCACAGGTGTACATGAAGTCTCAAACATGAACCCCCCTCCCACCTCCCACCCCACATCATCCCTCTGGATCATCCCCATACACCAGCCCCAAGCATCCTGCATCCTGCATCGAACATGGACTGGCGATTCGTTTCTTACATGATAGTATACATATTTCAATGCTATTCTCCCAAATCATCCCACCTTCTCCCTTTCCCTCTCCCTCAGAGTCCAAAAGTCTGCTCTGCACATCTGTGTCTCTTTTGCTGTCCTGCATACAGGGTCCTCATTACCATCTTTCTAAATTCCACATATATGTGTTAGTATACTGTATTGGTGTTTTTCTTTCTGGCTTACTTCACTCTGTATAATCGGTTCCAGTTTCATCCATCTTATTAGAACTGATTCAAATGTATTCTTTTTAATGGCTGAGTAATACTCCATTGTGTATATGTACCACAGCTTTCTTATCCATTCATCTGCTGATGGACATCTAGGTTGTTTCCATGTCCTGGCTATTATAAACAGTGCTGCAATGAACATTGGGGTACATGTGTCTCTTTCTATTCTGGTTTCCTCGGTGTGTATGCCCAGCAGTGGGATTGCTGGGTCATAAGGCAGTTCTATTTGCAATTTCTTAAGGAATCTCCACACTGTTCTCCATAGTGGCTGTACTAGTTTGCATTCCCACCAACAGTGTAAAAGGGTTCCCTTTTCTCCACACCCTCTCCAGCATTTATTGCTTGCAGACTTTTGGATCGCAGCCATTCTGACTGGTGTGAAGTGGTATCTCATTGTGGTCTTGATTTGCATTTCTCTGATAATGAGTGACGTTGAGCATCTTTTCATGTGTTTGTTAGCCATCCGTATGTCTTCTTTGGAGAAATGTCTATTTAGTTCTTTGGCCCATTTTTTGATTGGGTCGTTTATTTTTCTGGAATTGAGCTGTATAAGTTGCTTGTATATTTTTGAGATTAGTTGTTTGTCAGTTGCTTCATTTGCTATTATTTTCTCCCATTCAGAGGGTTGTCTTTTCACCTTGCTTATAGTTTCCTTTGTTGTGCAGAAGCTTTTAATTTTAATTAGATCCCATTTGTTTATATTTGCTTTTATTTCCAGTATTCTGGGAGGCGGATCATTGAGGATCCTGCTGTGATTTATGTCGGAGAGTGTTTTGCCTATGTTCTCCTCTAGGAGTTTTATAGTTTCTGGTCTTACCTTTAGATCTTTAATCCATTTTGAGTTTATTTTTGTGTGTGGTGTTAGAAAGTGATCTAGTTTCATTGTTTTACAAGTGGTTGACCAGTTTTCCCAGCACCACTAGTTAAAGAGATTGTCGGTGCTGAATACTGTTTATGGTGCAACGTCACTCACCGAGAGTATGACTGGGGTGGAAAGACTGACTCAGTCAGACAAGACTGAGCAACTAACATATGCACCAGGTGTACTTTTAACTATTTCCTCACAAAAATCCTGTGAGTTAGTCAAAGCAGTGTTATTACCCACAAACATTTGACGTTTTTTGTCTTCATATAATCCAGTCAATCAATAATTAAAGGATAAAATGGAGACTAAGTTTGCTTAATCTAGACTAATCTATGGATTTATACTTTATTGCATATATATTCATTTTTTAAGGTTTTTAAAGTGAGTATTTTTGTTTTGTTTTTTTGGACTGGGGCATTTCCCTGGTGGCTCAGCTGGTAAAGAATCATCCTGCAATGAGGGAGACCTGTGTTCGACCCCTGGATCAAGAAGATCTGGGGAAGGGAATGGCAACCCACTTCAGCATACTTGCCTGGGTAATCCCATAGACAGAGGAGCCTGTCAGGCTACAGCCCATGAATCACAAAGAGTCAGACACAACTGAGTGACTGACAAACACAAAGTGTGTTTCTAAGTATTTTCTCACAATATTCCTGTGTTAGTCCATGTTCTCGGGGAAGGCAATGGCACCCCACCCCAGTACTCTCGCCTGGAAAATCCAATGGACGGAGTAGCCTGGTGGGCTGCAGTCCATGGGGTCGCTAACAGTCAGACAGACTGAGCGACTTCACTTTCACTTTTCTCTTTCATGCATTGGAGAAGGAAATGGCAACCCATTCCAGTATTCTTGCCTGGAGAATCCCAGGGATGGGGGAGCCTTGTGGGATGCCATCTATGGGGTCACACAGAGTTGGACACGACTGAAGTGACTTAGCAGCAGCAGCAGTCCATGTTCTTACCTCCCAAATTTTAAAATCCCAAAATCAGATTCACAAAGTTTGAAAATCATACACCTAGCAAATAGCACTGAAGAACTGATATTTTTGAACTGTGGTGTTGGAGAAGACTCTTGAGAGTCCCTTGAACTGCAAGGAGATCCAATGCATCCACTCTAAAAGAAATCAGTGCTGAATATTCATTGGAAGGACTGATGCTGAAGCTGAAGCTCCAATGGTTTGGTCACTTGATGAGAAGAACTGACTCATTGTAAAAGACCCTGATGCTGGGAAAGATTGAAGGCAGGAGGAGAAGGGGATGACAGAGGATGAGATTGTTGGATGGCATTACTAACTCGATGGACATGAGTTTAGTAAAGCTCTGGGAGCTGGTGATGGACAGGGAAGCCTGGCGTGCTGCAGTCTCTGGCTGTCACAAAGAGTCGGACACAACTGAGCAACTGAAATGACCTGATAAATAGTTCACAGCAGTCATTTCCATAGGATCCATGCAATACATATTTGTTACATGATGAAGGAAATAAATGATTTTCATTTAATATGCTACTGCTGCTAAGTCGCTTCAGTTGTGTCTAACTCTGTGTGACCCATAGACAGCAGTCCACCAGGCTCCCCCATCCCTGCAGTTCTCCAGGCAAGAACACTGGAGTGGGTTGCCATTTCCTTCTCCAATGCATGAAAGTGAAAAGTGAAAGTCAAGTCACTTAGTCGTGTCTGACTCTTAGCGACCCCGTGGACTGCAGCCTGCCAGGCTCCTCTGTCTATGGGATTTTCCAGGCAAGAGTACTGAAGTGGGGTGCCATTGCCTTCTCCACTTATTTAATATAAATGGAGACAAAAAGAGCATAACATTTTGAATATGATCTTATGTTTGAAAGCAAACATTGGAAGGAGTGATGGCAGTAAGAAAGGAAAAGAGAAAGTGAAGAGTGAAGGAAAAAAATGCATGCATTAGAAAAATGGCTATAGGGAATATAACAAAATGGCAAATGTCAAAACACTGTGTGCTGATGAATAAAGAGGACATTGCTTTCTTTCTTATGGTTTTCTGTATTTCTTGTTTTTTTTTTTAATGTCTTTTTCTTCCAATCATTTTGCATTTAAAATTTTAAATATTTTTCAACTCTCAAAATCAGCATAAGTTTCACATATATGTGTTAATATGCAATATTTGTTTTCTCTTTCTGACATTTCATCCTGAATGACAGTCTCTAGGTCCATCCATGTGTCTGCAATTGGCACAATTTTTCCTTTCTATGGCTGAGTAATATTCCATTATATGCTCCTCATCTTCTTTACCCATTGAGAACTGACTGTTTAGCCCAGAGAACTCTGGTCTGAGCTATGTGTTAACCTAAATGGGAAGGAAATCCAACAAAAGAGGGAATATATGTATATGTATAGCTGATTCATTTTGTTGTGCCATAGAAACTAACACAAGATTGTAAAACAACTATGTCCAATTAAAAACTTGCAAATAAATCTTGAAATTTTCAAATTGAAACAAAATCAATATAAATTTTTGAAGGCTAGTTTTGATTATCAAAAAAACAACAGCAACAACAAAAAATTTAATATTCTTGTTATCTAAGTATCTGGCATAGTTAGATAAGTATTTCTATTTGCCAGAGGCAAATAGAATCAGTTCTTACCTCTGTGACTCTGTAAATAAATGACATTTTTTTTTATTCCATTCTGCTGGCTGTTTTCCCATAAATTTAAAGAAACATAATAGCAGCTTGCTTGTTATATTGATTTTACAACCTTGGATGTGTTTTTAATCTTGGAAAAAATAAACCTGCCTTAACAAGTTGTCACTTTCACAGCAGATAATTTCTAAATTACAAGATTTCATTATGAAAGGAAAATATCCATTTCCAATAATATGAAGTGATTAAATGTTCTTTGTGTAGACTGATGAGATTTAATTTTCTAAATCTAAACATGTAAGAAGTTTGCTTATTTGCATTACATATTTTTGGAGGTTATTTACTTGAAATTAATGTTAGCCTATATGTGCTCACTGAGGAAATCACGCCTTTTATCTTAATGCTTTAAGATAAGAAACAGTTACAATAGAAATAAGGGAAAATGGCAGAGTTGCATAAATAAAGGATGAATTAAAAGTGTAACTTCAAAGGGCTGAGTCAATTAACCCTTTCTGATTTAGATGTGCTATAAAATACTAATCATCTAAAGAAAGCTTTTTCTAATTCTGTCCTTGGTTTTTTCCTACTTTAACCAGATGTCTGTGTGACTCAATTAGATCAGCCATTCCTTGGTATCCAGATAACAGGATGCATCAATGTTCTGCATCTACCTTTGAATGGACTATGACTGGGTGGAAAAAACTGCTAAACTCAGCCTTGCCTTACTGTTATTGATTCAAAGACCAAAAAAAAGAAGAGGGGAAAAAAAAAGGTTATACTCTCCCTCTTCCTCACAGAAAGCAAATACCTTCTAGATAGGCTGAAATTCACTCCTACAATCAAACATACTTTAGGATACCAAAACAGTTGTTACTAAGAATGTTCTTGTCCCAGAATTTTGGAAAATAACATCTGAATCATGAAATCGGATCCTGAACTATTGTTTTGATATCTCAAATCATGGTTGATCATAGGAAGAAAGAATTTCAATCTTGCTCCAGGATATAAACAAAATTTCATTCAAAATTGTGTTTGGAAGGCAACTTTTTGAAAACGCTAAGCTGTGCATTTATTTCTATTCACTGTGAGCCAGTTACCTGGGTGGCCATTCCACATTACACACCAAGGAAAGAGGTAGAGAAAATGCTTCTTTGAAAATATGAAAGCCAGGTCATGCCAGACCAAAAGAGAACCTAGCAACAGGGAGATCCCACAGTGGCAGAAAAAGCAGATGTGCAGTCACAGCTCTTCAAACTGCAGCCCTGGATGGTGCAGTTGAGTTAGGACAAAAGAAAAGCAAAAAAGGGATGTTTTGATATCTCAAATCATGGTTGGTCATAGGAAGAAAGAATTTCAATCTTGCTCCAGGATATAAACAAAATTTCATTCAAAATTGTGTTTGGAAGGCAACTTTTTGAAAACGCTAAGCTGTGCATTTATTTCTATTCACTGTGAGCCAGTTACCTGGGTGGCCATTCCACATTACACACCAAGGAAAGAGGTAGAGAAAATGCTTCTTTGAAAATATGAAAGCCAGGTCATGCCAGACCAAAAGAGAACCTAGCAACAGGGAGATCCCACAGTGGCAGAAAAAGCAGATGTGCAGTCACAGCTCTTCAAACTGCAGCCCTGGATGGTGCAGTTGAGTTAGGACAAAAGAAAAGCAAAAAAGGGCGAGGTGGTGAGAGGCTGAGGGTTCCCTGTTCCCTAGATCCTATCATTCTCGCATATATACATTTTCTGTTTACCCACAACTGCTATAGGATATCAAATGGGCAGGGAACCAGGAATAACTAGACAGAAAGAGAATCTGATTTGGGCTTCCAGGAGGCCCTAGAGGAGCTATCCCACGTGGAAGGTCAAGAAGGGCGGTGGTGAGGAGATACCCCTCATCCAAGGTAAGAAGCAGCGGCTGCGATTTGCTGTAACAGCCGTGAAGATACCCCATGCCCAAGGTAAGAGAAACCCAAGTAAGACAGGAGGTGTTGCAAGAGGGCATCAAAGGGCAGACACAAGAT
>SJYX01004530.1:27090-51834 GCA_006410675.1 Oreotragus oreotragus | reverse complement strand
TCTCACATCCATACATGACTACAGGAAAAACCATAGCTTTGACTAGAGGGACCTTAGTCGGCAAAGCAATGTCTCTGCTTTTGAATATACTATCTAGGTTGGTCATAACTTTTTTTCCAAGGAGTAAGCATCTTTTAATTTTATGGCTGCAGTCACCATCTGCAGTGATTTTGGAGCCACAAAAAATAAAGTCTGACACTGTTTCCCCATCTATTTCCCATGAAGTGATGGGACCGGATGCCATGATCTTCGTTTTCTGAATGTTGAGCTTTAAGCCAACTTTTTCACTCTCCTCTTTCACTTTCATCAAGAGGCTTTTTAGCTCCTCTTCACTTTATGACATAAGGGTGGTGTCATCAGCATGTCTGAGGTTACTGATATTTCTCCTGGAAATCTTGATTCCAGCTTATGTTCTTCCAGTCCAGCGTTTCTCATGATGTACTCTGCATAGAAGTTAAATAAGCAGGGTGACAATATACAGCCTTGACATACTCCTTTTCCTATTTGGAACCAGTCTGTTGTTCTATGTCCAGTTCTAACTATTGCTTCCTGACCTGCATACAGATTTCTCAAGAGGCAGGTTAAGTCGTCTGATATTCCCATCTCTTTCAGAATTTTCCACAGTTTCTTGTGATCCACACAGTTAAAGGTTTTGGTATAGTCAATAAAGCAGAAATAGATGTTTGTCTGGAACTCTCTTCCTTTTTCCATGATCCAGTGGATGTTGGCAATTTGATCTCTGGTTCCTCTGCCTGCCTTTTCTAAAACCAGATTGAACATCAAGGAGTTCACAGTTCACATATTCCTGAAGCCTGGCTTGGAGAATTTTGAGCATTATTTTACTGGCATGTGAGATGAGTGCAATTGTGTGGTAGTCTGAGCATTCTTTGGCATTGCCTTTCTTTGGAATTGGAATGAAAACTGACCTTTTCCAGTCCTGTGGCCACTGGTGAGTTTTCCAAATTTGCTGGCATATTGAATGCAGCACTTTCACAGCACCATCTTTCAGGATTTGAAACAGCTCAACGGGAATTCCATCACCTCCACTAGCTTTGTTCATAGTGATGCTTTCTAAGGCCCACTTGACTTCACATTCCANGCCAAAGGATGAGATGGTTAGGCAGCATCACCAACTCAATGGACATGAACTTGAGCAAACTCTGGGAGACAATGGATAACAGGGAAGCCTGATGTGCTACAGACCGTGGGGTTGCAAAAAGTTGGACACGAGTTAGTAGCTGAACACGACACATAACATTTCACACACAAACACATACAGACAAATGAAGAATTATTGTGACAGAGGCAGTCCAGTTAGGCAACTTAAATATGAAAGTCACAACTCTGCTTCATTTGGTCATTAATTTTGTATCACTAGTTGAAATACTAAATATTCTCAGTTCATTAAATCTTGTTTAGATCCATACAGAATTACTTTCTAAAAGACTTATCAATGATCTCTATTTCCAGCTCTTTGATAAACACATTAAATTTCCAGTATATACATAATTTTGGGGGTGTCACCCAAAGACCCTAATTCATTAGTTCAAGAATGGGAAGTTGAACTGTAGTACCAAGTGACTGGAATTTATGATGTGAAGATGGATTTGTTGCACCTCATATTGAATGGCATTGAACTATATTCACCCTTACAAGCATCTCTACTTGCTCACAAATATGAACCAGTCACATATCTCTTCTCTGACAAGAGAGAATGAGATACAGCAATTATTGTAATGTACAAGCAGCATCTGTTGCTTCTGAGCCAAGAAACACATATATAAAGTAAGCCTTTCCTCAGAGGTTTCTTTCTCACAGCCTTCTCTCATAAGCTTCTAGAATTTCAGAGTTTGATTACCCCCAGTATATATATTTCTACTCATTTTTCATCTTTTAATGGTGGTTATTTGTTCTTAAATAATATACTTCTAGTATAATTATTACCTACCTAGGAACGACATTAAGTGATTTCCAGTAATATTGCCCTTCATTTCTCTTATAATTTTATACATGTATATAAATGTTTTGAAATATTTATCTCTAGAATTGGAATTTCTGTTTGAAATACTCATGCATTTGTCATTTTAATACAAATCTCCAAAATTTCTTAGAAAAAGACTTTGTTCATGTGTACATTCACCAGCAACATATGAAATTCTCATTTCCCTAATACCTTGCCAATACTAGGCATTGTTGAGCTCATTTAAAATGTTGGTTATGTGATAGGTTAAAAATGCAATTTAAAATAATTTTAATTCCATTGATTAACGTGTAATTTTAGCACATTTTTCTAGTATTATTGGTGGTCACTGTGACCATTCAGTGAAAAACTGTTTGTTTTCACCACATTTTTACAGACTGTAAAGTATATAGCATGTTTATTTTTCCAGTACAGTACCTGGAATGTATCTCAATCTTGTTTTGTTTTTGCTGGCACTTACTTAATTTGAATTCTTCTCATCATTTCCTATACTCTTTAGCTGTCACTTCTGTCTTCTCTATGGTGACCTGACAGCTATTTTTCTCAAATAATAATTAGAGTAAGATGGTAATATAAAATTTCATCTCTGAAAACTCCTGATTTCAAGTAAAATTATCAAAAGATTTCTTGACATACTGGAAATATCAACATTTAGCCAAATATAGTACAAGAAGTATCATACTAATGAAAGAACAGCCACAAAGTTATTTTGCTTTTCTCTGAAAATTCAACATGACTCTGCTAAATCTAAAGAAACTTAATATAGACTCTCTGAGTGGTCTGAATAGGAAGCAAGACAAGATGTGAGAGTAGCTGGAAAGAACTTCATTTCTTCTAATGCCACTAGCTGCCCCATCCACACACAATTTCCTCCATTATCAAGATCCCTAACAGAGTGGTACCTTGGTTACAATTGATGAATCTACACTGACACACAATTTTCACTTTACATCCATAACTGACATTAGTGTCGCTGTTAGTGTCATACATACTATGGGTTTAGTAAAATAGCAAGTATTGACAATTAGAGTATCATACAGAGTGGCTTCAATGCCCTAAAAATCTCCTGTGCTCCACACATATACTGCTGCACCAACAATCAAGCAACCATCAATATTTCCATCATCTCCAGTTTTGTCTTTTCCAAAACATCGTGTGGTTGGAATCATACAATGGGTAGCCTTTTCAGATGGGCTTATTTCACTTAGTAATATGGATATGAGGGGTCTCGATATCTTCATTGCTTGATAGTGTACATCTTCTTAGCATTGAATGATTTATTTTCTGGATGTACTACAGATGATTTATCCATTACCTACTGAAGTACATGGGGTTCCTTGATAGCTCAGTTAGTAAAGAATCTGCCTACAATGCAGGAGACTCTGGTTTGATTCCTGGGTCAGGAAGATTCCCTGGAGAAGGGATAGGTTACCCACTCCAGTATTCTTGGGCTTCGCTTATGGCTCAACTGGCAAAGAATCTGCCTGCAATGCAGGAGACTCTGGTTTGATTCCTGGATTAGGAAGATCCCCTGGAGAAGGGAAAGGCTACCCACTCTGGTATTTTGGCTGGGAGAATTTCATGGATTGTATAGTCCATGGGGTTGCAAAGAGTTGGACATGACTGAGCAACTTTCACTTTAATTTTATTGAAGTACAAAAGCATGAATCCTAAAAAAACGACAAATTGGATCTCATCAAAATAAAGAACTTCTGTCTTTAAAAGAAAATGAAAGTCACAGGCTGGGACTTGCCTCTGGAACACATAGAAATCTCTTACAACTCAGTAGTTTAAAAAGAACATTAAAATACAAGCAAAGATTTGAACAAATCCTGCATTACGAAGGTGTGGATGCCAAACGGAATAAGAAACCAGTGTTTGAGTCATCAGTCATTAGGGAAGCATGAGTTAAAAGCACAATGAGATACCATTATACACCTATTAGAAATGGCTAAGAATAAAATCAAAACAAAAAATTAATAATACTGAGTGCTGGTAACGATGGACAGCAACTCAGTATGGACAGAGTCTCATATTCTGCCTGTGGGAATGAAAAAGAGTAAAGTGAATTCAGAAGAAGCTTCCCAGTTTCTTTATAAAATCAAATATACACCTATCATGTGGCTCAGAAATCACACTTATTAACTCAAAAGAAATGGGGGTAAATATCCAAATAAAAACCTGAACACAAATGTCTACACAGCAGCAACATTCAGAATCACTCCAACTGGAAGCAACCCAGTGTCCCTGAACAGATAAACTGGTGCCTCCGTACAGCAGGATGTGACTGATGATTTAACCTGATCTGTGCAATGACACAGATGAGCTTCACATGCATTATATTGAGGGAAAGAAGCCCAATACAGAAGATTACAAATTGTACGATTCCATTTACATGGCATTCTGGAAAAGGCAGTAACATAGGGACAATAATAATAATAATAATCAGTGGTTCCAGAGACAGGGAGTATAGGGAGGGAATTGAAAGGAATGGAAATATTTTATATGTCGATTATGGTGCTGGTTACACAACTGTATACATTTACCAAAACCCATAAGACCATAATACATCTGTTAATGGACAATTCTATGACCTGTAAACTGTATCTTAATAAACCTGACTTAACAGTACTAGCAGAGAAAGCCAAAAAGATGAAAAAAAAATGTTCCATTAGGAAGAAACTCCCTAAGGAGACGGCTGAATGGCATGCCTGACTCGATGCACATGAGACTGAGCAGGCTCTGGGAGTTGGTGAAGGGCAGGGAAGCCTGACGTGCTGCAGTCCATGTGGTCGCAGAGAGCTGGACACGACTGAGGGACTGGACTGAACTGAAGGCAGGAACTCAGTGGGGGAAGAAAAATTGAAACATGAGTTCAGAAAGGAAGGATGTAAAATTTCAAATTGGTAAAGAACATTTTCACATAATTTTAAACGCTTGTTCACACATTTTTTTCTTTTATTTATTTTTTTTGTTCACACATTTTTGAAAGAAAAATGATGAGTATGAAATCACTGTGGCATGTACTCAATAAATACATTTAAGAGTGACCTAACAGTTATATGTTTAAATGTCAGTGTTTTGCAATACACTGGAAATTATATGCTTTGCAACCATTAAACTTACTTTGACAAGCTTTAGCATCAATCTAAAAATGCACAAGGAAATGCACAGTTTTAAAGAATACTTTTAGAGAACTACAAAGACTCCTTCCTGTTCCTGAAGACAGCTTCCCCAAACTCTGCCACAGATGGTTGGCAGGTGTGGCAAGACTGAGCCCCAAAGTCCCTTGGGCAGGCAGGCTGTCTGCCTTCAACCAAAAGCGACCTGCCTGTTCACTGAAATGTGCTTTTGCAAAGACTCTCGTTGTCTCTGATGCAAGAAGGTAGAAAAGACTCTAAGACGCTGCCCTGGGGAGACCCCTGCGCATCAGTACAGACGGCAGGACACAAGGGCACCTACGGCAGGAACAGCTGCAATGAGGAGTCGCTGAGAACAGATCCAGTGCCCATCACTCGCAAACAGATCAGTGCAACGAAGGACTGCCCTTCGATGGGATTATATGTGGCAATGACAAGGGGTGAGGTGTAACAGCTCATCGATAATATGCATCATTATGGATGAACCTCCAAAACTTGATGTTGAGTGAAAAAAAATCAAGGTCATGATTACACATAGTATGATATTATGTATGAAACATTTGAAAACATGCAAACCAAGATAATGAATTGTTTAGGAATAAATATCTATGCAGTTGTGTTAAAACATGCACAGCATTGACAAATAACTAAAATATAGACCGCATAGTTCTCTCTAGAAAGAAAGGTTAAGGAATCAGAGAAGGATGCATAAGGGTTTTCAACTCTTCGTGTAACATATTTCTTTAAAAAATCAGAACCAAATATGGCAAAAGCAGACTGAAGGAAACTAAGTAGCTAGATGCCAAGTGTTATGTTACATTACTACCTACTGTTCTCTGTGTTCAAAGCATTTCCAATAGACATACAAAAATAAAGTGTGCATTTGGCATCCTGAAACTTGGCAAGAGTTCTTTGTCATGATTTACACCAGATACAGAATCTTCAGGTCCGAAGAACTGGAAAGGGTGATTAAGCTTAGAGATTAAATCTACACTTTAAAACTTTTTAGTTAGTTAATCACTGGAACCTAAATCCAAGGTCAGTCTGGATGTCCTCCTCACGTTCCAAGAAACCCAAAGAGCATCTGCTGCACATGAGTAGGCGACGACCGAATATCACATCAAACACCAATAACTCACTTTTCTGTGCTGTTGCCTCAGCGTGCCCTGCTCTCTGCGGCCCCGTGGACTGTAGTCCTCCCGGCTCCCCCATCCGTGGGGGTCTCCAGGCAAGAATCTTGGAGTGGGCTGCCATTCTTTCTCCAGGGGATCTTCCCGACGCAGGGACTGAACCCGCATCTCTTGTGTCTCCTGCATCGGCAGTTGGGTTCTTTACCACTAGCACCACCTGGAAAGCCCATCTTTCATAAATTAATTCTTTGACTCATCAGACAAGAAGTAAACGGCCACAGGCTTTGCGGTGACTTGAACATCCAGAGGTAGTCAAGACAGACGAGAGATAATGCTGCCCTCGTGGAGCTTTACAATCAAGGGGGAGAAAGAGGCAGTGAGCGGGCGAAGAGAAGCGACGGTCTCGGAGATTGGTATCATGAGCGCTGTGAGACGCGCAGCANTTCACCCTTGCCATCTCTTGTTTGACCACTTCCAATTTGCCTTGATTCATGGACCTGACATTCCAGGTTCCTATGCAATATTGTTCTTTACAGCATCGGATCTTGCTTCTATCACCAGTCACATGCACAACTGGGTATTGTTTTTGCTTTGGCTCCATCCCTTCATTCTTTCTGGAGTTATTTCTCCACTGATCTCCAGTAGCATATTGGGCACCTAACGACCTGGGGAGTTCCTCTTTTGGTATCCTATCATTTTGCCTTTTCATACTGTTCATGGGGTTCTCGAGGCAAGAATACTGAAGTGGCTCGCCATTCCCTTGTCCAGTAGACCACGTTCTGTCAGCCCTCTCCACCATGACCCGCCCGTCTTGGGTTGCCCCACAGGCATGGCTTGGTTTCATTGAGTTAGACAAGGCCCTGGTCCTAGTGTGATTAGATTGACTAGTTTTCTGTGAGTATGGTTTCAGTGTGTCTGCCCTCTGATGCCCTCTTGCAACACCTACCATCTTACTTGGGTTTCTCTTATCCTGGGCGTGAGGTATCTCTTCACAGCTGCTCCAGCAAAGCACAGCTGCTGCTCCTTACCTTGGACGAGGGGTATCTCCTTACAGCCGCAGTTCCTGACCTTCAACGTGGGACAGCTCCTCTAGGCCCTCCTGTGCCTGCGCAGCCACCGCTCCTCGGGTTGTTCCTCCTGGTCACCGGCCCTGGCCTTGGTGTTTGTGGCTCCTCCCAGCTGCCGCCCCTGGCCTCAGGCTCGGGGTGGCTCCTCAGGGTAACCTCCCCTGGCCGCAGGCGTGAGGTGTCTCCTCCCAGCTGCCACTGGCCTCGGATGTGCGGTAATTCCTCCCGGCTGCCACCCTGACCTCAGACGCGGGGTAGCTCCTCCAGGCCACCACCCCTGACCTCTGATACGGGGTGTCTCCTCCCGGTCACCGCCCCTGACCTCGGAAGCAGGGTAGCTCCCCTCATACATCTTAGTTGCTTCTAAGTTTTGGTAATTATGAATAAAACTACTGAATATCTATGTGAACATATGTGGACATAAGTTTTCAGCTCCTTAAGGTAAATAATAAGTTGCTGATTCCTATGGAAAGAGTCTCAGGGACGGGGGAGCCTGGTGGGCTGCTATCTATGGGGTCGCAGAGTCGGACATGACTGAAATGACTTAGCTTAGCTTATGGAAAGAGTATGCTTAGTTTTGTAAGAAAATGCTAAAATCTCTCCTTAAGTGGCTGCCCCCTTTCTTATTCCCACCAGCAATGAATGAGAGTTCCTCTTTCTCTACCTACTTGCCAGTATTTGGTATTGTCAGTGTTCCATATTTTGCCTTTCTAAGAGGTGTGTAGTTGTATCTCATTGTTTTAATCTGCATTCCTCTGATGGACCTTGTTTTCATGTGCTTATTTGCTGTTTGTATATCTTCTTTGATGAGATGTCCGTTAAGGACTTTGGCCCATTTTGTAATCAGGTTTTTTTGTTGTTGTTGTTGGGTTTTGGGTATTCTTTATATATTTTGCATAGCAGTCCTTTATTAGATGTGCGTTTACAAATATTTTCTCCCAGTCTGTGGCTTATTATGTCATCTTCTTGATTATTTTGTAAAATAAGCGACAAAAGAGATTGCAAGGCTTCTCTAGGCCATTGTTAGCATTGTATCACATGCTGTAGAATTTCTGGATAATGCAAGAATAGAGGAAAAATTAAGTAAAGAGTTATAATAGCAAAATGATGTATTAATTCAATGAATGTGTGCATTTATAACTGCATGTGTGAAAGCCTGCCAGGCTCCTCTGTCCACGGGATTCTCCAGGCAAGAATACTGGAGTGGGTTGTCAATCCCTCCTCCAGGGGATCTTTCTGATCCAGGGGCCAAACCTACACCTCTTGTGCTTTCTGCATTGGCAGACAGGTTCTTTACCACTAGCACCACCTAGGAAGCCCTATTTATGACCAAAGAAAATAAAGTAAACCACAATAGGAACTGCTTTGCCTTCAGTGCTTCTATACCTGAAGAAGTTGTTTTTTAATCATTAAAATAATGGTTAACATGAATATTGTGTGACAGGAATTATTTTACAATTGATAAAAATCATTCAGTTTAGAAATAAGATGGCAACAAGAAAAGAATGGAGGTAGACGGGATAGTTGTAAGAACATCTACATAATTGAATTGATGTAATAATTAGTAATTATTTTAAAAATTAATTAAATTATTAAAATAATCACATGAAGACTGAATAAAAGCATTAACTCTGGGGATGATTAAAAAATAGGTAAAGTTAAGAAATAGTGAGACATTTGTATCGAATGATTTTGTGTGTATGTGTATGCTTTTAGACTCTTTGTGACCCCATGCTCACCAGGCTCCTCTCTCCATGAATTTTCCAAGCAAGAATACCTGAGTGGAGTTTGTTTTCCTCTTTCAGATCCAAGGATCAAATCTGCTCTCTTGCATTGTTAGGTGAGGTTAACTGGTAAACAGAAACGCATATTTCAACTATTGGTAAATAGAAATACAGTTCACAGGGTCGCAAAGGGTCAGATCTGACTTAGCAACTGAAGAACAAATAGAAACAAGGGGGAAAAGGAAAAAGAGGAAAAGAAAGAGAGGGAGGAAATGAAAGAGGAAGAAAGAAAGGCGAAAGGGAGGGAGGGAAGGAGAGAGGAAGGAAGAAAGAAATCTCCCCACTGTTTTCTCAGGCATTTGAGAACATGGTATTTTCAGTTGCAGAGATAAGATGAGAAAAATAAAACTATTTAAATGACATTGGCACCTATTATACAGGCTGAAGTAAGCCAGAAAGAAAAACACCAACATAGTCTACTAATGCATATATATGGAATTTAGAAAGATGGTAACGATAACCCTGTATGCGAGACAGCAAAAGAGACAGTCTTTTGGACTCTGTGGGAGACGGCGAGGGTGGGATGATTTGAGAGAATGGCATTGAAACATGTATAATATCATATCTGAAATGAATTGCCAGACTAGCTTTGATGCATGAAACAGGATGCTTGGGGCTGGTGCACTGGGATGACCCAGAAGGATGGTCCAGGGAGGGAAGTGGGAGGGGGGTTCAGGATGGGGAACATGTGATGGGAGATGGCGAGGGTGGGATGATTTGAGAGAATGGCATTGAAACATGTATAATATCATATCTGAAATGAATTGCCAGACTAGCTTTGATGCATGAAACAGGATGCTTGGGGCTGGTGCACTGGGATGACCCAGAAGGATGGTCCAGGGAGGGAAGTGGGAGGGGGGTTCAGGATGGGGAACATGTGTACACCCATGGTGGATTCATGTTGATGTATGGCAAAACCAATACAATATTGTAAAATAATTAGCCTGCAGTCAAAATAAATAAATTTATATTTAAAAAATAAACAAATGGCATTGATAAGTTAAATGGAGATGGGAAACATCACAGCACAAATGGTGATCTTAGAAGTGTAATAAGGTGCAATGATGCATGGCTTGAAAGGTAAATGGAAGAAACACTAGAAAAGAACCCAGTAGAAGTGTTGGTGTGTCTTTTTGTGAATTTCAGGTTTGGTCTTAATTATATCAAGTAAACTTTTTAAGTTTTGAAGAAGAATAATTTATTGTCAAATGCATACAGTCCTCATTGATCTTTTATAAAAAAAATTGACTTCATTAGTGCTATTATAAGTTAAAATGTATATTCTAGGGTCTGTGTGTCAGAGGTTGAGGAAAAATGTTTTCTGTCTTTACACCATTTGGAAACACAAACCAGTTGGTATTTTAAGAAAAAAGGGGAACAATTTATTTTGTTGTCTCCAAATTCTATGGCAAATGACCTGTAACCAAAACAGCAGATGCCTCTTTTAGTTCAATGAATAATTTGAAAGACAGAAACTAAGAAAATTATACCTTGTACTTCTAAATGATAATAAAATAGCACATTAATATAAATGAAATTTAAGGGTGATCAGAAACAAACAACTGAATTTAGCATTTAATGATATTTTTGCAGCAGCAGTCTTACATTTTAAAGGCAAATGAACCTAGATACATGAAAAGTATTCTGACATCATTATAACATTATAAAATGTTTTTGAATGTTTGTAGCTAATATTGCTTTTTTTTTCAAAGTAGTATGTTTACAGACCGACATTTTGTACTCATGTTGCAATAACTTTGGGACCAGGAGGTATGAACATCACATTACTTTCTAAATGAATTTTATAAACACAAATCCTTGGGGCAGAGAAGATCCAAAATAGCCTTTACTCTATATGTCAATCTTGACCATCCAATAAATATACACTTCTCATGGAAACCCCAGTGACCTAAAACGTGTCTTTCATAAAGGAATTTTATACTGAAAACTTTTGAAGTTGAACATGATGAAAAACTCAGAATCATATTAAAAGCAAATTCAATTTAATTTAAGAAACATCCAATGCACAGTATTAACTACCAACCACTATTTCAGGTTTCAGGAATAATTAAACAAGAAGCAATTAAATATAAAATAATGAGACAAAATACACAATAGTGGTATATATAATTTGTTATGAAGTGGTTATTTATGGAAAGTTGTTGGGAAATTTCTTCAAAGTTGTGTGACTTTTACAGTGTGCATTTAAAAAAATTATCTGTATTATTTGCCTCCAGGGGCACCTCTTTTGAGTTAGAAGTAGATTATCAAAAGCTTTTGCACCGATTTGGAGTTTGGGTCAAGATGTGTAATATTATACACTCCTCAAAAACTACAATAGTTCCCCACTTAGCCTCTGTTTCCATTTTTGTAGTCCCCGCTTAGACTCTGCTTCCTTTTCTGAAGTTTCTGTAAACTGCAGAAACTGAGGTTCAAAAATATTGAATAAAAATTCCAGAAACAAACAATTCATGTTTTAAAATTGTGTGCCATTCTGTGAGTGTGATGAAACTTTAAGCCATCCCACTCCAACCCGCCCTGGATGTGAATCATCCCTTGATTCAGCAAGTCCCACCAACCACTTAGTAGACACATGGTTATCTGGTTTCACAGCTTTTGCGTTCAAGCACCCTTATTTTACCTAATAATGGTCCCAGAGTGCAAGACTGGTGATGATTATGACACTTTGGATATACCAAAAAGAAGCCATAAAGTGCTTCCTTTAAGTGAAAAAGTGAAAGTTCTCAATAAGGAACGAAAAAAACTCTTACTGAGGTTACTAAGATCCATGGAAAGAACTTTTTTTTTTCTTTTTTTTTTAATCAAAGTTGATTTAAAAGGTTGTGTTAGATTCGGGTGTACAAAAGTGAATCAATTATATATATATATAAAAAAAAATTGACTTCATTAGTGCTATTATAAGTTAAAATGTATATTCTAGGGTCTGTGTGTCAGAGGTTGAGGAAAAATGTTTTCTGTCTTTACACCATTTGGAAACACAAACCAGTTGGTATTTTAAGAAAAAAGGGGAACAATTTATTTTGTTGTCTCCAAATTCTATGGCAAATGACCTGTAACCAAAACAGCAGATGCCTCTTTTAGTTCAATGAATAATTTGAAAGACAGAAACTAAGAAAATTATACCTTGTACTTCTAAATGATAATAAAATAGCACATTAATATAAATGAAATTTAAGGGTGATCAGAAACAAACAACTGAATTTAGCATTTAATGATATTTTTGCAGCAGCAGTCTTACATTTTAAAGGCAAATGAACCTAGATACATGAAAAGTATTCTGACATCATTATAACATTATAAAATGTTTTTGAATGTTTGTAGCTAATATTGCTTTTTTTTTCAAAGTAGTATGTTTACAGACCGACATTTTGTACTCATGTTGCAATAACTTTGGGACCAGGAGGTATGAACATCACATTACTTTCTAAATGAATTTTATAAACACAAATCCTTGGGGCAGAGAAGATCCAAAATAGCCTTTACTCTATATGTCAATCTTGACCATCCAATAAATATACACTTCTCATGGAAACCCCAGTGACCTAAAACGTGTCTTTCATAAAGGAATTTTATACTGAAAACTTTTGAAGTTGAACATGATGAAAAACTCAGAATCATATTAAAAGCAAATTCAATTTAATTTAAGAAACATCCAATGCACAGTATTAACTACCAACCACTATTTCAGGTTTCAGGAATAATTAAACAAGAAGCAATTAAATATAAAATAATGAGACAAAATACACAATAGTGGTATATATAATTTGTTATGAAGTGGTTATTTATGGAAAGTTGTTGGGAAATTTCTTCAAAGTTGTGTGACTTTTACAGTGTGCATTTAAAAAAATTATCTGTATTATTTGCCTCCAGGGGCACCTCTTTTGAGTTAGAAGTAGATTATCAAAAGCTTTTGCACTGATTTGGAGTTTGGGTCAAGATGTGTAATATTATACACTCCTCAAAAACTACAATAGTTCCCCACTTAGCCTCTGTTTCCATTTCTGTAGTCCCCGCTTAGACTCTGCTTCCTTTTCTGAAGTTTCTGTAAACTGCAGAAACTGAGGTTCAAAAATATTGAATAAAAATTCCAGAAACAAACAATTCATGTTTTAAAATTGTGTGCCATTCTGTGAGTGTGATGAAACTTTAAGCCATCCCACTCCAACCCGCCCTGGATGTGAATCATCCCTTGATTCAGCAAGTCCCACCAACCACTTAGTAGACACATGGTTATCTGGTTTCACAGCTTTTGCGTTCAAGCACCCTTATTTTACCTAATAATGGTCCCAGAGTGCAAGACTGGTGATGATTATGACACTTTGGATATACCAAAAAGAAGCCATAAAGTGCTTCCTTTAAGTGAAAAAGTGAAAGTTCTCAATAAGGAACGAAAAAAACTCTTACTGAGGTTACTAAGATCCATGGAAAGAACTTTTTTTTTTTCTTTTTTTTTAATCAAAGTTGATTTAAAAGGTTGTGTTAGATTCGGGTGTACAAAAGTGAATCAATTATATATATATATGTATATATACTCTTTTTTAGATTCTTTACCCATATAGGTCATTACAGAGTTCCCTGTGGTTTAGAGTAGGTCCTTAGTGGCTATCTATCTTATATATACCAGTGTGCATATGTCAACCAATTTCTTACATTATCACCCCCCACTTTCCCCTTGGTAACCATAAGTTTGTCTTTGTTATATCTTGACTGTATTTCTGTTTTGCAAATAAGTTCATTTGAACCATTTTTTTTAGATTCCACATATAAGCAATTTCATATATTTGTCTTTCTCTGTCTGACTTACTTCACTCAGTATCTGTCTCTTATACACATCTAGATGTGTATAANTTGGTAACCATAAGTTTGTCTTTGTTATATCTTGACTGTATTTCTGTTTTGCAAATAAGTTCATTTGAACCATTTTTTTTAGATTCCACATATAAGCAATTTCATATATTTGTCTTTCTCTGTCTGACTTACTTCACTCAGTATAACACACTCCAGATTCATCTGTGTTGCTGCTGCATATGGTGTTATTTTCTTCTTCTTTCATGGCTGATTAACATACACATATATAATATTAATATATAATATTGGGGTCACAAAGAGTCAGACACGACTGAGGGACTCAACTGAACTGATATATGTACATACATATTGCATAGCTTCTTTATCCATTCCTCTGTTTATGGATATTTAGGTTACCTCCAAGTTCTTGCTATTGTAAATAGTGCTGCAATAAAGTTAGGGGTGCATATTTTTTTTAAATTTTGGTTTCTTCTGGATATATGTCTAGGAGTTGAATTGCAGGATCATATGCTAGCTCTATTTTTAGTTTTTAAAGAAATCTCCATACTGTCCTCCAGACTGGCTGTACCAATTTACATTCCCTCCAACAATGTAGGAGGGTTCCCTTTATTCTACATCCTCTTCAGCACTTATTGTTTATAGTTTTTTTTTTTTTTAAATGATGGCCATTCTACCCTATATCAGGTGATACCTCATTATAATTTTAATTTGCATTTCTCTAACTATTAGCATTGTTGAGCATCTTTTCATGTGCCTTTTGGCTATCTGTATGTCTTCTTTGGAGAAATGCCTATTTAGATTTTGTGCCCATCTATACTGGATTATTTGTTTGCTTGTTTTTTCACATTGAGCTGCATGAGCTATTTGTATATTTTGGAGATTAATCCTTTGTTGGTAGCTTCATTTGCAAATATTTTCTTC
The DNA here is from genome assembly GCA_006410675.1 of Oreotragus oreotragus. Taxonomy (NCBI): domain Eukaryota; kingdom Metazoa; phylum Chordata; class Mammalia; order Artiodactyla; family Bovidae; genus Oreotragus; species Oreotragus oreotragus. Next base: position 36,981 of record SJYX01004530.1, on the reverse strand, counting down.
CATTCTATGGGTTGTCTTTTTGTTTTGCTTATGATAAGAACAAATCTCCTATTCAAAAAATCCTGAAGAGGGAGAAATAAATTTGTAACAGTTTTGATGTCACACCTGGAGCTGCAATATTTACAGTCACAATGTGTGATAAATGCTTAGTATATTTTGGAGATTAATCCTTTGTTGGTAGCTTCATTTGCAAATATTTTCTTCCATTCTATGGGTTGTCTTTTTGTTTTGCTTATGATAAGAACAAATCTCCTATTCAAAAAATCCTGAAGAGGGAGAAATAAATTTGTAACAGTTTTGATGTCACACCTGGAGCTGCAATATTTAGTCACAATGTGTGATAAATGCTTAGTTAAAATGGAAAAGGCTTTAAATTTGTAAAATAACACCTTTTGAGAGGCAAACAGAGAGAGAGATCACATTCACATAACTTTTATTACAGCATTGTTATAATTGTTTTATTTTATTATTAGTTATTAAAGGTTTACTGAACTTAATATAAATCAAATCTAATCATAGGTACAAATGTATAGGAAAAAACATAGTGTGTATAGGACTTCACAGTACCACAGTTTCAGACATACACTCATGGTCTTGGGACATATCCCTCTTTGATAAGGGGTGGAACACTGTCTCAGCATCATTCCTGAGTGATATAACTTTCATCATAATCGTATAGGATGTTTTTCCTACTTTACTTGTTACAAAGTTATTTCCAGGCTCTCATGAAGTTCTAAACATTACAAACCATATAATATCATATACTATACAGTAAGATCCATCTGTAGATACCTCCTTGAGAAACTGGTATGTGTTTTATTTTTAAGTAATGGTTAAAGGAAACCATGTCATAAACTTGGCATTTTCTACATGTTCAACACATATAAATTCTTGAGTATAGTAAAAGGAGGGGAAACCTGCAAATAACGATTTACGTTCACTGTAGCCTTAAAAATGTTTAATTGTCCTTATGGAATCATTGCAGCCTGAAAAAAAAAACTCATCATTTTTTAAATTTATTTTTTGTTTGGGGATCTAGGATAAAAGCTTAACCACTAAGGAATCATATACTAGGACCTTTGCCCACTAAGGTCCATCCAGTCAAGGCTATGGTTTTTCCAGTAGTCATGTATGGATGTGAGAGTTGGACTGTGAAGAAGGCTGAGCACCGAAGAATTGATGCTTTTAAACTGTGGTGTTGGAGAAGACTCTTGAGAGTCCCTTGGACTGCAAGGAGATCCAACCAGTCCATTCTGACGGAGATCAACTCTGGGATTTCTCTGGAAGGACTGATGCTGAAGCTGAAACTCCAGTACTTTGGCCACCTCATGTGAAGAGTTGACTTATTGGAAAAGACTTTGATGCTGGGAGGGATGGGGGCAGGAGAAGAAGGGGATGACAGAGGATGAGATGGCTGGATGGCATCACTGACTCGATGGACGTGAGTCTGGGTGAACTCCGAGAGTTGGTGATGGACAGGGAGGCCTGGCGTGCTGCTATTCGTGGGGTCGCAAAGAGTCAGACACTACTGAGCGACTGAACTGAACTAAACTGAGTTAGTTATTACACTGGGATAACTCTTTTTCCACCCAACATGAAGTCAATGAGAAGAAATTTTAACATAGTGCATGTGATAGCAGCTAGGCAAACTGTCATGTTTATAAGCAAGTCTTGAAAGCAATCATGCAAATTGCATAGCAGATTGTTGTCATTGGATCTTGCATGCTGTGGGCAAAGAGTCCATAACNCACTAAGGAATCATATACTAGGACCTTTGCCCACTAAGGTCCGTCCAGTCAAGGCCATGGTTTTTCCAGTAGTTATGTATGGATGTGAGAGTTGGACTGTAAAGAAGGCTGAGCACCGAAGAATTGATGCTTTTGAACTGTGGTGTTGGAGAAGACTCTTGAGAGTCCCTTGGATTGCAAGGAGATCCAACCAGTCCATTCTGAAGGAGATCAGTCCTGGGTGTTCATTGGAAGAACTGATGCTGAAGCTGAAACTCCAGTACTTTGGCCACCTCATGTGAAGAGTTGACTTATTGGAAAAGACTTTGATGCTGGGAGGGATGGGGGCAGGAGAAGAAGGGGATGACAGAGGATGAGATGGCTGGATGGCATCACTGACTCGATGGACGTGAGTCTGGGTGAACTCCGAGAGTTGGTGAAGGACAGGGAGGCCTGGCGTGCTGCGATTCATAGGGTCACAAAGAGTCGGACACGACTGAGCGACTGAACTGAACTGAACTGAGTTAGTTATTACACTGGGATAACTCTTTTTCCACCCAACATGAAGTCAATGAGAAGAAATTTTAACATAGTGCATGTGATAGCAGCTAGGCAAACTGTCATGTTTATAAGCAAGTCTTGAAAGCAATCATACAAATTGCATAGCAGATTGTTGTCATTGGATCTTGCATGCTGTGGGCAAAGAGTCCATAACAATGGAACTGAGAGGTTGCAAAGAAAAAACAAAAAAAAGAGGAGGGGTGGACAATGGGATGAAAAACATTATTTTAGAGAATAAAAGTGTATACACATTTAGAGTTAAACAAACATAACTTGCTAAAAATAATTTGAGTCTTCCAAAAAACTAGACAAACACATTCATGAAGTGATAGCTGCTGGGTAGATAAAATTTAAAAATTAAAAATAAACAGGAAACCTTATTTACATGTAGAAGAAATGATCAGAAAGGATTATATGATTAGTGAAAATGTGGTAGGGGAAAATCTTTGAAATTAAAATGAATGTGAAGGTTTAGCTTTAAAGTCTTAATAAATTAAACTATTATCTACACACTAAGTAAATAAATCATGAACTTAATCATTTATGAACATAGTTGTCATAAATTTATATTTCACTGTAACTCACTGTAATATCTTTGTTTCTTTTGAGTTTTTGTTCTGGAAAATTTTAGAATGAATTGTAGAAAACATCATTTCCTCAAAAATAAAATACTATGTCCCTGGAGAATGCAAAATGGAACTTCTTTGAAGTCTGAGTTGGGGGGATTGAGTCGTGAGTTTTCTGAGACAGGAATCTATTTGCTTTGTTTTCCTTCTTATCCCAGTAGTGCTCCAGAATTGTTAAGCAGATAAGAAGGTTGTCTTCACCTGCTAAGTCCTAATGTGTACCCAGAAAAAGTGATATACAGCTGGCCCTGCTTATCCTTGAGTTCTGCATCCATGGTGTCAACTAATGTCAGATCAGATATATTTGGGGAAAAAATTATCTACAAAGTTCAAAAAAACAAAACTTGAATTTGCCACATAATGTCAACTATTTACATCGCGTCTGCATTGTGTTAGGCATCACATATGATCTATGGATGATTTGAAATATTTGGGAGGATATACATATTTATATGCAAATAGGATACCATTTTATATTATTATAAAGACTTCAACGTTTATGGATTTTGGTAACTTTGGCAGTCCTAGAACCAATGAATGTCCCATGAGTTCCCAGGGACAACTATATAGGTGTGCTTTGAGGATAAATCTCTGATTAGAACTTCAAAAAGGCATTCGTGTGTCCCATAAACAGAATTAAGAAAGTTTCTAAATCAAGAAATCTAAGATAGAAGCACAAGAATAAGGATGCTACCAGAAAAAATGGTGAATCTTGGAAACTAAAAATGCACCTCTCCTCCAATTTTAATTTAATTTTATTTTTGAAGTAAAGAATGGTAAATATGGTGCAATATATATATATACTGAATGTCTCAGTAATATTATATGTTGAAATATTGTTAATTAAACAATGTTATACTAAAAAGGGGCTTCCATGGTGGCTCAGATGGTAAAGAATTCGCCTGCAATGTGGGAGGCCTGGGTTCGATCCCTGGGTTGGAAAGATTCCCTAGAGGAGGGCATGGCCACCTGGAGGTCCATGGCCATTCTTGCCTGGAGAATCCCCATGGACAGAGGAGCCTGGCAGGCTACAGGCCAGGAAATCACAAAGAGTCAGACACAACTGAGCAACTAAGCACAGCACATACTAAAAAAAAACTTACAGATGGCTCTACTGCTTATTCAGATATTGACATTTTCAGAGCAAATCCAAGAAGAGAAGGCTACTTACTATATACCACACCAGAACTGCATATATATTACCAGTATTTTGTCAAAAAGTAAAAGTGGGACTTTCCTGGGGTCAATCATTTAAGACTTTGGCTTCCAATGCAAGAGGTGTGGGTTTGATCCCTGGTTAGGAGCTAAGATCCCACATGCTGCACAGCCAAAAAAGCAAAGCAGAGAACAGAAGCAATATTGTAACTAATTCAACAGAGGCTTAAAATTGGTCCACATTAAAAAAAAAAAAAATTAAGTGACTAATATTCTTGTCGTTCAGTTGCTAAGTGATGTCCGACTTTGTCACCCTTTGGTTAGCCAGATTCCACTATCTCCCAGAGTCTGCTTCAAATCAGGTGGCCAAAGTATTGAAGCTTCAGCTTCAGCATCAGTCCTTCTAATAATATTCAGGGTTGATTTCCTTTAGGATTGACCAGCTTTATATCCTTACTGTCCAAGAAACTCTCGAGAGCCTTCTTCAGAAAAACGATGCGAACACATCAATTCTTCAGCCCTCAGCCTTTTTTATGGTCCACTGTCACATTCATACATGACTACTGGAACAAATATAGCTTTGACTATAAGGATCTTTGCTGACAAAATGATGTCTTTGCTTTCTAATATGCTATTTAGGTTGATCATAGCTTTTCTTCCAAGAAGCACACTTTTTCTAATTTCATGGCTGCAGTCACCTTCCACAGTAATATATATATATACAGTTCAGTTGCTCAGTCATGCCTGACTTTTTGCAAACCCATGAACTGCAGCACGCCAGGAATCCCTGTCAATCACCAACTCCAGAGTTTACTCAAACTCATGTCCATCGAGTCAGTGATGCCATCCAGCCATCTCATCCTCTGTCATCCCCTTCTCCTTGTGCCCCCATCTTTCCCAGCATCTGGGTCTTTTCCAATGACTCAACTCTTCACATGAGGTGGCCAAAGTATTGAAGTTTCAGCTTTAGCATCAGTCCTTCCAATGAACACCCATGACTGATCTTCTTTAGAATGGCCTGGTTAGGTCTCCTTGCAGTCCAAGGGACTCTCAAGAGTCTTCTCCAACACTACAGTTCAAAACCATCAATTCTTCGGCACTCAGCTTTCTTCACAGTCCAACTCTCACATCCATACCTGACCACTGGAAAAACCATAGCCTTGACTAGATGGACCTTTTCTTGCAAAATAATGTCTCTGCTTTTGAATATGCTATCTAAGTTGGTCACAACCTTCATTCCAAAATAAGTTTCTTTTAATTTAATGGCTGCAGTCACCATCTACAGTGATTTTGGAGCCCAAATAAATAAAGTCTGACACTGTTTCCACTGTTTCCCCATCAATTTCCCATGAAGTGATGGGAACGGATGCGATGATCCTTGTTTTCTGAATGTTGAGCTTTAAGCCAACTTTTTCACCCTCCTCTTTCACTTTCATCAAGAGGCTTTTTAGTTCCTCTTCACTTTTTGCCATAAGAATGGTGTCATCTGCATATCTGAGGTTATTGATATTTTCCCCCACAATGTTGATTCCAGTTGTGCCTCTTACAGCCCAGCATTTCTCATGATGTGCTCTGCATATATGTTAAATAAGCAGGGTGACAATATACAGCCTTGACGTACTCCTTTTCTTATTTGGAACCAGTCTGTCATTCCATGTCCAGTTCTAACTGTTGCTTCCTGACCTGCATACAGATTTTTCAAGAGGCAGGTTAGGTGGTCTGGTATTCCCATCTTTTTCAGAATTTTCCACACTTTATTGTGATCCACACAGTCAAGTGCTTTGGCATAGTCAATAAAGCAGAAATAGATGTTTTTCTGGAACTCTCTTGCTTTTTCCATGATCCAGCGGATGTTGGCAATTTGATCTCTGGTTCCTCTGCCTTTTCTAAAACCAACTTGAACATCTGTATTACTTTTTCTCAATTCACATAGAATAAATAATTGCATAGTCATCAGAAAAGCAAATATGAAAACGTTCTCATAAAGACTTGTGTACCTGTTATGTGCAAGGTAATACATTTCAGTTCAGTCGCTCAGTCATGTCAGATTAGTCAACTCCTCTTGATTTTTCAAGTAGTTTATTAGATAAATTAAGTGATATATTAGATTATCACTTATTTATTCCTTTACTCAGTAAGTGTTTCTTGACTCCTATTAGAGTTACTTGAGATACAGTAATAAAACAGAGTCTCTGTCTTCAAGAGTAGGTAGGTCATGATTCATCCCTTATGAAAGAGCATTCTATGCTGTGTGCCACATGACTGTATCATCCATCATAAATGTATCATGAGCTAGTGACAGCAGAAACCCAGGAGTTTTCAGAAGCCCATTGTGTGGAGAATAATCTACACCTGACTTGCTGTGATGGGATTATCTGGGCTTTTAGAGAACCGGTGTCTTTGAGTTACATTATTTTTTTCCTATGTGTTTCTTTAGCGGCATATCTTCTCCTTTAGTCCTTATTTTGTTCCTTGGTACAAGCACCCCTAATGTATCTCTTTGACACTTTCAAATCTGTTTAATTTTATTTTCCTTTTTTTCTTGTTGGTGTTTTATCCCCTTTAAGTGAGATAGGCTTGGAGGTGAAGCTGTGGTAAGAGAAATGCCCTTCCTACAATTAACATAAAACTCTGTCAAGTATTTCCCCTTAGAATATAGATCTTCATTATGAAGAAAACCTGAATCAATTTCAAAATGATTTTTCTCTACTTCTTACCCTGTCAGATACATGAGATATTTTTTCTCATTCAGAGTGAGAAGCTTATGATGTGAGTGCAACTCCCAGAAACTTCTCACATTCACCTATTTCCACACTCTGTCTCAAGCAGTTCATCAACATACCATTTTGGAGTTCCTTCCAGTTTTAGATTCAGCAACTTTTCTTCAGGGAAGCAGTAACTTTTCTTCAGTATGTTTCTCTAGATGATTCTGTCTCCAGATTAACAGATGACAGTTTCCACTGAACAGTTTTCTGATAGGTCACAAATAAGTCATCGTTGTCAATTTTCCCAGCCTCTGTCTACTGTAATGATGAAAGTAAAACATGCAAGCTCTTTATGGTCGGTGCTGAAATTGGGACTTCAAATATTACTATTATTAACCTAGCTATCCCAGTGATATATCATTCCACTCCAGACTTTTTATATTAGAACAATCAACATGCTGTAAGGGGCAAATATAATTTAAACACAGCCTTAAATGAATAGCTTCCTAGGTAGCTCAATCAATAAAAAATCTGCCTGCAATGCAGAAGACCAGAGTTTGATCCCTGGGTCGAGAAGATCTCCTGGAGAAGGGCATGGCAACCCACTCTAGTATTCTTGCTTAGAGAATCCCATGGACAGAGGAGCCTGGTGTGATGCAGTCCATGGAGTTGCAAAGAGCTGACATGACTGAGCAATTAACACATGGTGGAGAGTTCTGACAAACATATAATGTAAAAACCATTGATATAAAACCTACCTCAAGAGATGTAACATAGGAAAAGGAATAAATATCAATCATGTTCCAATACAGATAGTCTAGATGAAGAGCAAAGGTGTTATATGGAGGCAAACTTTTCTCTAGCAGAGAAAAGTGAAGAGTTGAGAATTAAAAAGTGTGAAACAGGATGTAAAAATTCAGAAAGCGCTGATTTGAAATTTAGAGGTTCACAGACTTTTTTTTTTTTTTTCATGAATGTTTCTAAAGGTGCAGCTTGTGCATGGAAACAATAATAACAGAGATGACATCATCTCATTTGGAATAATGTCAAATTATTGAAACTTAAAAAGCTCATTTTTATTTTTGAGAATATTTACAAGGAGTAGATCTCCTACAAGATGGTAAAGTAGAAGGACATGCACTCATCTTCTCCTGCAAGAACTCCAAAATTACAACTCTCTCCTGAACAACCATCTACAGGAGAATGTTGGATCCCACCAAAAAAAGATACCCCACATCCAAGGGAAAAGGAAAAGCCCCAGTGAGATGGTAGGAGGGGTGAAGTCACATTTATAATCACACCTCATACCCACTAGAGATGCACGCACAGCTCACACAGAACTTGTGTGCACCAGGACCCAGAGACCCCAAAGAGACTGAGCTGAGACTTTGTTTGAGTGTCTTCTGTGGAGGAATGGATCAAGAGTGAACTGCTGCAAGGGCAGGGGCTCTGGGCACAGTAGACCTGGGTGTGGCATAAGCCCTCTTGGAGGAGATTGCCATCAACCCCACCACAGAGCCACAGAACTTACACAGGACTGGAGAAACAGACTCTTGGAGGGCACAAATACAACTTTATGCACACCAAGACTGAGGAGAAAAGAGCAGTGACCGCACAGGACTGAATCGTACTCGCCTGTGAGTATCCAGGAGTCTCCAATGGGGGTGTGGGTTGGAAGTGGCCTGCTGCAGAGCTGGGGGAACTGAGTGCATCAGTGCATGCATTGGACCTTTTGAAAGAGACCTCCATTATCTTCATTACCTCCACCATAGTTTGGCCTCAGGTCAAAAGACAGGAAGGGAACTTAGCCCCACCCATCAATAGAAAATTGGACTAAATGTTTACTGAGCATGGCCCCACCCATCAGAACAAGAACCAGTTTCCCATCAGTCAGTCTCTCTCATCAGAAGGCTTCCATAAGCCTCTTATCCTTATCTATCAGAGGCCAGACAGAATGAAAACCACAATCACAGAAAATTAAACAAACTGANCCACCCATTAGAACAAGAACCAGTTTCCCATCAGTCAGTCTCTCTCATCAGAAGGCTTCCATAAGCCTCTTATCCTTATCTATCAGACGCCAGACAGAATGAAAACCACAATCACAGAAAATTAAACAAACTGATCACATGGACCACAGCCTTGTCTAACTCAATAAGACTATGAGTGATGCCATACAGGGCCACCCAAATGGATGGGTCATGGTGGAGAGTTCTGACAAAACATGGTCCACTGGAGAAGGGAATGGCAAGCCAATTCAGTATTCTTGCCTTGAAAACCCCATGAATAGTGTGAAAAGGCAAAAAAGATAGGACATTGAAAGATGAACTCCCTAAGTCCGTAGTTGCACAGTATGATACTGGAGGTCAATTGAGAAATAACTCCAGACAGAATAAAGAGATGGAGCCAAAGCAAAAACAACACCCAGTTGTGGATGTGACTGGTGATGGAAATAAAGTACAATATTGTAAAGATAAATATTGCATGGGAACCTGGAAATTTAGATCAATGAGTCAAGGCAAATTGGAAGTGATCAAACAGGAGATGGCAAGAGTGAACATCAGCATTTCAGGAATCAGTGAACTAAAATGGAATGGGTTAATTTAATCCAATTCAGTTCAGTTCATTTCAGTCGCTCAGTCGTGTCTGACTCCTTGCGACCCCGTGAATAACAGCATGCCAGGCCTCCCTGTCCATCATCAACTCCTAGAGTTCACTCAGACTCACAACCATCGAGTCAGTGATGCCATCCAGCCAGCTCATCCTCTGTCGTCCCCTTCTCCTCCTGCCCCCAATTCCTCCCAGCATCAGAGTCTTTTCCAATGAGGTGGCCAAAGTACTGGAGTTTCAGCTTTAGCATCATTCCGTCCAAAGAAATCCCAGGGCTGATCTCCTTCAGAATGGACTGGTTGGATCTCCTTGCAGTCCAAGGGACTCTCAGGAGTCTTCTCCAACACCACAGTTAAAAAGCATCAATTCTTCAGTGCTCAGCCTTCTTCACAGTCCAACTCTCACATCCATACATGACCACTGGAAAAACCATAGCCTTGACTAGAAGGATCTTAGTCAGCAAAGTAATGTCTCTGCTTTTGAATATGCTATCTAGGTTGGTCATAA
>SJYX01004529.1:130957-221438 GCA_006410675.1 Oreotragus oreotragus | reverse complement strand
CAGCTATTTGTAAGGCCTCCTCAGACAACCATTTTGCCTTTTTGCTTTTCTTTTTCTTGGGAATGGTTTTGATCAGCACCTCCTGTACAATGTTACGAACCTCTGTCCACAGTTCTTCAGGTACTTTCTCTATCAGATCTAACCCCTTGCATCTATTTGTCACTTCCACTGTAAAATCGTTAGGGATTTGATTTAGGTCACACCTGAATCATCTTGTGTTTTTCCCTGCGTTCTTCAATTTAGGTCTAAAGTTGGCAATAAGGAGTTCATGATCTGGGCCACAGTCAGCTACTGGTCTTGTTTTTGCTGACTGTACAAATAATTTTTTTTTTTTAAAGGACACACCTCGAAGGGCTCATGGGGAGGTTGAGGCAGGAAGCAGGCCAAGAGGGCAGGGCAGGAGCAGGGGCACATGTTCTTATTAGGGTCTATGGGTGGAAAGCTTTGGGGTTTCCAGGCTGAGGCCAGATTGGTCAATTCAAACACAGAAGAGCAAGGTTTTGGTACGCTTCACAATAATCTTATGTAATGGGCACCCGATGGGAAGATGCTGGGAAGCAGGGAAGTGCTTAGCACTGGGTAGTTGGGGAAGTCATATCAAGAATTTAATTTGCTTGTGATTCTGCAGGCTGTTATCTAAGGCAGGCACTCACAGGAAGGGCTGGTGCCAGTTCAAAGCCTGTGCAGCAGCTCGGCCACACATAGTGGATGCACGAACATCACGGACTCCGTTAGACTCAACACCTCCTCTCTGCTTTCATTACCCATCTGTTTTCCATCCTTCCCACTTTTCCCTTTGCAGCCTTAGCATGTTAATATAGGTGTTTTAAACTCCTGGTTTGATCATTACAACATCTCTGCCAAGTGGGAGCCTGGTTCTAATGCATGCTCTGTCTCTTCAAAATGCATTGTTTTGTCTTTAGCATGCTTTGGAATGATCTGTTGAAAACTAGACACAGAATGCTGGGCCAAAGGTACGGGAGTGAACAGGCCTTTAATGCGAGGTGTTAGGCTTACCCGCCTGGGGGTCAGGCTGTATGTGCACTCATTGACCCTGGAGCTGCCAGATGCTAAAGTGTCCTCGGTGTCCTTCTTTCTGCTTCACCTACTGTCTTTTGGGTTCCCTAGATACGTCTTCTTAAATAAGGCCCGAGGCTTGAAGCTGTAATTTGTTATAAAGAGCCTTAGGGATGTGGAGGTAAGGTACTGGGGGAGAAAAGTTCCCTTTTGTTCCCCAAAGATTATTTATTAATGTCTTTATTTTGGGCTGTGCTGGGTCTTCACGGCTGCGTGCAGGCTTTCGTAGTTGCAGTGAGCTCTGGCTACTCTCTTGTTGCGGAGCACAGGCTCTAGGTGCGTGGGATTCAGTGGTTGCCCTGTGTGGGCTCAGTAATCGCTGCTCACCAGCTCTAGAGTGCTGGCTCAGTAGCTGTGACGCGCGAGCTTAGTTGTCCCACAGCAGGTGGGATCTTCCCAGACCAGGGAAGTTTTTTTGTTGTTTTGTTTTTAACCACTGAGCCACCAGGGAAGCCCAGGAGAAGCTTTCTGTAGTGCTATGACTAGGTCTCCACGTTTTAGAGAGCCTGTGCCCTTGAGATGTGACCTTCACAAGTACATCTCAGGCTCCCTTCCTCCTTGGATAAGACAGGAAAGCTAGAGGGGGCTGGAGTCCCTTTCCCCAGGTCAGTTAGGCTCTGAAAAAACAGTTTTTTTTTTTTTTTTTGAGGTCAGGCTTATTAAGAAAAACAGGCTGCTTTCTCCCTCCCCTTGCCAGGAGCATGAGACAATTTTTCTCTTATCTTCACTGTAAGAATTTGGTTGCACCTCTGGACGTAAAGCTCATAAAAACGTGGGGATTCACCAAAGATTGCTCTCCTGCTTTGAGTTTTTAATTCTTAAACTTGTCCACATCGACCCTCTGGAAAGTCTCAGCTACAGTGCAGGCGTTCCTACCCCAGGACAGTTTCTCGTAAAAGACGTTCACTTTAATAATTTGTGGTTGTTTGTCTTTGCCTCTCTCTCCAGCTTGAAGGACAGCAGTTTACCCTGCTGCCTCAGTTCTTTGACAGATCTAAGAAGAGTTGTTGAATTTCGGTTTGTTAAGCTTTTTCTTTTTTTTTAAAAAGGTTGTGCTTTTAAAAAGCTCAATGCCGTGTTAGCGTCAGGTGAACAGCAAAGTGATTCAGACATGCATGAATATATATATATGTATGTGTATATCTATTTCAGATTCTTTTCCATTATAGGTTGTTACAAGACACTGAATATGTTCAATAGAGTTCCCTGTGCTATGGGTTAAGCTGCTTCTCACGTGGCTAGGAATGATGACTTCTAAGCTCCTTACATGCTGGACTGGAAACCAGAAGTATCTCTACAATTTTTACTACAGTGGGACATTACATACTGTTCTCTTTAGCAATTCCATGTTGCTTAGATAGGTGGCAGTCTCACACATGTACTAGGGAACATGAATAAGAATAATCACAAGAGTGTACAAAATAGGGGACTTCCCTCGTGGTTCAGTGGCTCAGATTCCATGCTCCCAATGCTGGGGGCTCAGGTTCGATCTTTGATCAAGGGACTACATCTCACACGTCTCACCTGAAGATCTCGCATGCCTCAACAAAGATTGAAGACCCCAAGTGCGGCAATTAAGACCCAGTGCAGCTAAATAAATAAATAAGTCTTTTTTTTTTTTTTTTTTTTTAAAAGAGAGTATACATAATAGGAAAAACACTGGAAACAATCAAATGCTAGTGACAGAAGAATAAATGTCTTGTGGTATATTCACATGATGGAATAGAACACCTCAGTGAAACTGAGTGAACAGCAGCTACACAGAGCTGCATGCATGAGTCTCAGTAATATAACAGAACGGGAAGGAAAGAGCAAAGAAAAGAACAAATAGTCAGGATATCCTTTCTCTGAAGTTGAAAAGCCAGCAGTACTAAGATGTATATTACTTGGGGCAGATTACCTGTATTTCATTGATTGTAACATGCAAATTGAGGGGAAATTTTTGAAGAGAGATTGTAACATGCAAATTGAGGAGAAATTTTTGAAGAGAATCACTGGAACAGCAAACTAGAAACAAACAAAAAAAGGTTCCCTCTAGTGGAGACAGGGATAGTTTGGTGTCATGGTGAAAGGCTTTGGAATAAAAGCAAACCTCCTGTGAGTACGTATGTATTTTTTTCCACGATACAAGCTTCTGCATAAGAAAGAGGTTCTCGTGGTACTAGGGTAATTGGATAACTATATTTAAAAATTAATCTTAAAACAATTATTTTGCGTATTTATTTGTTTTTCCCCAAACTTTAAACTTTTTGCTTTGTATTGATGTATAGCCAGTTAACAATGTTGTGGTGAGCAGCTAAGGGACTCAGCCACACATACACATGTATCCATTCTCTCCCAACCCCTCCTCCCATGCAGGCTGGTACATAATATGGAGCAGAGATCCCTGTGCTGTACAGTAGGTCTTTGTTGGATATCCATTTTAACAGAGCAGTATGTACATGACCTTCCCGAAGTCTTCCCACCGGCAACCCTTAGTCATTTTCTAAGTCTGTGAGTCTCTGTTTTATATGTAAGTTCATTTGTATCATTTCTTTTTAGATTCATATGAAGACCCTGATGCTGGGAAAGATTGAAGGCAGGAGAAGGGGACAACAGAGGACGAGATGGCTGGATGGCATCACCAACTCAATGGACATGAGTTTGAGTGAACTCCGGGAGTTGGCGATGGACAGGGAGGCTTGGCGTGCTGCGGTCCATGGGGTCGCAAAGAGTCAGACACAACTGATCAACTGAACTGAACTGGACTGATGGAGACGACTCTTGAGGGTCCCTTGAACTTCAAAGAGATCAAACCAGTCCATCCAAAAGGAAATCAACCCTGAATATTCATTGAAAGGACTGATGCTGAAGCTGAAGCTGCAATACTTTGGCCACCTGATGCAGAGAGCCGACTCCCTGGAGAAGACCCTGATGCTGAGAAAGACTGAGGGCAGGACGGGAAGGGGACAACAGAGAATTAGACGGTGGGATGGCTCAATGGACATGAGTTTGAGCAAACTTCAGGAGACAGTGAAGGACAGGGAAGCCTGGCATGCTGCAGTCAATGGAATCTCAAAGAGTCAGACCAGACTTAGCAACTGAACAATTCTCCCAATCCATCAGTTTGCTAGCTGCAATGTTCTTCTATAACCACATGGTGGCAGTGTTGTAGAAGTGAACAAAATTCCGACTGAAACTTCAATTCTTGTCCTTTGGAAAGATTGAAGGCAGGAGAAGAAGGGGGCAACAAAGTATGAGATGGTTGGATGGCATCACCAACTTGATGCACATAAGTTTGAGCAAGCTCTGGAAGTTGGAAGCCTGGTGTGCTGCAGTCAGTGGGGTCGCAGAGTCGGACACGGCTGAGTTGAACTGTAGTTCAGATGTTCAGTTTCACGTTGATTGTGTCTTCCATCCTCCTTCTGTCAATCTCTGGCCTCCACCACCTTCTCTTGTGACATGTCAGAAAGAATATCCCAAGGTAAAAGCCCCTACACTGGTTTGAGGCAATAATCAGTTCAGTGCAGTCGCTGAGTCGTGTCCGACTCTTTCCACCCCATGGACTGCAGCGCTCCAGGCTTCCCTGTCCATCACCAACTCCCGGAGCTTGCTCAACTCATGAGGCAATAATATAGTAGAGCAAAGTCTTATCTTTTAGGCCTCTGTCTCTTCCCCACCCCTTCAAGCCCTTTTACTTCCCTGCTCTTTTCTGTCCTCCACACCTGGCACCCCATTCCCTCTCTCTCTGGGAACTGGGTGTTCTGTAGGCTGTCAAATGCAATAATCAGAGCCTAATCTTCCATTACTAGGAGAAGGTCACTTATCGGGAAATTCAAAAGAGAAAGGCACGTTAACCCATTTAATATCTGGAAATGGAATAAATGCTTATCATTTGAGGAATAAAATGTGCTTTATCCTGTTAAAATAAGACAACAGGCCCCAAATGAAGTCACTTATGCTAAGCTTCACTAAAGTGAGACTAAATAGAGTTTCTGCTCACCCAGAAATGGAATCTCCTGATTAGCATTCGTTAGGTGAACTGCCTTATAGATCCCTGCCATCCCCTAAAGAAAAGTAACCTCACCATAACCAACCTTTTTTGGCTGAGTATAACTTCCTTGTTCCTGCTCCCTTTTGTCTATAAAAGTCTTTTGTTCTTCACAGCTCCCCGGAATTCCTTCTTATCTGCCAGCTTCACTAATGTGAGGTTCAAATCTCATTTTGCTCAAGCAAACTCTTAAAAATTTTATATATATTTCAGTTATCTTTTAACAGTCCTGTTTTTGTCAGTCATTAAAAAAAAATACATTCGATCTGTATTGGAAGAGTAGGAGGATTTTCAAGCTCTCTTGTTAAGTAAGAAAAGCAAAATGCAGGGAAGTGTGCATGACACAATGACCAAGTTCCTCCATAGGCGTGTGTATTTGTACAGAACTATATGAGCACAATGTAAAGAGTGGAAAGACACACACAGGACTGTTAACAGTGTTTACATGTGATGGGATGGGAGTACAGGGAGAAGCAATTTTAAAAGACCTTCACTAGAAACGATTCAAGTTAACAACAGCATGTATAACATCTTAATGACATTTATTTAAGTTACATACTCTCTGTGTATATATGTGTGTGTGTATGTATATATTAACAATATATATATATATATATATATATATTTTTGAGCTTCCCTGGTGGCTCAGATGGTAAAGAGTCTGCCTGCAATGCAGGAGACCCTGGTTCGATTCCTAGGTCAGGAAGATGCCCCGGAGAAGGGAATAGCAACCCACTCCAGGATTCTTGCATGGAGANTATATATATATATATATATACATATTTTTGAGCTTCCCTGGTGGCTCAGATGGTAAAGAGTCTGCCTGCAATGCAGGAGACCCTGGTTCGATTCCTAGGTCAGGAAGATGCCCCGGAGAAGGGAATAGCAACCCACTCCAGGATTCTTGCATGGAGAATTCCATGGAAAGAGAGTTCTGGAGGGCTACAGTCAATGGAGTCAGACACGATTTAGTGACTAACACTTTCACTTTTCACACATATATTCATGAGTGCTTGTGTATATGGCTCAGTTACTTGTTTCCAACTCCGCAAACCCACGGCCTGTAGCCTACCAGGCTCCTCTGTCCATGGGATTATCCTTGAAAGAACACTGGAGTGGGTTGCCATTTCCTTCCCCCGGGGATCTTCCCAACAAGGGATGGAACCCATGTCTCCCGTATTGACAGATGGATTCTTTACCACTGAGCCAGCCACCAGGGAAGCACACTTATATTCAAACATACCCACATCTAGCTTTTCCTATGTTTTCTACCTTTTATATTGTGTCTAGCTGTCACACTGAAATTATAAAAGTATTTTATCTCAGAACAGCTCTGTTTCCTTTTACACTCATGTCCTCGGTCCATCTGAAGTTTATTTCTACATAAGTTGTAAGGCAGGGCTTCTAAAATTTTATTTTCACACAGTTATCCAGTTGGCTGAGAAAACATTCTCTCACGTTTTGAAAGAAGCTGTAGTTCATTAGTCAGCTCAGTCTCAGTGGCAAATTGCCATGAGCGTGAATTCAGACAGTGATTGAGAGGGAGGGTGTAGCTAAGATCTGAGAGGAGCAAAGGTGTAGCAGGGCCAGTGACATGTGGCTGCAGCGGCCTGCATCTCTAGCAAGTCCTCTTCTTCACAGTGGCTCTGCCATCTCTGATCTTTCCAGGATGGGAAGAGGTTTACAGATTTATTAGATTTTCCAAGGGTAGCCTGCTCTCTAGGCATTCCTAGCCCCCTCTCTCAGAGTTGAGAGAGAGAGACAGAGAGAGAGGAAGGCGGGTGGAGGGACCTGGGGAGGGGAAGGAAAGAGACATTGTTTCCTAGGCTTCGGGCAGAATGGCAGCACCAGGACCCCACTCAGGGACTATTCTCTGTCAACAAGCAATTGTGTCTAATGCCAAGGGTCTTGTACCCTCCAGCCCTTTCCAGCTCACTGTCTCCTCAGGGCTGACTCCTGTGAGGTTTACAGCATCTGCCTCCATCTTCTCTTCTTGTGGGATTCTTTATCTCAGTGCTCAGGGCTCTCATACCATTTTTTTTTTTTTTTTTCAGGATCCCTCAGGGCTAAATGACTGCATAGCCACTCCTGTAATCCCTGGTTTTCTATGGAGAGATTCTCCCAGACATCATCTCTCTTCTGGGTGCTATGTGCAGGAAATAATAATGACTGTCAAATGGAAAGGCATCATTTCTAGTTAAGTAATGATAACTGGAAGAAATCCTCAAAGCTGGACACTGTCTTTGTTAAACTGAATATGATTAGAATAGGGAAAAGTAAAAGAAGGGACATCAAGCAGAGGTAAAAGTTTGCTCCCATTCCAAACCAGAGTTAAGGGACAGAACAAATTAAAATATCATGAAAACTCTTAAAGGATGGTAGAAAGTCAAGTGCGTCAGAGAACAAAATAGATACTTGCTTCTTCAGAAACTTTAAAACCATTAAAATGGCCTATTCAGAGACCATTTATCTGTCAAGAATAGATGGGGACAAGATACTATGGACTAAGAATACATGCATGCTAAGTTGCTTCAGTTATGTCCTATTCTTTGTGATGCTAGGAACTCTAGGCCCCCCGTCCATGGGATTCTCCAGGCAAGAATACTGGAGTGGGTTGCCATGCCCTCCTCCAAGGGATCTTCCCCACCCAGGGATTGAACCGTGTCTCTTACATCTCCTGCATTGGCAGGTGGGTTCTTTACCACTAGTGCCACCTGGGAAGCTCCATGGACTAAGAATGCCCCTGCCTTTAGGAGCAAACAGAGGATATTGTGGCCATCAAGCCGTCAGCCAGTACAGCCCTTTATGGTGAACATGGAGGGAACTCAGGATAGGAAAAAAGCAAGTTACTGGCGTTAGATAAGGTGCATACCAAGGGAAGGATTTCGGTGAGTGCAGACCCTGGCATCTTCCCATACATAGAAATGTGCTAAAGTCATTAATCTGAGATATCTGGTTTTCTTTAATAGCAATTTTTTGATGTTCTGACAACCTGGTTTTGTTGTAAAACGCCCATGTATCCTGGCTCCTCCCTTGCCTCTTCGGAGCCGTCCCACAGAGCTATTTGCGAGGTCGCCTCTCAGATGTGAGTCCTCAGGAAGTTTGCCAGATGAAACAGGGTTCTCAGCTTTTAGCTGTTAATTTTGTTGTTGTTCAGTCACTATCACGTCCAACTCTTTGTGGCCCTATGGACTGCAGCACGTGAGGCTTCCCTGTCCTTCACAATCTTCTGGAATTTGCTCAAATTCATGTCCATTGAGTCGGTGATATTATCTAACCACCTCATTCTCTGTCGCCCCCTTCTCCTTTTGCCTTCAATCTTTCCCAGCATCAGGGTCTTTTCCAGTGAGACAGCTCTTCGCTTCGGGTGGTCAAAGTACTGGAGCTTCAGCTTCAGCATGAGTCCTTCCACTGTATACTCAGGACTGATTTCCTTTAGGATTGATGGTTGGATCTCCTTGCAGTCCAAGGATTCTCAAGAGTCTTCTCCAACACCACAGTTCAAAAGCATCAGTTCTTCAGCATTCAGCTTTCTTTATGGTCCAACTCTCACATCCATACGTGACTACTGGAAAAACCTAGCTTTGACTAGACAGACCTTTGTTAGCAAAATGAGGCCTCTATTTTTTAATATGCTGCCTAGGTTTTCACAGCTTCCCCTCCAAGGCGCAAGTGTCTTTTAACTTCATGGCTGCAGTCACTGTCTGTAGTGATTTTGGAGCCAAGAAACTAAAATCTGCCATTGTTTCTACTTTTTCTCTTTCTATTTGCAGCAAAGTGATGGGACTAGAAGCCATGGTCTTCGTTTTTTGAATGTTGAGTTTTAAGGCAACTTGTTCAGTCTCCTCTTTCACCCTCATCAAGAAGCTCTTTAGTTCCTCCTTACTTTCTGCCATGAGAGTGGTATCATTTGCATATCGGAGGTTGTTGATATCTCCCCTGGCAGTCTTGATTCTAGCTTGTGCTTCACCCAGCCTGGCATTTTGCATAATGTATTCTGCATAGAAGTTAAATAAGCAGGGTGACAAGCATTTTTTTTCAGTTGACAATAACAACATAGGAGGATCCTAAACTCACCTCCTCTTATATATGCACAAAATCTACAGCTACACATGGAACAATTTCTTTCTGAAAGAAACCCCCAAAGGAGCTGGGTGACTCCTGCATGTTGAGCAAACAAGAAAACACCCACATCAAAATGGGCAGGAGAGGCTGAGACACAATCTTGTCATAAACTCACACCCAATGCAGTGACCCACAATCAAAGAGGGGAGGGGTCTCACAACCTGAGCTTCCTCTTGAGGAGTGAAGGGTTTGAACCCCACATCTGGCACCCCAGCTTTTAAGACCAGCATCTGAGAGATGAGCCCTCAAAACATCTTGGCTTTGAAAGCCAGTGGGGTTTGTATCCACAAGCCCCACAAAATTATAGTGAACTGAGAAACAGTCATTAAAGGGCTCACATGAACTCCCCTGGCTCCCCTCCAGGACCTAATACTAAAGCAGCTCCTGCAAACAATCAAGCAGCTCATGAAGCAGTCCTGTTTCCTTATCTTAAAGCTGTGGAGTGAGGGGCAGGTGTCTTATCTAACACTCATCTAGGGGGCTATGAGATACTTTCCAAAGACACAGGTCAGCAGGCAACATATTCGAGTTTTTCCTCTGCCTCATTCCAGTTGCCAGTATCTCCTGGAAAGGAGTTTGTGAACCTGTCTGATGGGTGCCCCCAAATTTGTGGTTGCACTGAGGAAATCCCTTCCCTTTGGGATATTGACAGGGCTTGACACAGCTTCAACCACTGTGAACTACTAAGAATAAAGTATGCTGCTTAGACAATCACAATGGTTTAAAAAACATCCAAGAGTTAAGGCAGAGTTGGACAATAACCTTCCTACAGGAGGCCACTCCTTCAAGACTGGGAGAGATGGCTGCTCTAGCAAATGTATAGAGACTAGTACAGACTCAAAGAAAGAAATAAGAGTATGTTCCAAACACAAGAATAAGATAAGACCTTAATGAAACAAAGATAAGTGACTTATCTGATAGAGTTCAAAATAATGGTCATTAAACATCTCACTGAGTTTAAGAGAAGAATGGATAAACTAAAGTAAGAATTTCAACAAAAATAAAATATAAGAAAGCACAATATTGAAATCACATAACTAAGAACACCTGAACTGAAAAAAATAAAATAAAGGGCTTCAATAGCAGACTAGATAAAGTTGAAGAAAGGATCACTGAACTCAAGACAGGTCAATGGAACTCATTCAATCAGAGTAGCAAAAAGAAAAGAAAAAAAAAAAGAGTGAAGATAGTCTAAGGAACTTATGGAACAACAGCGAGTGGACCAACATTTGCATTATGGGGACACAGAAGGAAAAGAGAGAGAGAGAAAGGGGCAGAAGCACAAGTGAAGAAATAATTGCTGAAAAATTCCCTAACCTGTAAAATTAACAGACATCCAGATCCAGAAGCCCAGAAAGTTCCAAATAATACGAATGCCAAGAGACCCACATAAAGAAACATTAAAATCAAAGTGTCAAAATTTAAAGACAAGGAAAGAATCTCAAAAGCAGCAAGAGAAAGTAAATTTGTTATGTACAAGGTAATCCCCATAAAAGTATTAGTAGATTTTTCAACAGAAACTTTGCAGGCCAGAAGGAAGTGGCACAATATTCAAAATGTTGAAAGAAAAAACTTCCAATCAAGGATACTCTTCTTATTTAAAGACAAGGAAAGAATCTCAAAAGCAGCAAGAGAAAGTAAATTTGTTATGTACAAGGTAATCCCCATAAAAGTATTAGTAGATTTTTCAACAGAAACTTTGCAGGCCAGAAGGAAGTGGCACAATATTCAAAATGTTGAAAGAAAAAACTTCCAATCAAGAATACTCTTCTTGGCAAAACTGTCCTTCAGAACTGAAGGAGAGGTGAAGAGATTTCCAAAGAAGCAAAAGCAAAGGGGGGTCATTGACATTAGTCTGGCCTTACAAGAATTGGGAAAGAAACTGCTCTAAGCTAAAACAAAAGGCACTAACAGGAAAACATAAGACAGCGAAAGCACACTGCTTAATCACTTACAAAGCTAGTACAAAGGTTAAAAGACAAGAATAGTAAATAACTGTAACTACAATAATTTTTAATTGGGGCTTCCCGGGTGGCTCAGAGGTTAAAGTATCTGCCTCCAATGCGAGTAGACCCGGGTTTAATCCCTGGGTTGGGAAGATCCCCCTGGAGAAGGAAATGGTAACCCACTCCAGTATTCTTGCCTGGAGAATCCCATGGATGGAGAAGCCTGGTAGGCTACAGTCCACGGGATCGCAAAGAGTCGGACACGCCTGAGCGACTTCACCTTCACTTTCACCTTCACAATAATTTTTAATGGACACATAAGATAAAAAGATATAAACTGTGACCAAAAACGAAATGGGGGAGGGGAGCGGTGGGAAATATAGAGATCTAGAAAGAATTCAAACTTCCATTATTATCTAGAGTTGTTTTCCGTAAGCCTGATGGCAATCACACAGCAAAAACACAGAAGATAAAGGAGGCTAAGCACTGCTCCTGTCTAGTCGCTACTGCCGCCGCTGCTAAGCCGCTTCAGTCGTGTCCGACTCTGCGCGGCCCATAGACGGCAGCCCACCCGGCTCCCTCGTCCCTGGGATTCGCCAGGCTAGAACACTGGTTGTCGCTAAGTCATGTCCAAATCTTTTGTGATCCCATGGACTGCAGCCTATATGGGATTTCCCAGGCAAGAATACCGGAGTGGGTTGCCGTTTCCTTCCCCAGGGAATCTTCCCAAACCAGCATTTGAACCTCTTTCTCCTACATTGCAGGTGGATTCTTTACCACTGAGCCACCAGGGAAGCCCCATCTAAGCATGCCATTATAGAAAACCAAATAAAGAAAGACAAATACTGTATGACCTCACTTATGTAGAATCTAAAAAAACAAGCAAATTCATGGAGGCAGAGAAGAGATTGGCAATTGCCAGAGGCAGGGCTTTCAAGTGGGGGTGGGTAGTGAAATGGGTGAAAGGGGCAAAAGGCACAAACTTCAAGTTATAAAATAAGTTAAGTCCTGGGGATGTAATATACAGCATGGTGACTGTAATTAAACATTGCGGTGATTCTTTCACAACAGATACAAATACTGAATCATTATGTTGTGCTCCTGAATTTGATATAGTGTGATATGTCCATATTAACTCAAAAAAAACCCCAAAAACCAATAACAAAACCCAACAACAACAGGCAGGGGAGCAAGGGCTGCTACTTTTTAAGGGATGCCAGAGAAGCTGAGAAAGAGTCAACTAAATTTGTTAAGTCCTAAGAATGAGAGGAAAAGGGACAAACTCTAGGCTCAGTATGTAGCAGAAAAAATGTGCCAGTAAGAAGTCTTCTGCACAGTGAACGGAAGGGCACATGAAATAAAGGAGGTTGAAGAAACTCACCACTGGGGACTGGGATACCTCTATGGCAATAGAGATACGTTTAATCACGCATTTAGGATACCAGTTATTATATTACTGATTTTATGAAGGAAAAACTCAGCAGCTTAAAACAATATAAACTTACTGCCTTTAGTTTGTGTGGGTCAAAAATCTGGGCCTGGCATAGCTGAGTCCTCTAGATCTGGGTCTCTCAACAAGGCTGTAGTCATCTGATGGCTCAGCTTGGGGAGGATTTGCTTCCATATTCACTCAAGTGGTTATATTAGCAGGATCCAGTTACTTGTGGTTATTGGACTGAGGGACTCAGTTCCTTGCTGGCTATTAGATGGACATCTTCCTTAATTCCTTGCTCTGTAGGCTTCTCCATAGGGCAGCTTGGAGCAAGCAAACAAAAGAGGAAGAGAGAATGAGGAAGCCAGGAGCCAGAATGTTTTTTGACATCTCATCACTTTTGCCATATTCTCTTTGTTGGAAGCAAGTTCCCAGGTCCGACCCACACTCAAGGGGAGGCAGCTATAAGAGGGTGTGAACACAGACAGGCTGGATCATTGGAGCCATCTTAGATGCTGCCAACCACATGGGCAAAACCAGGGACTGACTCTGCCTAAAACAGAAATATTTGACAGATGAATGTTTGTATTCCAGCATTAAGGAAGGTGTACTTGTTTCTTACCTTGCTTGCTCATGTTAAGTGTTAGCTAAGAAAATATGAAAAAGTCCTTAAAAATTGAAAAGGTGATCTATGAAAAGGATGTAGTGAAGGAGGTAGCAGATTGTAAAATAAAAACCAAGAACTAAGATAAAGAAAAAGAAAATTATTATACAAAGGAAATGCAGGCCAATAAAGTAGAATTTCTACTTAAGCATTTTTATATTAATTTATATTTTAAGCATTAAAATATTCTCAAGCGACCTAAGAGATAGGTCCAGACAAATGGAATAGTTTCCATGATAAACTGCCTCTTAAGGACACCCTAGAGCCCTAAGACAAAATTAGAATGACCCTATCCATCAAAAAATACTTATGAAGGTGACAAACCTCCACACTGGAATGTGTCATTGTAAGGAACTTTTAGGGGCAATTTGCAAAGACGCTCTTATATTTAAAATGAGCAAACTATATATGCAAGCACTTTGTTTCTTTAAAAGTAGGAGTCTGAAAGGAGGAAGAAAAATCACAATGTTGAGGGAAAATATTTTATAAGAGGCTTTTACGTTCCCAAACTAGGCCTGTTGGTCTGGACCCCGCCCATCTCTGAGGCCCCTCTCCCCTCACTCAGGGCTTGGCACCTCAAACTGCAGCCACAGGCGTTTCCCTGCCTGTCAGTAACAGCAGCTTCTCCCCTAACTTCACTTCATTCAGGTCTGTTCTCAAACCTCACCTACATAGAAAGAACTTCCCCGACTACTATCTAAAATATCATTCGCTTACTTTGCTTTTGTTTTTCTTTATAGCAGTTACTTTCTGACATGTGTTTCTTTCTTTGTTTATTGCCTGTCACTTCCATTGAGTTACGACTTCTATCACCTGGAAAAGAAAGCCGTTGGCTCTCCTCAATAATGTATGTTGGGTAAATAAAAGAAAAAAAAATAAAAGCCCATGAAAAACACGAGAGGAGAAGAGCCTAACAGAAAGTGGGAGAAAAATATGAGGAAGCATGAACAGTTGCAATTTGCCAGATATGTGCTAACATAAATTCATGCACGAGAGAATATTTATATTTGTGTGCAACGTGTGACTTATTTTTAAAATGTTCTGAAAGAGTCAAATAAGCTAATCTACTTGAAAATACTTAAGACAATTTAAATCCGCGCTCACAGCACCGCGATCTCCCAAACGCACGCCCTAATTTCTTTGATTTTCTCAGTAGACTGAGCGCACCCTCCCTCTTATAAAATGTATTCTTGTCGCTATCTGATTGGCTGTCCCTCCTAGGCTCTCCTTTCTCATTGGTTGTTTCCCCAGTCCTTCACTCTAGGATCCAAGCTCTCCATTTGTCACCGTCTGCGGCAGCACTTCAGCCAGAGTAGTTCCCCGGTGACGTCAAAGGCGCTGCCTGCCCACATTCCAAGGCATGGGCGGGGACTTCTCGGAGTCCCTGCCTTTGGGCGGAGAGCAAGACTTTTGATTGGATAGGGCGGCGAAGTGAGCATCCGATTGGTCCCCGTCCTGGAGGGAGGCGGAATCTTAGCTGCGTCCTGGAGCAGAGCTGAGGAGCCCTGGGGTGTCTCAAAGTTTTGAGGCTGGAGCAGTAGTGGAGAGTGGGCTTATTGAGAGGGGCTTTTCTTGGGATGAGAACTGATCTCCTGCCTTTATTTTGGAGGCACACCCTGGTTTATTCTCCTCAGCCTACGATCTGATCTCTGGACAATCTGCCTCCTCAGGAGATTCTCAGATCTCCGAGGACACTGGACCCTTGGCAGTTCTCTCTGAGACAGAGGAGCGAACCGTTTGCTTCCTAAGTGCATAAGCTACACGCATACGGACGCACACACGGGCACACACAGGCACACACCCTCACGCGGAGGCGGATCTCGCCCACGGAGGCCGCCCAGTCCTCTCCCCTCCTGCGCTCAGCATCCTCGGCCCATCGCGCCTCGGACCACCATGGAGGTGCTGGAGAGCGGGGAGCAGAGCGTCCTGCAGTGGGACCGCAAGCTGAGCGAGCTGTCAGAGCCCGGGGAGACTGAGGCTCTCATGTACCACACGGTGAGGACTCGGTGGGCAGGGGAAGGGGCGGCTGGAGAGGGATAATTATCAAAGGAACAGCTCGGGACCGGAAACTGGGAAGGGAGTATTCGGGGAAGAGCCTGCCCGGAATGGAGTAATCTGGGGAGAGGTGTGGTTTTTCTAGCTGAAAAGTGAAGGTGGGCCCCTGGCCCTTTTAAATTTTTGATAACAGTAACGACCCTTTGTATTTCTTTAGCAACTTATACTCTTCCCCGGGGGCTTTTCATATCTGCTATTTTATTTCCTATTGCTTCATAAAGCTGGAGAACGGGTAGATGGTTTGATAATCTGTTTCGTTTGCTACTGATTTTTGTGGGATGCTTAAAAAAAACTGGACAAAACAAAGTAGCAGTTTCTTTCCTTCGCCGTCATATTCTCTTCCTCTCTTCTTTACTTTTTAATTTGTATTTTAAGAAATATACCTCTAGGTATGTGTATGTGTTTTGAAAAAAGGCCCCTTCCTTTTAGGAGAAAGACTGCTTTATTTGACTCCTTTAACCATGCAGCCAAGAAGTCTGCTTCCTCCTTCTTCAGAGGAAAGATCAGCAAAGGGGTATGGAAAATCTGAGACAGTGCACATTTCGGAAAGGGTTTGGGGAAGGTGGGACAGCTCACCAGTTCCTTGCTCAGGCTTATGCCCCAGCGACCCTTTTGGACATTAAACTCTCCTAGAGCACACACATTTCTTTAAAAGTTTTCAATTTCAACCAAGTGTTTAGCATTAAATTTGCAACATGAAATTATGTTTACAATAGCCAGCGCTGAGACTATGACTTTATTGTGAGATCTCTTTGTTTCTTTTTTTCTTTTTACAAATGCAGAGTTTATATTGAGAGAGAGAGGGAGAAACACTAATAAGAAAATGAGAAGCTTGGCTGTTTTCCCTTTATGATTCTTTTAGTGGGGTCACTGCCAGGATATTTGAAACTTTTGCAAAATGGCCTGCAGGCTCCACCTCTCCGGCCTTGGCCTCTGGCTGACGTTATTTTGGGAAAAGGGAGGAGGGCCTCCCTGTGATTCCCACCAAAGCATTTGTGGTGGCTGAGAATGGCTTGTTGAAAACAGGCGGAGGGCGGGCTGAGAGGGAGTGGAAGCCCATGCTGGGTCAAAAGCCAGCTAAGCTGTGTGGTGTG
Organism: Oreotragus oreotragus; assembly: GCA_006410675.1. Lineage (NCBI taxonomy): Eukaryota > Metazoa > Chordata > Mammalia > Artiodactyla > Bovidae > Oreotragus > Oreotragus oreotragus. Next base: position 205,015 of record SJYX01004529.1, on the reverse strand, counting down.
ATCTTTTGGGCTGTGCTCGACCAGCCTGTCCCAAGGAGACCATGTGGGCTGCCTTTGGACTGGGGGCCCAGATGTGCTTCCTGTTGCCAGGACAGAGCTGAGAGCACATTGGCCCTCAAATATCTTCTGATAATATCTCCAGATGTTTCTCCTGACCTGGGCCACACTTGAACCATGTGTGAAGGGCAGCTTTTCTCTTTTGTCCTTGCGAATACTGTGAAAATGTCTCATCCAGCAGCTGTAATGCTTTGGGTTGTCTTTCAGCTGGTGGGGTAAATTATGTTCAGGGTCCACATTCCCTTCCTTGGGCCTCGGGACATGCATTTGTGAGATCTCAGGGTTTGAGATGCTACCTGTGACTGTGGCATTAACTCCAGGCAGAACTGCTCAGGCTGGCTCTCACATCTTTATGAACAGTTTCAGGAGTAAAGACCTTACCTTCCTCTTGGTAGTAAGGGCCTAGTTTTTCTCTGTCATTGTGATGAAGCAATGAAGGGTGATTATTTTTCTTCTAATTTGATTTTTTTTTCAATTATTTTTTATGTCTGCCACTTAGGGACTTGTCTCTCTTCTGGGCAGATCTCATATAAAATACCACTTGTCACTGTTGCAAGTCATGGCCCACAAACTGAGTATATGAATTAGCATTGAAAGATGAGATTTAGTAGCACAAACGACTGGATTATATTCCTTCTAAACTAAGGGGAGTTTGGCAGAGATTTGAAAATAGATAACTTTCCCATCTGTTTCTTGATATCTGTTGAGTATCCAGTTGCAGAGCTGGTTATTATTGCCATTTGTCCATAATGTGAAATGGCCTGACCTCTAAGTGGAAAAAAGGGTGGCCCGATTATGCATTCACTCAAAGATTTATTTGTTCTTTCAGTGAATGGTTGTTGAGTAGCTTCTATGTGCAAAACACTGCAGCTCTAAGCAGTTGTTATTGTTCAGTTGATAGTCATCTTGGAGTCTTTGTGACCCCATGGACTGCAGCACACCTGGCTTCCCTGTCCTTCACTATCTCCCAGAGTTTGCTCAAACTCAAGTCCATTGAATCGGTGATGCCATCCAACCATCTCATCCTCTGTCACCCCCTTCTCCTCTTGCCCTCAAGCAGCTGGGGTATATCAGTGAACAAAAAAACCCTCAAAATGCTTGACCTTGAGAAACTTACACTCTATGCGTGTGTGTTCAAGGAAAGATAAACAATCAAACAAGCATAAGAAATAAGAGATATGGTATGCTGGACAGTAAAGTACTATGGAAAAAGTAAAATGAGAGTGAGGTAAGGAGGATAGGGTGTAAGGGGAATAGAGAGTAAGGTAAGGGGGATAAAGTTATTTGAGTGATCAGAATAAGCCTCCTGTACAAAGTGGATCTGAACAGAGGCTTGAAGGAGGGGAGAAGGATCTCAGCAGGTTGAAAAACCAGAGCAAAGGCCCTTAGGTGGGAGTGCATCTGGCATGAACTTGTGGTAACATCACTTTCTGTTTTAGATCCCCCCATTTGGGTCAGTTTTTTCCTTGTAAATACAGGTTACTCCAGGCAAAGTGCCTGTTTTTGGAAAGGCCCACTGAAACTTTCCAAGTTGAGTAGATTAGGCATCACATAGGGAGTGGAGAGCTTGCAGGGAGGAAAATTGGTAAGGTAATGTAGTTACCATCTATTGAACATTTATCATCTGAAAGGGAGGGCTAGCTTCATAGGCCTGCCACCTGATGGATGAGGGACCCGCAATCTGATGGATGCTATGCTGTCACCATCTTGAAATCCTTAATAATCTTTGAACAAGGGGCTCCGCATTTAGACTTTGTATCAGGTCCCAAAGATTATGTAGCTAGTTCTGATGAAAGGCACTGTACTTAGTGCTTTACAAAAATGATATCTCAATGGAACTTCCCTGTTAGTCCAGTCGTTAAGAATTCCTGCTTCCACTGCAGAGGCATGGGTTTGATCCCTGGACTGGGAACTCAGATCCTGCACGCCCTGCGTTGTGGCAAAAAAACAAACAAACAAACAAACCTCAATGTTCTAATGAAGGAGTTGTTTTACAGATTAAAAAGCTGCGGCTTAATGAGTTTAAGCAAATTGGTAAAGGTCATTTAAACTCCAGTCTGCCTGCCTCCAGCGCCCAAGCTTTTGCCTACTGTGCTCTATGAATGAAGGATCTAGACTTAAAAGCAACTGAGTCCGGGAATGGGAAAGGATATTTGGGGAGTCAGAAGTTGCTGAGTCTGAAGGCAGCTAATATTTAACCAAGGTGGCAGTGCAGCCACCAGCCCTTCCTAGCGTGATCACTCTTTTGCTCTAAACAGGGATTTAGCTACTACATGCATGATTGCTACTGTCTGTTTGGCAAAACTGTCACCTACCTGATTTTAAAAACATAGACGTTGCCGGAGGCTGGGATTGTCACATCTCCCAGGCACCTTCTGTGAGCCATCAGGCGCAAAGAAAGGAGTGCATAGATAGATTGAATTTGGAATTGCTCATTAGATCCTGAATTATTAGAGCCTTGCAATTCCTCTTGAAGCTTAAAAATTAGTTCCCATACAGATGATGAGATATAATTTTAAATCAGTGAGTACTTCTTTTGGATACAGGCTAAAAGTGATTTCATAAAAGATGGCAGCTATAAAAATGAGGAGTGTGTATTTTATGGTTTCAGATCATTGTAAGACACCTTGTCAAATTCCCCTCAGCCTGCCAGAGTATTGGACATTTCTAATGTTGATGTTGTGTTTCCTCTAAGATTCTGTGCAGATTACACTTCTGGGAATTTACTGTGGGATTTTGCAATTTAAAGAGCAAAACAGTCTATAAATCTTATCTTTATATATTATTATATACCCTGACTAAATCTGGGATATAGTCCCTTGGACAGAACAGAGATCAAACCAGCCAATCCTAAAGGAGGTCAGCCCTGACTATTCATTGGAAGGACTGATGCTGAAGCTCCAATATTTTGACCACCTGATAGAGAGCTGACTCATTGGAAAAGATGCTGAGTTTGGGAAAGGAGGAAAGGAGGGCAGGAGGAGAAGAGGGTGACAGAGGATGAGATGGTTGGACGGCATCACCGACTCAATGGACATGAGCCGGAGCAAACTTCAGGAGATAGTGAAGGACAGGGAAGCCTGGCATGCTGCAGTTCATGGGGTTGCACAGAGTTGGACATGACTTAGCAACTGAACAGCAACAACAATATCTGGGAGGATGCTCAAGAAACATAATTAATGATTTTCTATTAAGGTGACTTGAGGGACTAGAGGTCAAGAGAGGGAGGGAGAGAGAGGGAGTTGTTTTCACACCATTCCTTTTGTACTGTTCAAATTTTTACCTCCTGAAAGTATGTAGGGGTTAAATAATGACAACTTAAAGGCACCACATAAAACTGGTCTAGAGGTGATTTTAGCGTCCATTTCCTTGTAGGGATGGGGATCTGATGCTCGCTTAACACCACCAGAGTTGGGGGAGGCCTTGGGTACTGAATAGAGGAAGCAGGAGTGCTTGGGGGAAGAAGGGCTTTGAGGCTGGAAGATTAGCAGTGGATTTGTGTATGATACTTCATGCTTCTGGTATCTTTCTTATGGCTCAGTTTAGCGATCTGAAAAACAGGGATTTTATCAGTGTTTACAATGATTTGTTTTTAAAGGTATACAGTTGGAACTACCAAGTGTTTGCAAAGATAATGACAGAGGTTTTGCTTGGTATTTTATTTTATCTTACGGAGATATTTCTGAGCTTCCTTTGTGGCTCAGTGGTAAAGAATCTGCTTTCCAATGCAAGACTCTCGAGTTCGATCAGTGGATTGGGATGATCTCCCAGAGAAGGGCATGGCAGCCCACTCCAGTATTCTTGCCTGGAGAATTCCATGGACAGAGCAGCCTGGAAGGCCAGGGTCCATTGGGTTGCAGAGTCAGACGTGGCTTACTGTCTAAACAACTACAACAAAATAGTCAATTTACAATGTTGTGTTAGTTTCAGGTATACAGCACAGAGATTTATTTATATATATATATAATTTTTTTCTTTTTTCAGATTCTTTTTTCTTATAGGTTATTACAAAATACTGAGTATAGTTTCCTATGCTATAAGTAGATACACACTATGTAGTGTATCTGTTAATTCCAACCTCCTACTTTAATTCTGCTCATTTTAAATGCTAAATTTGTGTAAATCCAGTTCTTTGTAGAATTACTTAGTAGTTATGCTGCTTAAATTTTATATCCAGTTGGTTCTTAAAATTAAATGACTGAGCCCATCAGATATCTGTACCACATCTTCTTTATTCATTCATTCATGGCCATCTACCTTGCTTCTATGACCTGGCTATTGTCAGTTCAGTTCAGTTCAGTTCAGTTGCTCAGTCGTGTCTGACTCTTTGTGACCCCATGAATCGCAGCACGCCAGGCCTACCTGTTCATTACCATCTCTCGGAGTTCACTCAGACTCACGTCCATCAAGTCCGTGATGCCATCCAGCCATCCATCCTCGGTCGTCCCCTTCTCCTCCTGCCCCCAATCCCTCCCAGCATCAGAGTCTTTTCCAATGAGTCAACTCTTCGCATGAGGTGGCCAAAGTACTGGAGTTTCAGCTTTAGCATCATTCCTTCCAAAGAAATCCCAGGGTTGATCTCCTTCAGAATGGACTGGTTGGATCTCCTTGCAGTCCAAGGGACTCTCAAGAGTCTTCTCCAACACCACAGTTCAAAAGCATCAATTCTTCAGTGCTCAGCCTTCTTTACAGTCCAACTCTCACGTCCATACATGACCACNCTGTCTCTTATACACATCTAGATGTGTATAAGAGACAGACACCACAGTTCAAAAGCATCAAGTCTTCAGTGCTCAGCCTTCTTTACAGTCCAACTCTCACATCCATACATGACCACAGGAAAAACCATAGCCTTGACTAGATGGACCTTAGTCGGCAAAGTAATGTCTCTGCTTTTGAATATACTATCTAGGTTGGTCATAACTTTTCTTCCAAGGAGTAAGCGTCTTCTAATTTAATGGCTGCAGTCACCATCTGCAGTGATTTTGGAGCCCCAAAAAATAAAGTCTGACACTGTTTCCCTGTCTATTTCCCATGAAGTGATGGGACCAGATGCCATGATCTTCGTTTTCTGAATGTTGAGCTTTAAGCCAACTTTTTCCCTCTCCTCTTTCAATTTCATCAAGAGTATTTTTAGTTCCTCTTCACTTTCTGCCATAAGGGTGGTGTCATCAGCATATCTGAGGTTATTGATATTTCTCCTGGCAATCTTGATTCCAGCTTGTGTTTCTTCCAGCCCAGCATTTCTTACGATGTACTCTGCATATAAGTTAAATAAGCAGGGTGACAATATATAGCCTTGATGTACTCCTTTTCCTATTTGGAACCAGTCTGTTGTTCCATGTCCAGTTCTAACTGTTGCTTCCTGACCTGCATATAGGTTTCTCAAGAGACAGGTCAGGTGGTCTGGTATTCCCATCTCTTTCAGAATTTTCCACACTTTACTGTGATCCACACAAAGGCTTTGGCATAGTCAATAAAGCAGAAATAGATGTTTTTCTAGAACTCTCTTCCTTTTTCTATGATCCAGCGGATATTGGCAATTTGATCTCTGGTTCTTCTACCTTTTCTAAAACCAGCTTTGCATCTGCAAATGAAGTAGGAGACTCCCACAGCTTTGTGGGCCTCAGGTATTGCCCCAGATCCCCAGAGGGATGTATCCCTTTTCAGAAAGGTGACAGGTTCTGGGGACAAGCCCTGGGAGCCCTGCAGGGGTGCATTCTAGGATGTCAGTGGTGAGGGGAGTAAATGGCAGGGCTGTGAGCTCTGGCAGGGCCACCAAGGACTTGGCTCAAGAGTATTCAATATGCTTTTTTCTTTAGAGGCTCTATGTAGGGTTCTGGGAGGCACCAACCTGGAGCTGAGTCCCAGATCCTCATAGTGGGCACTTTGGATAACTTCACCCAGCCTCAACCTCTGTACCTGCAGAATGGGGACAATGACAGAATCTGCTGCATGACGGATTTATGAGAATTCACTGAGATAATTCGTGCAAAGCACAGTGCCTGACACTCCCTGGATCCCAGCCCTGTTGGCTCAAGCCTTTGCTGCAAGAGCATCACAGTTCAACTTCTCTCTCTGTGCTCCCAGCATCCCTCACTCCCTCACAGGTGTTGGTCCCCAGGCACTCCCAGCATGCAAATCTCTGGCTCAGAGCCAGTTTCCTGGGAACCTGAGTCTAGACAAGATCCCTTAGGGAGCCAGAGAAGACAGAATAAACAAGAGGACCAAGCCCTGAGCCCTGGCCCTCCAAAGTTTAAGGGTCAGGGAGGAGGAAGCCATAGTCCAGAGGGGAAGTGACTGACAGTGTCAAAAGCAGCTGACAGAAAAGAAGGATGAGGACTGGGCATGAACGATGCAATTTAGTCACATGGGGGGCTTCCCTGGTAGCTCAGATGGTGAAGAATCTGCCTGCAGTGTAGGAGACCTGGGTCCAATCCCTGGGTCGGGAAGATCCCCTGGAGAGAGGAATGGCCGCCCACTCCAGCATTCTTGCCTGCAGACTCCTACGGACAGAGGAGCCTGGAGGGCCTACCGTCCATGCGGTCCCAGAAAGGAATCTGACACGACTGAGCAACTAACACTAGCCACGTGGAGGTCCTCGGTGACCTTGACAAGAGCGTTTCGGAGGAACAGTAGGAACAAAAACCTGACTGAGGTGGATCACAAAAGAATGGAAGCACAGAGAACTCTTTCCAGTTTTGTCATTTCAATAGCAGCACAGAAACAGCATGTTGCTTCGCCAGGGCCACTGCCCACACTGAGATGGGTCCCTGGGGTGGACACCCGCCCTGTCCACCTGTCTCGACCTCACACAGAAGTCCTGCATGCTTCGTCCAGATTTTCCAGTTGTTCCCCAAGGGAAGGCTGTTCCAACACCTCCTAGCTGGAAGCAGTAGTGCAGGACCTTGGCCAGACACTCCTAGGTGATGTGGAGAGCGGAGTCTCGGGGTGTCTGAGAACACAGGATGTAGCTCTCATCCCCGGGCCTACCTCTGCAGCACAAAAGCTTCCAGCCCTTCTCCGGCATACCCCCTGCCGCAGCCAGGCGCCACAGAAGATACCCAATAAAGCCTGTACCAGATCTTCCCACTGGGTCCCCAAATTTAGTTTATTAAATTAAATCTTCTGCCACAAAGACCACTTACTCACAACAGCTGTTGCCATGGCAACCAAGCAGCCAGCCTGCTGTTCGGGCTAACAGTTACAAGCCTCCCGCAGGCTATTTGGCTCGGTGAACCCGGGGGAAGATACCCCAAAAGTGTCTGAGAGGCTGGAGCACGGTGGGGGGATGTGGGAAGTGAAAGAGGGGGATGCAGAGGGGTTATGAGGTGCCGAACTCAGCGCTTTTATAACTGTTCCTCGCGCTCTGTCGCCTCAGTTGTGTCCGGCTCTTTGTGACGCTATGGACTGTAGCCCTCCTCTGTCCCGTGGCTCATCTGTCCATGGAATTCTTCAGGTAAGAATACTGGAGTGGGTTGCTATGCTGCCCTTCTCCAGGGGATCTTCCTGACCCAGGGATCAAACCTGTATCTCCTGCATTGCAGGTAGATTCTTCGCCCACTGAGCCACCTGGGAAGCCCCATAATTCTTCACCAATAGGCTGAGGCTGGGGGAGCTGTAAATAACTTGTGCCAGCAGGGTCCCCAGCTTTCTTATGATGTAGCCATTTCTCCAGTAATACCTGCTACACCCTTCACTCTCTTTCTGAAAGCTCAAGGAAGGAGGGGCCCTCCAGAGGCTGAGAGGGGACCAGAGCCAGGAGAAAATCCTGCAAAGGAAGGTGAAGGCACTGAGGCTGGGACAACCCTGCCCTGAACAGAGTGTGCTTGTGGGCCCCAAGGCTGTTCTTGAGACGTTGGAACCCCTGGGTCCTCCTGACTGGTCCCAGGAGAAGCTGTTTGAACCAGTCATGAATGTCTTTCTTTTCTTAAAAAACCTATCACAGATATTATTTATTTATTTATTTAAATGCCCATTTATTTATTTTACTTTTGGTTGCTTTGAGTCTTAGTTGCAGCATTTGGAATCTTCCTTGCAGCCCACGGGCTTAGCTGCCCTGCAGCATGTATAATCTTAGTTCTCCAAACAGGGATTAGTCCTGAGCGTCATTAATCTGAAGTATAGTATAGTGACAAGGAACTTTGCAGTATACAGATAGGAGTTCAAGCCTCAGCTCCTTCACTTGCTACCTGTTTAACATTAGGCAAATTACTTGATCTCCCTGAACCTTCGGTTTTTCAGCTATAAAATGCAAGCATAGTACCAAGGTCACCAAATTATTTCCAGAGTTAATTGAGGTTGAGCCCATAAAGTATGCAACACACAAGTGCCTGGCACATAGCAATCTCACAGTAAATGAAGAGTACTGTGTTTATTACTGCTATTGTTATCATCATCAATGATAATTACGTTGATTAACAGACCTAGAATACTGAAGACATAATTGAGAGACTTAAAAGAACTGAGGGGAGAGGGGTTCAGGATGGGGAATATGTGTACACTCGAGGCGGATTCATGCTGATGTATGGCAAAACCAATACAATATTGTAAAGAAATTAACCTCCAATTAAAATAAATAAATTTATATTAAAAAAATAAAAGAACTGAGAATGATAAAAGCAAATCCCAGCACAGTATATATATTAGGCATCATTTTTATTTTTTAAAAATGTTAACAATGGAAAATAGTATGGAGGTTCCTCAAAAAACTTAAGAGTTGCCATAAGATCCAGAAATTCCACTCCCACCCAGACAAAACTATAATCTGAAAAGATACATGCATCCCTACATACATAGCAGTACTATTACAATAGCCAAGACAAGAAAACAATTTAAATGTCCACTGACAGATGAATGGGGAAAAAAAGATGTGAGATATATATACACACACACACACATACATGGGCTTCCCTGGTAGCTCAGCTGGTGAAGAATCCACCTGCAATTCAGGAGACCCTGGTTCAATTCCTGGGTCAGGAAGATCCCCTGGAGAAAGGATAGGCTACCCACTCCATTATTCTTGGGCTTTTCCCTGGTGGCTCAGACAGTAAAGAATCTGCCTGCAATGTGGGATAATTGAGTTCTATCCCTGGGTTGGGAAGATCCCCCAGAGGAGGGCATAGCAACCCACTCCAGTATTCTTTTTTTTTTTTAATTAAATTTTTTTAATTGGAAGCTAATTACTTTATAATACTGTAGTGGTTTTTGCCACACTTTGACATGAATCAGCCATGGGTGTACATGTGTTCCCCATCTTGAACTTCCCTCACACCTCCCTCCCTATCCCATCCCTCAGGGTCATCCCAGTTCACCAGCCCTGAGCACCCTGTCTCATGCATTGAACCTGGACTGGTGATCTGTTTCACATATGATAATACACATATTTCAATGCTATTCTCTCAGATCATCCCACCCTCACCTTCTCCCACAGAGTCCAAAAGACTGTACTTTACATCTGTGTCTCTTTTGCTGTCTCGCATATAGGGCCATCATCACCATCTTTCTAAATTCCATACATACACGTTAGTATACTGTATTGGTTAATAGGCTCCAGTTTCATCCACCTCATTCTTTTTAATGGCTGAGTAATATTCCACTGTGTATATGTACCACAGCTTTCTTTTCCATTCATCTGTTGATGGACATCTAGGTTGCTTCCATATCCTGTCTATTATAAACAGTGCTGCAATGAACATTGGGGTACATGTGTCTCTTTCAGTTCTGGTTTCCTTGGTGTGTATGTCCAGCAGTGGGGTTGCTAGGTCATAAGGCAGTTCTAGTTCCAGTTTTTTAAGGAATCTCCACACTGTTCTCCATAGTGGCTGTACTAGTTTGCATTCCCACCAACAGTGTAAGAGGGTTCCCTTTTCTCCACACCTTCTCTAGCATTTATTGCTTGTAGACCTTTTGATAGCAGCCATTCTGACTGGTGTGAGATGGTACCTCATTGTAGTTTTGATTTGCATTTCTCTGATAATGAGTGATGTTGAACATCTTTTCATGTGTTTGTTAACCATCTGTATGTCTTCTTTGGAGAAATGTCTGTTTAGTTCTGGCCCATTTTTTGACTGGGTCGTTTATTTTTCTGGAATTGAGCTGCAGGAGATGCTTGTATATTTTTGAGATTAATTCTTTGTCAGTTGCTTAGTTTGCTATTATTTTCTCCCATTCTGAAGGCTGTCTTTTCACTTTGCTCATTGTTTCCTTCGTTGTGAAAAAGCTTTTAAGTTTAATTAGGTGCCATTTGTTTGTTTTTGCTTTTATTTCCAATTACTCTCCACTCCAGTATTCTTGCCTGGAGAGTCCCCATGGGCAGAAGAGCCTGGTGGGCTACCGTCCATGGAGTCACAAAGAGTCAGACGCAACTAAGTGACTAAGCACAGCATAGCATATACATATATATAATATATACATGTGTATAATGGAATATTGCTCAGTCATTAAAAAGAATGAAATAATGCCATTTGCAGCAACATGAATGGACCTAAAGATTATCATACTAAGCAGAAGACAACACATGATATCACTTATCTGTGGAATCTAAAATATAACACAAATGAACATATCTATGAAACAAAAGGAGAATTGGGGTCTCCTGCATTGCAGGTGGATTCTTTACCAACTGAGCTATCAGGGAAGCACATTCACAGATATAAAGAACAAAGACTTGTGGTTGCCAAGGATGAAGCAGAGGGATAGATTAGGACTTTGGTATTAGCAGATGTAAACTATTATATATCGAATGGATAAACAACAAGGTCCTACTATATAGCACAGAGAACTATGTTCAATATCCTATAATAAACATGGGGAAAAGAATATGAGAAAGCATATATATATATTTTTTCTCCTATTATATATCCTAACTCTCATATATATATATATATATGTATAACTGAGTCACTTTGCTGTACAGAAATTAAACACAGTATTGTAAATCAATTATACTTCAATAATTTATTTTAAAATGGTAACAGTGGATATCTTCAGGTGATGGCACTATGCTTTCTTTTTTTCTTTGATTTTTGTCTTTTCAAGTCTTCTGAACAGAACAGGTATTACTTCCGTAATTAGAAAAAAAAATGTTTTTTTTTTAAAGGTTGGAGATTAACATTAAAAATGAGCTACAGGCTAAAAACCATTGAAGAATATACTTTAAATGGATGAATTATACAATGTGTGAATTATATTTCAAAGATCTGTTGCCCAAAAAATGCCTTAAAAACGATACAAGGTAGGCAGGAAATAACTCATTAAAAAATTCTTAGGAGTATACCTACCTAAAGAAACAAGAGACCTATTTATAGAAAACTATAAAATACTGGTGAAAGAAATCAAAGAGGACACTAATAGATGGAGAAATATACCATGTTCATGGATTGGAAGAATCAATATAGTGAAAATGAGTATACTACCCAAAGCAATCTATAGATTCAATGCAATCCCTATCNCAGACTTGATAGGGCTCCAGTGGGATATGGGAGCTTTTGCTCTGATGTTCATCTCTAACTGTTGGTCCCTGGCCAGATTCTGTGTGAGACTCTGGGTCCTCATGAGTGAGAAGTCATGACTTCTGGTTACCTGACCTCTGGTTACCTGACCTCCACCAGCTGAATAAAGGTAATGAATTCCAGTAGGAGACAGAATTGTGAAGTCAATAGATTATGTCTTGGAGGCCCTATGTCACCTTTCTTCAGCCTCACTCCTTTTGTCTTTCCCTCACTTCTTGGACCCCAAGTGCTTGCTGTAATGGTGTTCCCTTTTCAACCCCTTCTCTTTCATTTTGCTCTCAGGAAAGATTTGATAAGCTTAACACTAAAAATATTAATATTCATAGTATTTAACATGTGACCCTCTAAGTGGGCATTTATATTTAACAATAATCACTTCAGATTAAGACGGTGAATCCCTAAATGCAGAACCCAAGGCAATAGCCAGGTAGTGGGGGAGATGTATTTGGGGAACTCCCTCCCCAAGGCAGCCTTGCGTTGTGTTACTGATTTAGTGATGATTTAAAGACTTTTCATTGACGTGGTGAAGTCTTTGACTCGATTATATTATTTCCTACAAGGTTCTTCTCATGGGGTTGACATGGTTTGGGGGAAGGTGGGTTTGGACATGGTTCTGGAAGATGAGAGGGCAGTGCTGAGTTTTGTATTTGTTCTCTTTCTTGAGAGATCCCTGAGTGATAATCTTCTCTCGAACTCTGATATGAAGTTGCTCTGGCAGGAGAAATCAGGCCTTGCATCTGGATTAATAATCAAATTAAAGGACAATGCTTGCAGCTGTGAACAACTGAAAATTGATTCAGATTGCTTCCATAATGAAAGTGAAAGTGAAATCCGACTTTTTGCGACTGTATAATCCATGGAATTCTCCAGGCTAGAATACTGGAGTAGGTAAGCTTTCCCTTCTCCAGGGGATCCTCCCAACTCAGGGATCGAACCCAGGTCTCCTGTATTGCAGGAGGATTCTTTACCAGCTGAGCCGCCACCATTTCCTACATAATAACTGAATTATGATGTTCTGTTGCAAGATGCCTAAAAGTATAGCTGCATGTTTGGCTGATTCATGTGCTCCTCAGTCGTTGTGGATCTAGATTCCATCTTCAGGTTTCATCTTCAACTTGTTGGTGACCAGAAAGCAGCTCATACCCATATGGGTCTCAAGTATTCAATATGACAATATCCAGAGGAAGAAGGGCGGTTGTATTTTGCCTGTGTACGTTTTTAGGATGAGAGAAACTTTTCAGAAGCTCACCAGCTGATTTCTCTTTAACCTTTATTATCAAGGATTGGTAATAAATGACATTGGTAGAAATGACATCATCATTTCTAAATCCCAATGGCTAGAAAGGGATTTACCTGATTGGTTTAGACGCAACCGGCATGACCATGTGTAACGATCATTGCTAAAATAGTCTGAGTTGCTGGACCTTTCCTTTTTTTTTTTTTTTTTTGTGCTCTCACACTTTATTTTTTGGGGGGGGGTGCTTTTTTTAATTTTTATTTTACTTTACAGTATTCTATTGGTTTTGGCATACATTGACATGAATCTGCCACAGGTGTACACGAACTCCCAAACATGAACCCCTCTCCCACCTCCCACCCCACACCATCCCTGCGGATCATCCCCATACACCAGCCCCAAGCATCCTGCATCCTGCATCGAACATAGACTGGCGATTCGTTTCTTACATGATAGTATACATATTTCAATGCTATTCTCCCAAATCATCCCACCCGCTCCCTCTCCAATGGTTGTTTTTCTCATAAAGATGGGCTAGCAAATGTAAGGAGTTTTGAGACATTTAAATATGAAATTGCTCTACATGCATAGGCGTTTCAGGTGGCTCAGTGGTAAAGAATGTGCCTGCCAATGCAGGAGACTCGCGTTTGATCCCTGGGTCAGGTTGATAGTATACATATTTCAATGCTATTCTCCCAAATCATCCCACCCGCTCCCTCTCCAATGGTTGTTTTTCTCATAAAGATGGGCTAGCAAATGTAAGGAGTTTTGAGACATTTAAATATGAAATTGCTCTACATGCATAGGCGTTTCAGGTGGCTCAGTGGTAAAGAATGTGCCTGCCAATGCAGGAGACTCGCGTTTGATCCCTGGGTCAGGAAGATCCCTTGGAGAAGGAAATGACAACCCATTCCCGTATGCTTGCCTGGGAAATCTCATGGACAGAGAAACCTGGTAGGCTATAGTCCATGGAGTTGTGAAAGAGTCGGATACGACTTAGCAACCAAACAACTGCAATGCATGTAAATGCTGTCATGGAGACGGTACTGCTGTGTTCCAATTCATGAATGAGGAAATGTAGAATTACCTATATTATCTGAACTCTCAACGTCGTGGTCAAATATCAGGGCTGGAGGTAACTAGCTGAGCCTTAATCACGATCACCATGCAGGACAAGAAGGACTCGTTCTGTTTGAGATCCACGTAACCTCATCTCTGCAGGCAGAAAGCTGTATGTGTTTTTCCAAAGAAGTTGTTTTTCCAGTTGCATATGGCTGCTCAAACAGGGATAAGGTCAGAGTGTGCTTGTTTGCAGCTTAAACTGCCTGCCTCCGCCTGGCATAGCTCTGAGCTCTCTGTGGATTGTCTTGGGGCAAATGGCCTAAGGCCTTGGATGGGCATTTGATAGGATTGAGGACCTATGGCTGCAGGGTGTCTGAATTGCCCAAGTGAGTGAGTTTATGAATGAAGGAGTAGTGTCTACATTCCCTACCTCAGTAGAGGCAAGACTGAAAGGAAATGGTGAAATCCATCATTGGTGTCAGCCTTGAGTATATTCTCCCCATGTGGCTCTCCACATGCCCTTCACGGCTCTTCCAAGTGAAGTACCACGTGACCTCATTTTTTCCCCTGAATGGAAGTGTCTGAGTTACTCGAGAGGCACTTAGGAGGTGATGGCCTATTTATCTGGGGAGAATCTGAGGCCTTGAACCAAAATGAGAGATGTTTAGCTGTAACACAAGTTCCTTGAAGGCAGGGGACATGACTGTTTTTTCTCTGCTCCCAAACTGATGCTGAAATTGAAGCTCCACTACTTTGGCCACCGGATGTGAAGAGCGGGCCCATTGGAAAAGACCCTGATGCTGGGAAAGATTGAGGGCAAGAGGAGAAGCAGGTGACAGAGGATGAGATGGTTGGATGGCATCATTGACACAGGGACATGAGTTTAAGCAAACGCCTCAGTAGTGAAGAGTGAAGGGCAGGGAAGCCTGGCATGCTGCAGGCCATAGGGTCACATCACAAAGGTCTGGACATGACTTAGTGACTGGACAACCACCACCACCTAGTTCGCCACGCTCAGAGATGTGGAATACTTGTTTAACACACTGTTACATAGAGGGAGGCAGTCTTGGAGAAGCTCGGTGGCCTTGGTCTCTTCTGTTAATGTATTTTTTTTAAAACTCTGGATGCTTGTGAAAGCCTCTGCAAGTGTGAAAACTTAATATGAAAGTGAGTTGGGTAGTTTGATGTCAATAACTTTCCTTGTTTAGTTTTGAGAACAAGATGGTATGGGGCGCGATTGTATAACAGCCCCAGTTTCCACTAGAGTTGAAGGCAGAGGCCTTTGAGCCAGGGAGATTTGGAATCCAGGGCCACTGTGTCTGGTGACCTTGGGCAAGTTCCCTCTCCTCTTTGGGGCTCAGGTTCAGGCCCATAGTGGGCACACTTTTTCACCCTCTCCCCAGAATCAAATGTTTTTTTTTCTGGGGAGGAGGTGTTCCCACCTCAGGAGTCTGACATCATTCAGGAAGCTCAGGGACCTGTAATTATTCCCTCTCACGCATTTTCATTTCCTCTCCTCCTCAGTTTCTGCCTTCTGCTGTAAACACAGGCCTCTGCCTTGAACACATGTTTGCCAGATGCTACTGCCCCTCCTTCCTCTGCTCAGTTCTTCTCTCTTGTTTACTGCCAGGTTTTCTCAGACAATAGCTGCAGCCTCCACTTCCTCACTTTTTACTTCGGCCTCCTGTATGTTCTGGTTCCGACTGCTGCCTCCGGGGTCTCCAGCTTCTCTCTGACCATTCGATCCGCTAATCTTCTCTCCATCCCTACCTGCAAAGCCTCATGGAGACATTTGGTGATATTGGCTGACCACATGGTCGTCTTATAACTCATTTTTGCTTTGGCTTTGGTGACACCTGAAATGCTTCATGTTTCCTCCTTTGCCAGCTGCCTAACCGTCTATTAAATGTGAGCGTTTGGTACTTGATCTTTTGCGCTCTCTTGGGCTCCTCTATCAGCTTCAGTACAGCTGGTCTCAGATCTTTACGTCTGTTAGTTGTCAGTGGATGGAACCTGGGAGATCTTTGGAATATGACCCAAGATTCTTCTGGGCCATCGTGAGCTGTTGAGCAGCTCTGGGTGGATGACTTTTGAATCTTCCTGATGTGGTGCTTTGAGAAGAGCTGGGAACATTTTGATCCCCCTTATCACTGCACCCCTGTGATCTTAGGGGATGTTTACTGACCCAACTCTACTGCAGAGTAAACCCATGAGAGGCTCACAAGTCACCGCCGGGACCCAGCTGTTTCTCAAGTCATTGTCACCCATCAGATGCAGGTTGGGGTGGGCTTGTGCTTATTCTTCCGCTTGGGAAGCCCTTTGTGGTGTTCCACAGTGGTATGTCTAATTTTTTTCTGGGACTAAGTAGAAGGTCCATGTGAGAGTCAGACATCACCTCTTAGATCAGGCGCCATTGATCCCTTGGGTGTGTGAAGCTGCTGTCGAGCCCAGTTACAGTTGCCCCATATTGAATTGCCTGCCTTTGAGTTGCTCTGTTCTTGTGTCGTTTATTTATCTAAAGTTTATTGACATTATTGAAGAGCTTTTAAAGAGTTGAGATAGGTTACTCTGAGCTACCCAGACGTCTATGCCTGCTTCTTCTTAGAAGTATCTTGGAAGAGAGTTTTTCTTTGGTAAAACTCAACTATAGTACAAGTTACTTTACATCCTCCTCCTTGGTTTATGCTGCTCTAAAGTGCAGTGTTTGTATTATGGTCCCAGAGGTTCCTTTTAACTCCACCACTGTTCTGTGCTGAGTATCATGCTCCCACTCTTGATCTTTAAAAAAAAATGGGTGATTTAAAACAGCAACAACAAAGTTCAGTTGATTGCTTCTTTTATTTGGGTAACTTGGTGGATATAGTTTTGCATTTCATAGCTTCTGTCTTCTGACTTAAAAACCTTGCCTCGGTAAAATTCAGACAAAATAAAGAATGGAAAAACAGAGAAGCACAGAGGTAGGAACTTTTTTTTAACATCAGAAACACACACACACACACACACACACAAAACCCTCTTCAGACTTCTTGGCAAGTAAGAGGAGTCTGGGGAAAAAAAACCTACAAACAGTTTTCTAGTCGTCTGAGTGGAAAATCTTGTTTTGTTTTTTTTTTTTTTAAATAACATTTCATATCTTGGAAATGTCTGAATAGTTTTTGTTTAAAGGGAAATTCCTTTTGGCTGAGAAAGAGCCTGCAGGATTCAAACTGATAGGGCTATGTTTTTAGAAAACTTGGAGGAAACAAGAATTCATGATGAAAATGCTTTTTCACTGGCCAATTGTGATAAACAGAAATTTAAATCCAAGCTTACCAGTCATAGCATTTGAAAGGTTTAGCCATTAACTCCTTCCTTCCCCTTGCTTCCTGTCTGTACATCCTGGGGAAACCTCTCTCATTGCTGGTCCTTCCTAAAGGAACTTAGTGAACTGCTTTTCTAAACCTGTGTGTTCTAGGCAGGAGGGTATGCATTCTTGGCCTCATGGTTCTCCCAGACAAGTGGAAAGGAAGATATGTAAATAAGTAATTAAATCACAAGTCATTAAATATTGGTGTATGCTTTAAAGCCGTATTCAAAGTCTTTCTGGAGCACACAGGGTAGAGTGACAGATCTGAAGGAGATGAAGAGTTGGAGAGCCTCTCATGAAAAAGATGATATTTGCATTGGGTCCTGAAGTATAAATAGGACTTCTCTGGGCCATAGGAGTAGTAGGTACAGAGTAGGACTTTATAAAATGTCATAGTTGATTATGTGAATTCCAAGTAGTTTTTTTGTCATTTCAGGTAGGGTGTTCTGTGGGGAGTGTTGGGAGATAACGGCAAGATCATACAAAGGTGGCCTGCTTTGTTAACCCATCTGGATATTCTTTTGTGGGCTGCAGATAGGAAGCTCTTAAGACTTTTAACAAAAAAAAAAAAAGAGGGGAAGAAATGTGTTTTCGCAAGGAAACCCTAGTGGTTAGAAAGGATGGATTGGAGGGGAGAATTTGTGGCAGCGCTGGCTGGTTATGTCATCCATGAAAGTAGGACAGGGCACAAGGGGGCCTTGAACCATGGGGAGGAGCATACGGATGCAAGAGAAGGTTAGGAGCTGGATGCAGGGACTTGGTGGCAGTGGGGCATGAAGGGATATGGGAGACATCCTGTTAGCTTTTCCTTTGTTGTGCTGCACAGTGTTCAGGAGCTTAGTTCCCCTACCAGGGATTGAACTCATGTCCCCAGCAGTGGAAGCTCAGAGTCTCAACCACTGAACTGCCAGGTAAGTCCCAACATCTTGTTTTCTGATGTAGCAGACAGAGTTGATGGTGCTACTCTTGGTGGAGGAAGAATGAGTTTGGTGGGGAAGATGATGAGTTGAGTTTTGTACATGGCAATCCGATGTGTTCATAGAACATTAGGGAGAGATATCTAAATGGCGTTTGGAAACATGGATCTGGAGTTCTAGAAAAAGGTCTGGTGATGCAGATTTGGGTGTTATGAGTCTCATGGGGGTAAGTGAAGCCAGTAGTCCAGGGAGGTCAGGGAGAGAGCGAGGAGAGAATGCAGCCCTGGGGAGGGTTAGCAGAAGAAGAGAAATCTGTAGATGGCACGCAGAAAGAATCAGCAGAAAAAGTGGAGAAAATCCAGGAATATCTCATCGCGGGATCCAAAAGAGGGGAGGGTGGCTGCAGAGTGGTCATAATAAAGAAGGACTGTGTGCTCTTCAGCTGCCTGCCAAGCCCTGGACCACTGTGTGGTGTCAGCTCAGGGTGGGACTGTGTCCGGAGTCGCCAAGGCCCTTGGGGTCTATACATGTGGGCGGCTCTGTGGCTTTGTGCCGATGGAGTGGAGGCCTTGCTGCCAGCCTCCACTGGCAGCAAGAAACTGCAGAAACTGCAGAAGGGCGGGCGCTGGGAGTAAATATGCATGGTGGATAATCTATACAACAGTGCCTCTTTCTTTCCCTTTGTTTTTGTAAATTTCATCCTCAGCATTAGCCTTGGAGACTGTCCTGGTGCCGGTGCAGTATTATGAAAGTCCTCTCTTCATTCTTCTCTTCTGACTGAATCCCTGTATTCCTGACATCTTTCTCATCCTTGAGGAGCATGCTGGGATCCCTTTGTACATCTGTCATTTATGGGTATCAGGCTTTGGGGTGTGTAGAAGGAGGGTTCTCTGGAGTTAACGATATCTATATAAGAGGGTTAACAACTGCAATATTAGTTGCTCAGTTGTGTCCAACTCTTGGGCTTCCCTGGTGGCTCAGCTGGTAAAGAATCCACCTGCATTGCAGGAGACCTGGGTTTGATTCCTGGGTTTGGAACATCCCAGGGAGAATGGAAAGGCTACCCATTCCAGTATTCTGGCCTAGAGAATAGTCCATGGGATCACAAAGAGTTGGACATGACTGAGCGACTTTCATTTCACTTCATCCAACTCTTTGTAATCCCATGGACTGTAGCCCACTAGTCTCCCCAGTCCATGGACTTTCCCAGGCAAGAATGCTGGAGTGTGTTGCCATTCCCTTCTTCAAGGGATCCTCCCCACCCCAGGGATCGAACCCAGGCCTCCTGCATTGCAGCCGCCAGGGACCCAGAGGTTGAAATTTATCAACTGCCTGTGAAGTCTGAGCATTTGCCTTTCTATATATCTGCTGACTCTTCCAGATGAGAAAGTATCACATGGACCCAGTAGTTGCCAAAGACGAGTTTGATCACAGAGACAGCAACACCATTCACATGGTAGAAAAATACAAAAACAAAACAAAACAAAACAAAACAAATTTGCCCCATTTTTAATGACATAGTAACAGGGGGAAGGTGAGGACAAGTGGCTTTTGTAATAAATGTATGAACCCAAGGGCTTTCCAGTGAAAGGGACATTAAAATAAATGATGCTGCTTCAAATAAAACGTGCCGCTCCAAGCAGTGCCTGTTGGTTCAGGACCTACAAGGGGGACTCTGGGTGGGGGGCATCCTGCAGTCCTCCCCATGGCCCCTGCATCCTGTGGCTCAATGCTGCCTTTACTCTCTGCTGCCCTGTGTCCAGGATGTCATTTTCAAGGCCCTCAAACCTCCCAGGAGGAATAGAACAGGAATGGGAGGAGGACTCTGTCTCCACGACGGCAGTTGGCCCAAGAAAGAAGAGGGCAAGAAAAAAAGAGAAGAATTCTGCATCTTGACTGCACAGGGAGGAAGCAGTGGGGTCAAAGTTAAAAAAAAATAGACAACTTTTTAAGAACAGCTTTAGGTTCACAGACTTCCCTTGTGGTCCAGTGGTTGAGAATCGCCTTGCAGTGCAGGGAACACAGGTTTGGTCCCTGGTTGAAGAACTAAGATCCCACATGCTATGGGGCCACTAAGCCCATGTACAGTAAAAAAAAATAGACAACTTTTTAAGAACAGCTTTAGGTTCACAGACTTCCCTTGTGGTCCAGTGGTTGAGAATCGCCTTGCAGTGCAGGGAACACAGGTTTGGTCCCTGGTTGAAGAACTAAGATCCCACATGCTATGGGGCCACTAAGCCCATGTACAGCAGTTAGAGAGCCTGGGTACTGCAACTAAGATCTCCTGCAGCCAGATAAATAGATAAGTAAATCATAAAAATAAAAAGTTTTATGGGTTTCAATGGCACCCCACTCCGGTACTCTTGCCTGGAAAATCCCCATGGACTCAGGAGCCTGGTAGGCTGCATGCAGTCCATGGGGTCGCTGGGTGTCGGACACGGCTGAGCAACTTCCCTTTCGCATTTCACTTTCATGCATTGGAGAAGGAAATGGCAACCCACTCCAGTGTTCTTGCCTGGAGAATCCCATGACTGAACTGCGGTGAAAAGTAGCAGCACTTGGGTGATCTTGGAAAAGCAGAATGTATAAGAAATGGACTCGAGTATTTAGATAAGGACATTTCCAAGCAAAGCATTTAAGATACTGCTAGGTTTTTGGCTTTTTTGGTTTTGGGGGGTTTTTTGTTTGTTTGTTTGTCTCTGCTGCTTATAGTAAAATGCAAGAAGAAAAAAATAATTTGAGGGAGGAACTGTTAAGTAAAAAGAAACCAGTACTTGATGATTTGAGTGATTTTCAGACTATCCATATTGCAAAAGATGCTAAAATTAGGAAACTCACTGTTAAGGAAGTCTGCTCTGGAGAAAAAGCTGAGTGTAGCTGGACAGCCTTTTGTTGAAGAGATTTTAGGCGTGTGACTCATTTCCCAATCAACCATCTCAGTAGAAGCCAAAAATAAGGATGAGGTTATCCAGGCAGGATCTGTGAAGAACTCTCTCGCCTGATGGTATGAACCCTCTTACCAGACGTAGGAGGCCCGTGAGGGTTTTGATAATATTATACTAGGACAGGCATTGCCAATTTGAACTGATAAGGGTGGGGACTGGACAAAAGGAAAGAAGGTGATCTGCTCCCAAAATCCTACAGGAAGTAAATGGAAACACAGAGCCACTCAGCTGCAAGCATGAGCTACTCTTAAAAGAAAGAAGGAGAAGAAAGACTCAGATGGTGGGCCTGCCAGGGACTCAGAGGTCAAAGACGATGGAGCCATTGCCGAGGGCATAAGGCACAGGAAGCTGCAATTAAGGGTGCAGAGGACAATGGTGCCGGCACAGAGGGAAGACCCTGAGCTTCACAGTACTATTCTCAAGCTTTGCAACCTCATGCCATTGGCCCTGCCAGCTTTCAGAGTTGCTTGGTACTTGTGACCTCTATCTTTTCCCATTGCTCCCTTCTGTTATGTAGCTAGCTATCTATACTCAGCTTGTCTCACCATTCCATTTTGGAAGCAAATAACTTGTTTTCTAGGTTTTCAGACCACATCTGCCCCAGGATAAATGGTATCCAGAGTGCCACCCATCCTTGATTTAGATGATTTAGAAGATGAGATTTGGCCCCTTCAAATTGATAATATTTACATGAGATTTTCAGAGAAAGCAATGACACCCCACTCCAGTACTCTTGGCTGGAAAATCCCATGGATGGAGGAGGCTGGTGGGCTGCAGTCCGTGGAGGGGCTGAGTCGGACACGACTGAGCGACTGACTTCACTTTCACTTTTCTCTTTCATGCATTGGAGAAGGAAATGGCAACCCACTCCAGTGTTCTTGCCTGGAGAATCCCAGGGATGGGGAGCCTGGTGGGCTGCCATCTATGGGGTCACACAGAGTCGGACACAACTGAAGCGACTTAGCAGCAGCAGCAGCAGTAGCACATGAGATTTTGGACTAAGAGTTGGTGCTATTGAGACTTCGGGGGATATTGGTATGGAGTGAGTGTATGTTGTAAGTGATAAAATATGAAATACATAAATTTAAGGGAGCCAGAGAGTGGACTTGGTGTGTTGAATAGCAGCCCTCACAAAGATAAATCACCTGGAACCTGTGTATGAGAACTTATTCAGGGAAAGGGTCTTTGCAGACTTGCTTAAGTTAAGGATCTTGAGACAATATCATCCTGGGTTCGATGAGTCTTAAAGCCAGTGACTGGTTCTTTGAAAAAAAGAAAAGGAAAAACAGGCCCAAAAACATTAGGAAAAAGACTATGCGAAGACAGAGGTAGAGACTGGAACTAAACAGCCATCAGACGCTGAATGAAGAGAGGATTCTTCTTGCAGCATCCTGCCAACACTTTGATTTCAGAATCCTGGCCACCTGAGCTGTGAAAGAATAAATTTCTGTTGTTCTAAGCCACCAAGTTTGTAGTAATTTGTCACAGCTGCTGCTGCTGCTAAGTCGCTTCAGTCGTGCCCGACTCTGTGCAATGCCATAGACGGCAGCCCACCAGGCTCCCCTGTCCCTGGGAATCTCCAGGCAAGAATTTGTCACAGCAGCCCTAGGAAACTAATATACTGGACAATGATGAATTTTATGTTTGTACATACTCTTTATCCAGAGCCATCACCCCCTCATAATAATTTAAATCTAGATATTGAACCCAGTTCTTGTTGCAGACTCACCTTTACACTGCATAAAATTTATTCTTAGTACTCCCATTGTCCTCTTCGGCAACGAGCTTCAGTTGGAGCCACCCCCTTGCAACAGGTATGATTTTATATATATGAACCTCAGTTGGAGATGAAGTGGTCAGAGTACCAGCCCATCTTCTCCTAAGAGACTCCTCCACTCCTATGTAAATTTGTGGAGGCAAAAGAAACCTGTTGGGTAAAATGAAACCAGTTTAAGTTGCCAGAGCACCCAAACTCAAATAAATGGATCAATACTCCAACCCCTACAATATCTGTATCTCAAAATATCCTGTGGTTTTACTATGAGGGTTTTAATTTCAATTGTATTTTAATTTATTTTTTGACATATTATGATTGTAATTATTAAAGGCAAAACATTTAAGATACACATTTACAATGGGCTACACATTTAAGATATAACTCCTGTCTTCTGGGGATTAATCATCTGGTAGGAATAATAATTGTTTATTATTTAAGCAATAATTTAAAAATAAATAAACAGACTAAAATATACTAGCAGAGAAGGCAATGGCACCCTACTCCAGTACTCTTGCCTGGAAAATCCCATGGACAGAGGAGCCTGGAAGGCTGCAGTCCATGGGGTCTCTGAGGGTTGGACACGACTGAGCAACTTCACTTTCACTTTTCACTTTCATTCATTGGAGAAGGAAATGGCAACCCACTCCAGTGTTCTTGCCTGGAGAATCCCAGGGATGGGGAGCCTGGTAGGCCGCCGTCTATGGGGTCGCACAGAGTCAGACACGACTGAAGTGACTTAGCAAAATATACTAGGCAGGTACAAAAAGTTTCTTTGAATAAGATCTGAGGATCCAATATATAATGTGATAACTAGTTGATGCTGTGTTGTATAATTGAAATTTGCTAAGAAAATAGAAACCAGAAAAATTTTAAAAAGGCTGGGGGAGGGGTATAGGTGGAGCTTGACCAAGATGGTGGAGTAGGAAGATGCTGAGTTCAACCTCCTCCCATGGACACACCAAAAGTACAACTATTTACAGAGCAACTACTGATGAGAAAGACCAGAATCCAGCAGAAAAGATCTAAACTAAAGATGTGAAGAAGGAACCACCACAAGATGTTAGGAGCTTAGTCAAGATCCAAAATCCCAAGTGACCCACAAGCAGGAGAATAATTATAATTTCAGAGTTCATCCCTAAGGCAAGAGGAGTTTGAGCCCTATATCAGGCTCCCCAGGCCCGAGGTCCTGTACCAGGAAGTTGAGCCCCCACAACTAATATAATATGGTAAATCGAGTACATTTCAGAAAGAAAAACTAATAAATAAAAGTAAACATTAAAAATGTAAATACGTGAGGCAAATACATTGATTAACTCCATGAAGAAATCCTTTCACAATGCATATGTTTATCAAAGCATCATGTTGTACACTTTCAATATCTAACAATTTCATTTGTTGATTATACCGCAGTTCAAGTGAAAAAATTCTTAGTTAAGAATTTAAACTCCGTTTCATGTATGAAAGTGAAAGTGAAAGTCACTCAGTTGTTTCCATGGACTCTCCATGGAATTCTCCAGACCAGAATATTGGAGTGGGTAGCCTTTCCTTCTCCAGGGATCTTCCCAATCCAGGGATTGGACCCAGGTCTCCTGCATTGCAGGCAGATTCTTTACCAGCTGAGCCACAAGGGAAGCCCAAGAATACTGGAGTGGGTAGCCTATCCCTTCTCCAGGGGATCTTTCCGATCCAGGAATCAAACCAGGGTCTCCTGCAATGTAGGCAGATTCTTTACCAACTGAGCATTCAGGGAAGCCCTATGGAACAGATAAATGGAGGTTTTAATGTTTAAGGATAACTTCTATCCTATTACTGTCTAAATTTCTTGGATTATTGATGTATTATTTTTAACAAATAAACAGCCCTCACTAAGAGGCAGAAGAAGTAAGGAAATTGACATACGGCAATATGAGATTCTTTTTACGGATTAGAAATGGAGTTTATTTAGCATTGTTCATAACAAAGTTCCCAGGAGGCACAGCAAGGGAAAGAGAATTATCCTTTCTAACTTCAATCTCAGAAGTGTGGTATTTAGCCCAGCTTCATTTCAGAGCCATTTATGACTCTATGATTCATAAATTCAATCATTTACTTTTAACTAATATATGAAATACTTCAGATAAACTGGATGCTGTAACAGCTGCCCTCTAAGATGTTGTTTCGTAATGAACCATCCCTGAATCAATAGCTAATAGTCAGGTGCTTTATTCTTTTGATAGTGGGGACAGTTCCTCTTCCTCTTGTGCTTAGCAAATGCATTCTGTAGGAACAACCCTCAGCTGTGTATTCCAGGAAAAAAAAGAAACAAAAGAAAAAAAGAAAAAAAAAAACACAGAGACTGTCTCAAATAATATAGAATGCTGTTTATCCCTTAACCCTGAAAGAAGACATATGCGGGCAGCTTGAGCCACCACAGTGNGGAACAACCCTCAGCTGTGTATTCCAGGAAAAAAAAGAAACAAAAGAAAAAAAGAAAAAAAAAAACACAGAGACTGTCTCAAATAATATAGAATGCTGTTTATCCCTTAACCCTGAAAGAAGACATATGCGGGCAGCTTGAGCCACCACAGTGAGTCCTCAAAGTCCTTAGAAGGCAGGTTCATTGCATCTTTCCTCTCAAACCACCTAACACATGGCTTCTAATTCCAGCTGTCACATCCGCACGAAGACAGAGAGGAAATAATGCTTTTCCCTTCACTTTTAAGAGGTCTTCTTCCACTAACCTCTCAGTGGCCACACCAATCTGTGAAGGAGATAATATTTTCAGCTGGGCCCATTGCAAGGATTTGGTTACAGATAAATAAACAGATAATAGATTTGGGGGAAGCAATTAACAGTCTGTAACACAGCAGATATTCAACATATGCCACAGGCCAGTTTCTGAAGATCATGCTTAGAGTCACAGTGATTATGCAAAATCTACTCCTCGCTGTGACATTTACCATTTATGTTCTATTTATCATCTGGCTCAAGCAGCCATAATCCAGAAAAAGAGAAGAAATTCCTCCACTATCAAATTTGTGAATAATATGTAATCGACTAACTTTATATTTTAAGCTTCTGCTCTGGAAGTAAAGATAATATTAACAAGATTTTTTAAAGACTAGACCCAAGCATCCTGCATCCTGCATTGAACATAGACTGGTGATTCATTTCTTACACGATAGTATACATATTTCAATGCTATTCTCCCAAATCATCCCACCCTCTCCCTCTCCCTCTCCCTCTCCCTCTCCGAGTCCAAAAGTCCGCTCTACACATCTGTGTCTCTTTTGCNCATACACCAGCCCCAAGCATCCTGCATCCTGCATTGAACATAGACTGGCGATTCATTTCTTACACGATAGTATACATATTTCAATGCTATTCTCCCAAATCATCCCACCCTCTCCCTCTCCCTCTCCCTCTCCCTCTCCGAGTCCAAAAGTCCGCTCTACACATCTGTGTCTCTTTTGCTGTCTTGCATACAGGGTCCTCATTCATGTCAATGTATGCCAAAACCAATAGAGTACTATAAAGTAAAATAAAGTAAAATGGAAGCTCTAAAAAAAAAAAAAAAAGGAAAGAAATAATTAAAGACAAAGAAGGAGTTTTTAAAAAAGCAAATAATTATGCAGAAGTTACCAAATCTATTTTTATTAATTTTTCTAATAAAATATAGAAAATATTTTTAAAAAACAAACAAAAAAAGACTAGACCTAAGAGTTTTAAAAAATGTCCATTATTCAACGTGCTGCACCAGGGACTTCTTAATAATAATGGTAAGTGTTGAAATGTAGTAAAGCTCACTACTAACCGATCATCCATCACTGTGTTTTTAGGCATACCTGCATATGTTTGTCAGATTGAGGGAGTACCCTTTTCAGGGAGTCCTAAAAAACAAGACTAACCCCTTGAGTCAGAAGAGAATAGGGATTCTGAGACCCACAAATCCAGACTAAGAACATCAGTTCCCAACAACATTCCTTTGGTGCAGGTCTGAATCATAAGGGGAAGGAAGACTATGAGTAAAACTAAAATTCTTCGGGCTTCCCAGGTGGCTCGGCGATAAAGAATCCACCGCCAATGCAGGAGATGAAAGGGAAGCAAGTTTGATCCCTGGGTTGGGAAGGTGCCCTGGAGGAGGGCATGGCAACCAACTCCAGTATTCTTGCCTGAAAATTTCCACGGATAGAGGAGCCTGGTGAGCCACAGTCCAGGGGTCGCAAAAAGCTGGACATGACTGAAAACACACACACACGAGACAAAAATCTCTAAACTCTCTAACACTTTGAGGGCTCAGCAGCACTGTCTCAGGACACTTCTAACACAATGCAACCCAAAACATAGGAAGGCATCTTCTCCAGTTCCACAAGAGAGGCACCCCAAAGCTTTGATGTGCTGAGATCAGGGTGCAGCCTCCTGGGTACAACTGGCATGGCCAAGGCCCAGTGCTGGAGCCATACAGACAGACACAGTCCTCTGCCAGTTGTCTGATGATACAGCTTTGCATCAAAGGGCAGAGGGCCAGGTGAGAAGAACCATCTGCCATCTGGAAGTGTAAGGATAGCTACAAACAAGGAACCTACTCTATTCAGAAGAGCAGTGACAATGTCAGGAGGGCAAAGGGCACTGGAGTCTACGCGTGAGATAGTTCCTGGGTTGCTGAGAAAAACTGCAGGATTTCATAAGAGCCTAAAGAGTTAGCCTAATCAGTTCAGTTCAGCTGCTCAGTTGTGTCCAACTCTTTGTGACCCCATGGACTGCAGCACACCAGGCTTCCCTGTCCATCACCATATAGGAAGGCATCTTCTCCAGTTCCACAAGAGAGGCACCCCAAAGCTTTGATGTGCTGAGATCAGGGTGCAGCCTCCTGGGTACAACTGGCATGGCCAAGGCCCAGTGCTGGAGCCATACAGACAGACACAGTCCTCTGCCAGTTGTCTGATGATACAGCTTTGCATCAAAGGGCAGAGGGCCAGGTGAGAAGAACCATCTGCCATCTGGAAGTGTAAGGATAGCTACAAACAAGGAACCTACTCTATTCAGAAGAGCAGTGACAATGTCAGGAGGGCAAAGGGCACTGGAGTCTACGCGTGAGATAGTTCCTGGGTTGCTGAGAAAAACTGCAGGATTTCATAAGAGCCTAAAGAGTTAGCCTAATCAGTTCAGTTCAGCTGCTCAGTTGTGTCCAACTCTTTGTGACCCCATGGACTGCAGCACACCAGGCTTCCCTGTCCATCACCAACTCCCGGAGTTTACCCACATTCATGTCCACTGAGGGGTGATGCCATCCAACCATCTCACCCTCTGTCATCCCCTTCTCCTCCCACCTTCAATCTTTCCCAGCATCAAGGTCTTTTCAAATAAGTCAGTTCTTTGCTTCAGGTGGCCAAAGTTTTGGAGCTTCAACTTCACCATCAGTCTTTCCAATGAATATTCAGGATTGATTTCCTTTAGGATGGACTAGTTGGATTTCCTTGCTGTCCAAGAGACTCTCTCCAACACCACTGTTCAAAAGCATCAATTCTTCAGCCTTCGGCTTTCTTTAAGTACAACTCTCATATCCATACATAGTGAAAGAAAGTGAAGTCGCTCAGTCGTGTCTGACTCTTTGCGACCCCGTGGACTGTAGCCCTCCAGGCTCCTCCATACATGGGATTCTCCAGGCAAGAATACTGGAGTGGGTTGCCATTTCCTTCTCCAATACTGGGAAAACCATAGCTTTGACAAGATGGACCTTTGTCAGCAAAGTAATGTCTCTGCTTTTTAATATGCTGTCTAGGTTGGTCATAACTTTTTTTCCAAGGAGCAAGCATCTTTTAATTCCATGGTTGCGGTGATTTTGGACCCCCCCAAAATAAAATCTGTCACTGTTTCCACTGTTTCCCCATCTATTAACCATGAAGTGATGGGACCTGATGCCATGATCTTAGTTTTCTGAGTGTTGAGTTTTAAGCCAAATTTTTCACTCTCCTCTTTCACTTTCATCAAGAGGCTCTTTAGTTCTTCGTTTTCTGCCATAAAGGTGGTGTCATCTGCATATCTGAGGTTATTGATAATTCTCCCAGCAATCTTGATTCCAGCTTGTGTTTCTTCCAGCCCAGCGTTTCTCATGATATACTTTGCATATAAGTTAAATTAGCAGGATGACAATATACAGGCTTGACGTACTCCTTTTTCTATTTGGAACCAGTCTGTTGTTCCATGTCCAGTTCTAACTGTTGCTTCCCGACCTGCATACAGATTTCTCAAGAGGCAGGTCAGGTGGTCTGGTATTCCTATCTCTTTCAGAATTTTCCAGTTTGTTGTGATCCACACAGTCAAAGGCTTTGGCATAGTTAATAAAGCAAAAGTAGATGTTTTTTTCTGGAACTCTCTAGCTTTTTTGATGATCCAATGGATGTTGGCAATTTGATCTCTGGTTTCTCTGCCTTTTCTAAATCCAGCTTGAACATCTGGATTTCATGGTTCATGTATTACTGAAGCCTGGCTTGGAGAATTTTGAGCATTACTTTACTAGTGTGTGAGATGAGTGCAATTGTGTGGCAGTTTGAGCATTCTTTGGCATTGCCTTTCTTTGGGATTGGAATGAAAACTGATCTTTTTTCCAGTCCTATGGCTACTGCTGAGTATTCCAAATTTGCTGGCATATTGAGTACAGCACTTTCACAGCATCATCTTTTAGGATCTGAAATAGCTCAACTGGAATTCCATCACCTCCACTAGCTTTGTTCATAGTGACGCTTCCTAAGGTCCACTTGACTTCGCATTCCAGGATGATTTGAGTTACAGATGTATTTTCCTTGGCAACAATATGAAAGCATCAAACCAAAAAAAAAAAAAAAATTGACCATTTTCTAAAATTACAAAACAACTTTAGATACCATTAGAAAATGCAGTGAGGTTTTGGCTGCATAGTGGATACTAAAAATTAGAGTTTCAAGACATCCTTATTTCATACAATTCCAAAAAAATGTATTAAGCTCCTATTATATGTCCTGTGCTGGGCTTCTCTGGTAGCTCAGCTGGTAAAGAATGGCCTGCAATGCAGGAGACCCTGGTTCGATTCCTGGGTGGGGAAGATCCCCTGGGGAAGGGACAGGCTACCCACTCCAGGATTCTTGGGCTTCTCTCGTGACTCTGATGATAAAGAACCTGCCTGCAATGTGGGAGACCTGGGTTCAATCCTGGGTTGGGAAGATCCCCTGAAGGAGGGCATGGTAACCCACTCCAGTATTCTTGCCCAGAGAATCCCCATGAACAGAGGAGCCTGCCGGGCTACACAGTCCATGAGGTTGTAAAGAGCTGGACCTGACCGAGTGGCTAAGGACAGCACAGCAGCACAATGTCCTGTGTTAACTGCCAGGAATGCAGTGAAACTGCAACTAGGTGGATGTCGAGCTTGGTTGAAGTCAATATTAGGTACAGGCTGTAGAAGCCAGCAATTCAAGTTTGACTGCACCAACAAGCTCACCAGCAAATTTCATTTATTTGAAGAAACTATATATGTTTACTGTGACAGATTGAATTATTATCCTTCTTATTATATAATTATGTATTTTTGCCATGTGACTTTTAACAAGTTTATTGAAGTATAAATTGAATACCATAAAATTTACCCATTTGAAGTGTACAGTTCAGTGATTTTTTGGGTAAATGTATACTATAATGGGCTGGTCACCACAGTGCAGTTTTAGAACATGCCTCTTACCACAGAAAGGTTCCCTCATGCTCTACACAGTCAATCCTGTCTCCCAGCCCGAGGCAACCATCTCTATAGTTTTCCCTTTTTTAGAAATTTTATATAAATGAAACCACACAATAAACTGTCTTTTGTGTCTGGTTTCTTTTACTTAATATGATAGTTTTGAGAGTCATTCACATTGTGTCCTGTACTAAACTTGATTTCTTTTTCTTGCTAAGTGGTGTACCATTGTGAATGTTCCCCGGGGGAATCCGCCTGCAGTGCTGGAGACGCTAGTTCAATCCCTGGGTTGAGAAGATCCTGGAGAAGGAAACAGCAACCCACTCCAGCATTCTTGCCTGTAAAATCCTGTGGACAGAGGAGCCTGGTGAGCTACAGCCCCTAGGGTTGCAAAAAGTCAGACATGACTGAACAGGTACACACAAAAAATACCATTTATGGGTTTGAGAGAGTCAATTTGTAGGCAGGTTGATAAGAAGTCCTCGAGGAGGAGGAGAAAGGGGTCTGGAGTTCTCAAGGAGGAGGAAAGGAAAATGTCTTTTTTTTTTTTTTTTTAACTCTACATTCCTTAGTCACACAAAACGTTTTTTTCTTTAAGCCTTGAACTGATGATTACAACTCAGTTTAAATTCTGTACTAAGTATTATACAACAACAATGTATCCTGCTTGAGGACAGTTTCTCCTTCCTGAAAACCTGACTAATCCTGTTATCTTAAAATGTATATTATGGGAGTGGGTCTGGTAAAATCTTTCTACTGTTGAATTCTAACTCTGTTACCTTAAAACGTAAATTGTGAGAGTGGGTCTGGTAAAATTTTTACAATTTTGAGACATTCTTTTGATTTATTTTAATAACCAATTAGAAAAGTATATAACTCCCTTGCTTAAACTCACCAGGGGGACACTCTCCATCCCCCTTCTGATGTCTATGTCAGAAGCGTTCTCTGTCCCTTTTCATACTTTAATAAAACTCTGCTACACAAAAGCTCTTGAGTGATTAAGCCTGGTCCCTGGTCCTGGAGCTAAATCTTCTTCAGAGATCACAAATCCGACACTGTTCACCATATGCTAACTGAACTGTGGTCTTCTGCATTGCAGGCAGATTCTTGGCCAGCTGAGCCCCCAGGGAAGCCAAATAGGTGCCAGGAACTTCATGACATACCACATTTTGCTTATCCATTTCCTAGCTGATTAAATCAACAAATATAGATTTCCAGATTTGGGTTATCAAAAATAATGCTGCTGTGAGTGTTCACAAGTGGTTGTGAACATTTCTCCTGAGTAGACACAGAGGAGTGGAAATGCTGGACAGGATGGTAAGTATATGTATAACTTGTCAAGAAACTGCCAAACTTTTTCCAAACTGGATGTAACAATTTACATTCTCGTGAGCTTTGTATAAGGATTTCAGTTTGTCCATCTTCTTGCCAACCTTCATGCTGTCAGACTTTTTGATAATAGTCAGTCTAATGGGTCTGTCATAATATTTCATTGTAGCTTTAATTTACCTTTCCCAAATGTTTTCCTCTCGTCATGTGCGTACTAGCCATTTGCATGTCTTTGATGAAACAGCTATTCAAATCTGCCCATTTTTTAATTGAGTTTGTCTTTTTACTATTAAGTTGTAACAGTTATGTATTCTGAATATGTCTTTTGATATGTGATTTACAAATATTTCCTCCTAGTCTGTGGCTTGTGTTTTTATTTTTTTGATGGTGTCTTTTTAAAAAATTTATGTGTTTATTTTATTTTTGGCTGCAGTGGGTCTTTGTTGCTGTGTGCAGGCTTTCTCTAGTTGCTTTATCACACTGGCTGGAGCATTCAGTAAAATGTTGAATAAAAGTAGTAAGAGTGCTTTATACCCAGTCTCAGTGAGAAACCTTTCAGCTATCCACAATTAAGTATAATGCTAGCTGTACATTTTTCATACACGCCCTTTTTCAAGTAGCAGATATTTCTTCCTATTTTAATTTGATGAGAGTTTTTATCATAAATGGATATCAGATTTTGTTAAAAGATTTATTCCTGTCTATTGAGAAAATTGTATAGATGTTTTCCTTCCTTCTATTAATATAAAATATTATATTCATTGATTTACAGAAGTAAAATCATTCTTGCATTCAAGGGATAAATCCAATTTGGTCATGGTATATAATTTTTTATATATGTTACTGGTTCCACTTAGCTAATATTTTATTGAGGAATCCTGCATTTATGTTCTTTAGAAATAGTTTTATGTTTTTCTTGTGTTATCTTTGTCTGACTTTGGTATCACACTAAACACTGGCCTCACAGAAAATACCAGAAGGTGTTCCCTCCTCTTTTTTTTTTCCTGAAAATATTTGTATAGAATCGGTTTGTGTCTTCATTGTTTAATAAAATTTACTAATGATGTCATCTGGGCCTGGACTTTTCTTTGAAAAAGATTTTCAATTTCCAATTTAATCTCTATGCATCTTAGGTCTATGGATATTTCTATTTTTTCTTGAGATAGTTTTGGTAACTTGTATCTTTCAATATATTAACCATTTCATCTAAGTTGTCTAATTTGTTTGTATAAAGTGGTTCATAATATTCCCTTAGAATCATTTTTATTTCTGTAGGGTCTGTAGTGATATTCTCCCTCTTAAGGACTTCCCTGGTGGCTCAGATGGTAAAGCGTCTGTCTACAATGCAGGAGAACTGAGTTCGATCCCTGGGTCAGGAAGATTCCCTGGAGAAGGAAATGGCAACCCAGTCCAGTACTCTTGCCTAGAAAATCCCATGGACAGAGGAGCCTGGTGCAGGCTACTGTCCATGGGGTCACAAAGAGTCAGACACAACTGACCGACTTCACTTTAACTTTTCACTTTCTCCCTCTTATTCCTGATTTTGTTTATTAGTTTTTTCTTTCTCTTCTTTTTGTTATTGTAAGCAAATGTTTACCAATTTTGTTGATCATTTATGTGAACCAGCTTTTGGTTTTCACAGATTTTCTGTATTGTTTTTCTGATTTTTATTTCACTTATTTCTTCTCTGGTCATTATTGTTTCTTTCTTTTTATTTACTTGAGGTCTGAAATCCTCATATTTATCTAGCTTCTTGAAGTGGGAGCTTAGATTGTTGATATTAGATCTCTTTCCTGTCTAATATAAGCATTTAAAGTGGTAAGTACCCCTCTAAGTATTGCTTTAGCTACATATCATTTGATGTTTTGATATGTTAATATGTTTGGTTTTCATTTCAAAGATCTGTAGAAAAATGTCAAGCCTATCAATTGTACTTCTAATAGCAGTCCCAGGAAGAATGGAGAAACACAAAGGGAAAATGTTTATTGAAGAAATAATGACCATAAACTCTCCAATTTGATGAAAAGCCTCAATCTGTAGATTTGAGAAGCTCAATAACCACTAAGTAGACTAAACATGAAGAGATCCACACATAGACCCATGATGCTAAAAGCTCCAGAAAGCGAAGACAGTCTTGAAGCAGCAAGATAAAAATGACTCATCATGTATGGAGAACAATACAGGTAAGGGCTGACTTCTCACACAAATATGGAGTCTGTTAGTAATGGAAGAACATATCCAAAGTTCTAACAGAAAAAAAAATGACCAATAAAGGCTGTTTAGCAAGAATTATCTATCTAGCAAGACCATCTTTCAAAATGAAGGCAGAGTAAAAATCTTCTCAGATAAAAATAGACCACCCTATAAGACCACCTAAAGGCTATCCTTCAAGCTGATATGTTAGGTTTTGATATGTTAGGTTTTCATTTAAATCCAATTCAGCACATTTTCTAATTTACCTGTGATTTCACCTTTGACTCATGTTTTTTCAAAAGGATATTGTGAAATTCAAAATATTTGGGAAATTTCAGATTACCTTCTGTTGCTGGTTTCTTATTTAATTTTGTTGCAGTCAAAATAGTTTGACTCATTTTGTTTCCAATAATATAGTTAATATGGAGAGACTTCCCTATGCACTTGAAAAGAATGTTTATTCTGTTGTTGGATGGAGCATTCTGTGTCATCTATATCTAGTTGCTTGCTTGTGTTTTTAAGTCTTGAATATTCTGTCTAGTTCTATCAGTTACTGACAGAGGAATATTGAAATTTTCAACCACTTTAATATTGAATTGCTACCTATCTTTCAATTCTGTCATCTTTGCTACAAGTATTTTGGTGCTCTGGTGTTAGGTATGTATACACTTATAATTGTTACTTCATCCTGATATATTGAAAATTTTACCAGTATGAAATGTTTCCACATGTCTCTAGTAGTATTTCTTGTCTGAAAGCCTATTTTTTTATATTAATATAGCCATTCCAGTTCTTTTACTTTGAAACTATTTGGTTTTTTAATATAAAATACATTTTTATAGATGGTGTTTAGTTGGATTTTGCTCTTTCCTCTAATAATAGTTTAGAAAAAAAGTGAAAAATGTCGGTCTGACTCTTTGACACCCCCATGGACTGTAGCCTGCCAGGTTCTTCTGTCCATGAAATTCTCCAGGCAAGAATACTGGAGTGGGTTGCCATTCCTTTCTTGAAGGAATCTTCCCAATCCAGGGATCAAACCCCAGTTTCCTGCATTAAAGACAGACTCTACCGTCTGAGTCACCAGGGAA
Organism: Oreotragus oreotragus; assembly: GCA_006410675.1. Taxonomy (NCBI): domain Eukaryota; kingdom Metazoa; phylum Chordata; class Mammalia; order Artiodactyla; family Bovidae; genus Oreotragus; species Oreotragus oreotragus. The sequence goes on along the minus strand of SJYX01004529.1, from coordinate 169,867 downwards.
GCTCTATTAATGATTTGCCTGTTTTTTTTTTTAATTACTTTATTTATTTTAATTGGAGGCTAATTACTTTACAATATTGTGGTGCTTTTTGCCATACACTGATATGAATCAGCCATGGGTGTACATGTGTCCCACCATCCTGAACCCCTCCCACCTGCCTCCCCACCCCATCCCTCTGGGTTGTCTCAGAGCACCAGCTTTGAGTTCCTTGCACCAGTCATCCATTTTATATATGTTAATACACATGTTTCAATGCTATTCTCTCATATCGTCCCACCCTTGGCTTCTCCCACATAGTCCAAAAGTCTGTTCTTTACATCTGTATCTCTCTTGCTGTCTTGCATATAGGGTCATTGTTACGGTCTTTCTAAATTCAATATATGTATGTTCATATACTGTATTGGTATTTCTCATTCTGACTTACTTCACTCTGTATAATAGGCTCCAGTTTCATCTACATCATTAGAACTGATTCAAATCCATTATTTTTTTTATAGTCAGTAATGTTCCATTGTGTATGTACCACTTCCTTATCCATTCATCTGCCGATGGACATCTAGGTTGCTTCCATGTCCTGGCTACTGTAAACAGTGCTGCAATGAACATTGGGGTACACGTGTCTCTTTCAATTCTGGCTTCCTCAGTGTGTATGCCCAGGAGTGGGATTGCTGGGTTGTATGGCAGTTCTATTTCCAGGTTTTTAAGGAATCCCCACACCGTTCTCCATAGTTGCTGTACTTGTTTGCATTCCCACCCACAGTGTAAGAGGGTTCCCTCTTCTCCACAGCCTCTCCAGTATTTATGGTCTGTAGACATCATGGTGGCAGCCATTCTGACCAGCATGAGATGGTACTTCATTGTGGTTTTGATTTGCATTTCTCTGATAATAAGTGATTTTGAGCATCTTTTCATGTGTTTGTTAGCCATCTGTATGTCTTCTTTGGAGAAATGTCTGTTTAGTTCTTTGGCCCATTTTTTGATTGTGTCATTTATTTTTCTGGTATTGAGCTGCATGAGCTGCTTGTATGTTTTGGGGATGAATTCTTTGTCAGTTTCTTCTTTTGCTATTATTTTCTCCCATTTGGAACCTCAAGAAACAAGAAAAACATCAAGTAAACAACCTACCTTTACAGCTAAAGCAACTAGAAGAAGAAGAAAAGAAGAACCCTGAAGTTAGTAGAAGGAAAGAAATCATAAAAATCAGAGCAGAAATAAATGAAAAAGAAATGAAGGAGACTATAGCAAAAATCAACAAACTAAAAGCTGGTTCTCTGAGAAGATAAATAAAATAGACAAACCATTAGCCAGACTCATCAAGAAAAAAAGGGAGAAGAATCAAATCAATAAAATTAGAAATGAGAATGGAGAAATCACAACAGACAACACATAAATACAAAAGATTTAGCTTTATTTTAATATTTATTTTCTTAATAGTTCATCTATCTATTACAATACATATCTTTAACTCATTACAGTCTGCTTCATAATAATCACAGTAACAACAATAAGAATAGTATAGCAAATTTCCTCTGACATATTTTCATTTTCCTTCTCATTTTAATGCTAGTATTGTTATGTTACATCTAGCATTTTAATGCTAATATTGTTATGTTACATCTATCCATGCAACAACTTCCAAAAATAAAGCATTATAATTGTTGCTTCACAAAGTCTTTGTTTTTAAAGAAATTAGGAGGAAGCAATAAGCATTCTTTTATGTTTACTCACATATTTAACATTTTCAGTGCTCTTCATTCCTTCCTGTTGAGGTGAGTTGAGTCATGTCTGTTATCATCATCTCCTTTCAGCCTGAAACAGCCTTTAGGATTTCTTATAGGGTGGTCTATTTTGTTTATCTGGGAAGATCTTTATTCTGCCTTCATTTTGAAAGACGGTCTTGCTAGATAGAAAATTCTTGATTAACAGGCTTTTTGGGTCATTTTTTCCATTAGCACTTTGGATTGTTTTTCCACTACCTTCTAGACTCTGTATTTGTGTGAGAAGTCAGCCCTTACCTGTATTGCTCTCCATACGTGATGAGTCATTTTTATCTTGCTGCTTCAAGACTGTCTTGGCTTTCTGGAGCTTTTAGCACCATGGGTCTAGTTGTGGAACTCTTCACGTTTAGTCTACTTGGTGGTTATTGAGTTTCTCAAACCTACAGATTGAGGCTTTTCATCAAATTGGGGAGTTTATGGTCATTATTTCTTCAATAAGCAGTTTCCCTTTGTGTTTCTCCATTCCTCCTGGAACTATTACAGATACACTGATAGGTCTGACATTGCCCTACAGGTCTTTGAGTTGCTATTTTTCTTCAACCTTATTTCTCTTTATTCTTTAGATTAGACAATGTCTATCGATCTCTCTTCAAGTACACTGGCTGTTTTCTTCTGTCTTTTCAAGTGTTCTACTGCTTCTTTTCTTTTCAGTTGCTGGACTTTTCTTTTATTTTTTTCATTATTTTTTATTATTAGTTATTTTACTTTACAATACTGTATTGGTTTTGCCATACATTGACATGAATCTGCCACGGGTGTGCATGAGTTCCCAATACTGAACCCCCCTCACACCACCCTCCCCATATCATCTTTTCAAATCTAGAATTTGTTTCTTTTCTGTAGATTCTATCTCTATTTAGATTTCCTATTTTTTGAGTCATATTCACTATATTTTCCCACTTTGTGTGTAGCTCCTTTCTACTTAGGTTTTTAAATTATATTTTTAACATGATTTTTCAGCTTGTCTCATTAGGGTTCATCCCTGTGTCACTAATACAGCAGTGGTCAGCTAACGATCTATGCAGAGGTTTGCTGAAGCACCTCGAGTCCCAAAGTACTTCCACCCTCTGTCAGTCAACCTGTGTATAGTTTTGGAAATGCATTCGACATTCAGTTACTTCTCAAGTAAGCCTTTGCTTTTACTTTCCACTACATTCTTTTTGGGCTCCTCTGGCATGAGCATAGTTCATAGTCCCACTCAGCCAGGAATGTGTGGAAAGCTTATGGAGTCCTTTTGCGTCTCTCTTACTTCTAAGGATTCACATTGGCAGGTAGATTCTTTATATACTGTGTCACCTGGGAAGCCCCACCTTGGATGGTGCTGGCCTTTAAATAAAGAAGCAGGTAGTAGATCTACCTTAAGTTTTAAGCCTAAAGCCAAGCCCAGCTGAGCTCAACCATGTTCAGCCAAACTCTAGCTGAAACCCTACTAACCCACAGACACACTAATAAGAAAATAAATATTTGTTATTAGGAGCAACTGAAAATTTTGACATTACTTTTTATGCAGCAAACTTATACAGTCACCTAACAAAAGACAGCATCCTACCTAACCTGTTCCATATCACCAATAAAGGAGTGTAGTGCCATGATCTGCTCTGTACAACCTTTTCAAAGGATCCCAGAGTGAAGGGTAATGTCTAGGTTACAGGCATCATCAGATGCCATGGGGAGATAATGAAGCAATTGGCATGGATTTACCATGAAATTCCTTACAGAGTCAAGAAAGAGCAATGAGCTGGTGTAAGCCTAAAGAAGCCATTTACTTCTAAGGGTTATTGACAAAGAAGTAGAGAAATATATGAAAATGCCATTGTGTCTTTTTGAGCCTGATAGACCAAGTTGAGAGGTAACCCAGCATTACTCTTTTCTGCATTATGAACTGAGAGTTCATGAGCAAAAATGCATTTAAACTTGCTTTGTTGAAAGCTCTGCATTCTTTGCACACCTTACAGAGCCTCCTGAGCAGTTTCATTGGTTCATTTCAGTTCAGCAACATCTACAGCGGAATACCTATAATACTCTGAGAGCAGCCCAAGGCATCCTAGACTCCTTCACTTGACTGATAGAACTCACCAATAAATAGAGGTTTCTAATAGGATGTTATATGGGTTATAAGATTAGATGTCTATGTGTTAGGGAACAGCACTATATTCCAGATCTAAGAATGTTAACTTAAAAATCTGATCTCTCACCAGTATCCTAAGAAATATTGTCAGTCTTGGCACTGAAATAATCCTCATATTGACATGCCCCTGGAATGTGTGTATGCAGAGAATGCAAGACAGCAGGACGCTCAAGGACCTATTGTGTATGATAGCTGAGGCTGGAAAAATCACAGGCAAGGAAAGCAGGATAAATGCCATAAGTACACATCAGAACACAGCATCAAGCAATGCAACAGAGCTTTGGACTGCTGCGAAACAGCAGCAGCACACAAAACAGCCCAATCTCAGCTGCAAGGGATGTAGAGAAAGCCTTCAGCTGAATAGCTGCACAACAATAGGCTACATCTGCTAACAGGTTCACATTTCACATGAGCGTGGTTCATTCTGCTTAGCCACACTTGAACACAACAGTTGTGGCTTGGACCCACAATACTGTCTAAAAAATAAAGAAAACACAGAGGTCAACAGAATAATTCTAGCTATTGCCTATCAATCCCTTATATATTTTATATAGTTATCTCAACAATTGTATACATAAATCCTAATGTCATCTGAAAATGCCACACTGCAGGTAATAGGTTAGTGGGAAGACTTCTGGCAGCCACCGATATCTCACCCAGAATGTCTAATCCAGAAGCCAAAAAGATCAGTGCCTTGCAAGAAAACCAGCTGAAATAAAATCTATGGACTTTATCTATAGAAGAAGCAGACCTATGATGGGCACTCAGACCTATAATTCTATAAAAGTTTACAGACCTCCTAAGTTGCTTGTCTGCTTTTTCTAGAAAACGGTTCAGTTCAGTCGCTCAGTCATGTCTGACTCTTTGTGACTCCATGAATTGCAGCACGCCAGGCCTCCCTGTCCATCACCAACTCCCAGAGTTCACTCAAACTCACGTCCATCGAGTCAGTGATGCCATCCAGCCATCTCATCCTCTGTTGTCCTCTTCTCCTCCTGCCCCCAATCCCTCCCAGCATCACAGTCTTTTCCACTTCGCATGAGGTGGCCAAAGTATTGGAGTTTCAGCTTTAGCATCAGTCCTTCCAAAGCACACCCAGGACTGATCTCCTTTAGAATAGACTGGTTGTATCTCCTTGCAGTCCAAGGGACTCTCAAGAGTCTTCTCTAACACCACAGTTCAAAAGCATCAATTCCTCGGCACTCAGCTTTCTTCACAGTCCAACTCTCGCATCGACACATGACCACTGGAAAAACCATAGCCTTGACTAGATGGACCTTTGTTGGCAAAGTAATATTTCTGCTTTTGAATATGCTATCTGGTTTTCTTAAGTTGCTGGTTATATTAAGTTATATCTGGTTATATTAAGTTGCTTTTTCTGATTAAGAAGATGTATGTGTAAGAAGACTTTCACAAAAATAATTGACACGGTGAACATTTAAATGTATCTGGAAAATGTAAACATGTGAATCACTTCAACACACAATGGCTCTGGCTAACCACTGCTCAGCAGAAACAAAACATTGAGCCAGGAGTGGAAGCCACCTATGTAATTTTAAGTTTCTAGCAGACATATTAAAAGTTTTTTAAAAAGTGAAATTAATTCCAATAATAAATATAATTTAATCCAAAGAGGTCAAAAATTACATTATTATAGCACTTCAATATACAAACAACATAAGAATTATCAAGGACATTGCCACATTTCATTTGTACTAAGCCTATGAAATCTGGTATATGTTACACTATGGCATGTCTCAACCCAGACTAGACACATTTCAAGTACTCAGTGGGCACACTTGGCTGATGACCACCATACTAGACAGCACAGCTCTCAATACATGAAGCTTTATTGAAGAACAATTGAAATTAATGCAAACTGAAACTGGAGTATTCCAACCCAGTATTCAGAACTACTAGAAGAAATGCAGATATCAAGCCACATATGTTCTCTCAGTTTCTCCAAAGATCCATAAACAAAGTCAGAAGAATTGAATATATGTCTAATAACCATTATCAAGGCAAAAAAAAAAAAAAAGATTAGTACTAACTCCTAGTAAGAGGAAGGAAAGAGTCATAGACTCTTCAAAAGTGAGATTTATGAAAAAATTTTCTTTGTCAGATTTCCTCGAGCACTCAGAAATGAAGTGTTATCTTTGATGCCACAGTTCTGGCATCTGGAGAGGAGGAAGGAGAATTGTAAACACCCAAAGCTATTTACATAGTCACTTCTGAGATTAGTAAGTTCAGTCTTCAAAGCTGTAACTTTGAACTTTCAAAGACTGTTCCAATGTATGTCTAGATCACAGTAGGAAAGGCTCTATTAAATACATCTAATAAAAATATTTAAGTAAGTCTTTATTTTCACATGTCTATCAATATAGGGTCATTTGACTGTATGTAAGTTTATATTATAGTTCAGTGCTATTAAAAACCACATGTAAATTTCCTTGTATTTCACTGCACTTTCTAAAATAAAAACAAATTTAAAAGATCTTACTAATGCAACATTAACATTAAACTTTTTAATGATCAAATGACAACAAATGCAAAGAAAATGTTCCTTAGGGAAGTAGGCTTTCTCTGTGATCTATTTCAGATCTTGTGTCATTCCACACTTTTCTACAAGTCCTGGTCCACAGGACAATGCCTTGTGAAATTTTTTGCTTAGCCACCTCCCTCAAACCAAAAAGGTGGAGGGGATGTCTTTTTTTCTCATTGGATGAGAGCTAGGGCAAAGTTTAGCAAAGAACCAGATGAACCATAGGCTTCCACTAGGACAACCCTGTGTGAAGGAAAATTCTTAAATGTCAGGTCCTAAGAAGCAGATGGAGAATAAATCTGTACTCTTTACCCCACAAGGTGGTAATTAAGAACCACTGGAAGATGCAGAGGTTTGGGGAGGCACAGTGTATTGGTATGGGAAATGATGCTCGAGTAAACTAAGGACTCGGAGGAAGAAGGATGGCAAGAATAAAGCTTATGAGACTATTGCCTATAAGGTTTTATGTACTGTGGACTTTGTGGGTTTAAGTGTATTGATTTTGAATGAATTATAAGTTTATTATTTTTTCTACAATAATTATGTAAACATTTTCTACAAAGGTCTGCTGATTCGGCATCTTTTCATCTTTCTTCACGATTTTCAAATGATACTTGATTACTCTTACATGAATTTTCTCAACATTTTCTTTTCTCTTCTGAGGTGTTGAGGATTTTAATACAACTCACAGTACATATGAAGAGTCTAACTACAGCTGAAGTACAATAAGTGGAAAACTTATGGTCCTAAACATTAACTAGCTCTTACAAAAGATCTTTGTATCACAGGTTGATTTTTAAAAATCAGACTATTAATGCATGCTCTTTTTGATCTGTCTTTGGCCCTCCTTAATCCCATATTCCCTCCTAGCTTTGGAGGATCCTTTTACAATCAGTATGATGAATGCACTTTATAGTAACCATGAGTAATAGATTTGATACTATTATCCATCAGTTAGTTAATAAGAAAAAAACTGAAGTGATTGCTTAAGGACAGATATATGAGGTAATCTTGGGCTTTCATTTTAAGGCTTAGCTTCAAGATCCACTCATCACTCATCTCTCAAAGTCCTCCAGGCGACTCTCATGATATCCGACCACCAGAACAAGTACTCGGTGTCCAGAATGCGTTATTATTTTCCACCAACACTCAAGTAGTAAAGTTCTGGCTTCCCTTTCCTTTATAGATGTCGGTAAGTAGACAGGCATTTAAAAGTAAATGGAAGTTTGGGTGACAAAGAGATCAATTCACACTAACTAACTAAAAGCCACATGAGACAAAAGTAAACATCAAAGGCTGATGTGTTAATTTACACTGAGAAATATAACACCGCATGCACAAGAAATACCATGTTGGCTTGATCAAAGCACTTTTTTTTCTTGGGGTCCAACCACATGAAAATCAAAAGATGGTTTTGTGAGCACGGACTCGAAACAAGAGGTAGAGAAATCAAGCCTTCAGTGCAGCCTTTCCCAAATGTGCTGTGTGCTGGGAGACACTTTAATAGATCTTTCAGCAACAGAAGGTTCAGTGATCAAGTGAGGTTGAGAAGTGCTGGATTAAATCAAGGAAAACAGCTTTCATAACTGCACGTTTCCTTGGTCTGCAGATGTACATTGTGGAGTTGTGAGCTCAGATAGGCAGCTTTTCTAGAATAAATTTAGCTCCTGTCTTTATAGAATATTTCAGAGAACAATATTATTTTGCAGATACAGTTTAGGATTAACTGACCAAATTCTTGCCATAAGGACAGATTTTTGGTGGTCTTAGTGTACTGGAATGCAAGGACTAAAGTCCCTGCACCATTCACCCTTCATGGACACACCATAGAAGTGAAATGCGTTAGTCACTCAGTCATGCCTGACTCTTTGCGACCCCATGGACTGTAGCCTGCCAGGCTCCTCTATCCACAGAATTCTCCAGGCAAGAATACTGGAGTGGGTTGCCATTTCCTTCTGCAAGGGATCTTCCTGACCCAGGGATCGAACCTGGGTCTCCCACATTGCAGACACATTCTTTACTATCTGAGCCACCAGGGAAGTTTTTTTAAATAACAATTTAAAAAATAAATAAAAAAGAAAAGAGAGATTCAGAACCAAGAGAAATGGAATAGTCAATACCAATATCTGAGTCTCCCTTTCCTTTTTTCCTTTTAAATTTTTATTAAAAAACAAACAAAAAACATTTGTGGCAGCACTGCACAGCATATGCAGTCTTACTTTCTCCACCACGGGTCAAACCCATGCCCTCTGCATTGGAAGTGCAAAGCCTTAACCACTGAACCACCAGGTAAGTCCCATCCCCTTTCCTTTTTAGGGTTTGGGTGAGCGCTGCCAGTACATATTTACATTATTGTTCTTTTTCTTCAATTTTATTTAATTCTACCATTGATATTAAGACATTAAAGAGGTTACGGTGAAGGCACGCTTGCCTACCAGTAACTTCATCTTCTTCAGATGGTTTTTCTCTATCTTTATGGTAAATTATATAATCTTTAAATGAATCCTTTTTCTTTATTTTCAATTTTTAGAGTTCCACCACACTACAACCCCTAAATGCTTATAGAAGGAACTTCCCTGACACTCCAGTGATTAAGACTTTACCCAGTGCAGGTGGTATGGGCGCAATCCCTGGCTGGGGAGCTAAAATCCCACATGCTTCGGGCCTAAAAGACCAAAACATAAAACAGAAGCAATATTGTAACAAATTCAATAAAAAGGTTGTGGACCTTTTTAAAAAGAAGGTCCCAAAAAAAAAAAATCTTTCTTAAAAAAAGTATATAATCAGAAAATAATACAACCATGGGAAATAGATTAATACCTTCCACTCAAAACTCTATCTCCCAACCTCACGAACCTGCAAATATGTTAACCTTGTATGACAGAAGGAACCTTGCAAATGTGATTAAGTCAGGGATCTTGAGATGGAGAGATTATTCTGGATGACTTGGGTGGGTCAGTGTAATCACAGAGGTTCTTATAAGTGGAAGAGGGAGGCAGGAGAGTGAGAGGAGGAGATGTGACGATGGACAAGATGTCAGAGTGACACAACTGCTACCTGGAAGGGGGCCACAAGCCAAGAAATGTGGGCGGCCTCTAGAAGCTGGAAAGGTCATGAAAAGGAACTCTTCCCTTGAGACTCTGGTGCCTTGCTGACACCTTGATTTTATATTAATTTTTAAAAATTCCTTACTGAATTTGTTGCAATATTGTTTCTGCTTTGTTTTGGTTTTGTGGCCACAAGGCATATGGGATCTTAGCTCCCTGACCAGGGATCAAACCCATACCCCACTGCACTGGAAGGTGAAACCTTAATTTCACTGGACCACCAGGGAAGTCTCAGTGACACCTTGATTTTGAACCCATGAAATGGATTTCAGATTTCTGACCTTCAGAACTATAAGGTAATAAATTTGTTTTGATCTAAGCCCCTAATTCTGTACTGATTTCTTTAAAGCAACAACAGGAAAGGAACAGAACAACCAACATTTTGAAGTCACTTGTCCCCTGTCCACTTGGGTCTCAACTACCCATATGCAACACGTAACCCTCTGTGTTCAGCCTTGAGTGATAACTAATACCCTGAGCACAGTATCTATTTGTCCTCTAAAACTTATTTGGAGACTCACGTGAATGTCATCCCATAGTGCTTAAGAAGTTTCGACAAGCATGAAATAAATCATTGAATGCTGCAGAAAGAGACCAATGTAGTTAGAGAGTAAAAAGCTGAAACTTTTAACTGAAGATGACAGCTACTTGAGAAATGTGTTTTCAGAGCCCCGACAGTAGAATGAACTCAGAAGAACTGACCCATGTTAAACAAACTCACAAGATGTTTGAAATAACTGTCAGGGTTCTCCAGAAAAACAAATCCAATAGGATGTGTACATAAATAGAAAGAGGTTTATTTTAAGGAATGGGCTCACGTGACTATGGAGGCAATCTGAAGGGTGAGCTGTCAGGCTAGAGACCCAGGAAAAGCCAATGTTGAACTGAAGTCCCAATGTTGAGTTGAAGTCCTGCTGGCAGAACTCCTTGTTTGGGGAAAGGTCAGTATTCTGTGTTATTCAGGCCATCAGCTTATTAGATGAGGCCCACCCACATTATGAGGGCAATCTGCTTCAGAGTCCACCAATTCAAATCTAAATATCACCAAAAAAATATTTCCACAGAAATATTCTGAATAATGTTCAACCAAACATTTGGGCACACAAAATTAACCATCACATACCCAAAATGTCAGTTTATTAATTTAAATTTGGGACATTTCTTCCCATTGATGAAAGTATCTATGTCTTCTAACCAGACAACTTTAGTGTCAAAGCATCTGACAGAGTAAATTTAAGCCCTAAACTACTTGTTGGGTGTGAATTAGAACAAAGTTAGTAGGACAGCTGTGGGGAATAATTCACTATACTGGTCCAGTTCTGGCCGGTTTCTATAATTTTACCATCCTTCCAAGAAGCCTGCAAGTTCTTGGCTTTTTGAAAATTTCCTTGTCAATAGATTTCTATCATTTGTTCCACATAATGGGAAACCAGCTAGAAGAACCACCATCTAGAGGTCTAAGAGCTGGCCTTGTACTGACTGTATGTAACTTAATAGGTTCATTTCTCCTTGAGATTTTGATTATGAAACATATGGAGAGAGAGAGAAAGAGAATAAGTAAAAGCCTTAAAACATAAGAAACAACATCTTGGTAGAAGCGATATGGAAAAAAAATGGAGATGAGTTGTTGTTCAGTGGCTAAGTCATGTCCAACTCTTTGCAACCCCACGGGCTGCAGCACGCCAGGCTTCCCTGTCCACTGTTTCCCAGAATTTGCTCAAACGCATGTCCATTGAGTCAGTGATGCCATGCAACCATCTCAACCTCTGTTGCCCCCTCGTTAGTTTGGCAAATATAAAACAAGTACAAGTAGAAAAAGAAGTCAAGTCTGGAGTGCTGAATCATGGCTCTTCAGACAGTGAGAGTTACTCAGGTGCTCTGGTTATATGCCACTTTCTAGTTCTCCCATGTATCTTACAACAAACCCAATTTGTGAGGCCCAACAGTAAACACATTCACCCTGGGCCCCAGGAAAAGTCCATAAACATTTACTATCTCACCAGAATCGCATCTCTCCCGAAGACCAAAGGATTCCTATGCCCTGGTCTGGTATCTAGATCCTAGGTTCTTTGGATAGTGTTGGAGACTTAAAACCTCTGTAGACTCGTGACCTCCATCTCAACATATATTACAACATACAAGACGCATATGTCTGATGTACGGTCAGGTCAGTGCTCTGACCTTGTTATTACTGCAGAATATGATCTCATTGTTCATCTGTTTCCGGGAAAGGTGTCCTGGTTACACACTACTTTCTAATTCTCTCAAGCTTTCAGAAATTGTAGTACCATCTCATCTTCCCAAGACCATTCCCCAGTCTTGGTCTATATACCATGGTATTGCCCTCTAGACACCAAGTTCTTGATTATTCTTCAAAGTGTGTACATTTTAAGGATGACTGACCTCATCCACTCTATGTGGCCTTTCTGAGGTTTATTGTCACCAGTCAACCTTATTTTCCGGTTCCTGTGTGACATCCCTCATTTCCTCTCTTTGTGCTGATAATAGCATCACACTTATTCAAATCTATCAATGAAAAATTAAGAAATTTAAGATTAATTACACAGTAAACCTTAGGCAGCGGCAAAATTATAATGTGAAAATCCAGGCTTATTTAATCAATTTTAGTGGACTCACTTTCCAGGGAGGAGCAAGGAATCTAAAAGCTGATGTCTGGGAATTCTCTGACCTTCTGGTAAGTTCCTTACTCTGCAGATAGGTGAATGATGACAGAATCTGACCGTCCAGAGGAGGCCAGAATGGGGGTCTCTGAGTTGAAGCAATCCGGCAGCTGCTTCTGGCTAAGGCCCACAAGCCCTGAAGACCAAGTGTCAAGTCGTAGCAGGAGGATTCAGCAGATGCTGTGGGCTCAGGCAGCTAAGAGGAATCTTGACTAAGAGCAGAATGAGAGCCAGTGGCAGAATAAAACAGCACGGCAGCTGTCAAACAGGCAGGGGTCCTCTGGTCCCAGCGCAGTGACCCTCTGCCCCCCGCCCAGCCTTAGGGTTGGCTCGGGAGGCTGTGGGAGACTCTCAACTTCCAGGGCTTGTCTCTAACTAGCAAGAAAGCGTTGGTCTACAGATGCATCCCAGGCCTGGGTGATGCCTGGGCACAGAGCTCAGCTTGCCCCACTTTCTTGTCACAGGAAACAAGCTGCCGCAGAAATGCCTTAGAACAGTGGTGATTCTTTTCCTAATGGTTAGTAAGACCTTTGTTCAAGTGAAATTTTTCTGTGGGATGTTAAATAGATAAAAATAGTTGAAAGCATATCTGCTCGGAACAGCGCAGAACCCAAACACAAGGCCTCCTCCCTGGGCCCCACCCCCATGGCAGCCTCTGTGGCCTCTCTGCAGATCTGTTGGCACTGGTGGGACAATTTGAAAGCCGCTACTTCAGAATACCATGCGGTGTGCCTCTGAAAGCCTGCAAGCATAAATTTAGGCAAACATGAAATATAAAAATCATGCATCACACCGACAACTTAGAAAACCTATCAAGGTTGAATCAACTGGTCCCTGGAAAACTCTGTGTCAAAGGCATCTTTGAATCCTACCACAACCACAGTCTGCTGCTGGAAACACCCTTACTGGGAAGGCTCCTGAAAGGCTATGCATTGCATAGAAAGTGTCACTTGTGGTCCTAAACCTTGGATATGAGTCACAGCTTTGAGACTTACTAGCTGGGTGACCTTGAGAAAATGTTCTAAACCCTCTGAGCCCTGATTTTCTCAACAAGAAAAATATCATGCGCCTTTTACTCACCTTACATTGTTATGAGGATTAAACAAAAGAATGCATTTAAGAGGTCTATCAACTGTTAAACTGTGTTCATGAAGATTGTTGACATTATAAAAACCTGCTTCCTGCTGTGTCATTCTTTCACTCTGCAAATTTTTATTGAATAATATTCTAGCTAGTGTAAGACTAATAAATTGAGCTAATTTGGGTGTGACTTCTCTGTATCCCATGGACAGAGGAGCCTGGTGGGCTACAGCCCATGGGGTAGCAAAGAATCGGACACCACTGAGCAACTGAACTGAACTGAACTGAATTGAGCGCTGGCACTCTCTCTCTCTCTTTGTATATTCCACTGAACAGGGCAATGCTCAGAAGTGGCAACTCCCTTCTAGGAGCAACGATGGGATCCTGCTGCTGGAGAGGGTCCCTCCCCACTCTCTAACCCCTCCTCCCCCACCAGGAGCTCCTGGAAGCGAGTGAAGCTATCTCATGGGAGAGTCTACTCCTGTTACTCATTGTCACCTCCACGGGAGGTGGGGCCCTGAGCTTCCTGGTCTCTGCCTCTATACAGAAAATTCAGAGCTAGCGGACTAGCCTGACAGATAAACCTCACTTTTGGCACCCCCCGAGATTCTGGCAGCACTGCCCAACAGAACTCTCTGCGGTGATGGAAATGTTCTGTATACGTACTGGGTAGAAGACAGCTGCCAGTCACATGTGGCCACTGACCCCTTGATTAGCAGTCCTGAAGGAGTAACCTAATTAGTTTTTTTTAGTTAAAAAGATATATGTATTTGTTTGGCTGCTCTGAGCCTTAGTTGTAACATGCAGAAACTTTCAGCATGGGGACTCCTAACTGTAGCATGTGCGGTCTAGGTCCTTGACCAGGGATTGAACCCTGCAGGAGCCCCTGCATTGGGAGCACCGAGTCTTAGCCACTGGACCACCAGGGAAGTCCCTTAACTTAACCAATTCAAGTGGCCGAATTTGGATAACAGGGCTTTTCTGGTGGCTCCGACAGTAAAGAATATTCCTGCGATGCAGGAGACCCAGGTTCGATCCCTGGGTCAGAAAGATCTCCTGGAGAAGGAAATGGCAACCTGCTCCAGTATTCTTGCCTGGGAAATCCCATGGATGGAGGAACCTGGTGGGCTCCAGTGCATAGGTTCACAAACAGTTGGACATGACTGAGTAACTAACACTTTCATTTGAATAGTAAACAGCATACTACTAGAGGAATGGAACAGAGGTCAAGCCTGATCTTCCCGATAAAATTTTTTAAAAGTGTAGTAGTTACATCCCTGTCATTTTAAAAAATAAAAACATTGCTAAATAAACAAGTAATGGTGTCACCATATTCATGTGCTCTTGTGAGGAGCAGATTGAGTTCCCTGTCCTAATTCAATCTCCAATAGTGCTTCTAATTATTGAAGGTGGTGAGCAGAGGCCAATGTCAGACAAGAAGACAGCGTGCATCCATGGGACTTAGAACTGTGATCAAATAAAACTTACAATAGCCTCATCTGACACCTATTAATGATGTGCATAATAGCTGTGGTGGATGCTGTAATTAGTTATAAAGGGTAAGTCACTCTCATAAATTACTAAAATTAGCATAATTTTTATACTATTTGTTCTCTGGTATTAACAAATTACACCAATATCCCCAGCTTTCCTCAGTTCTCTATACATGTTCATAGATGGGCCATCCCCAGCATCACTAAAAGAACAGTATTTCAACTCCAAAGCTGTTGCTCCATGTTCTGTCTCCACGTTCATTCCCTTCCCAAACAGTCCACAGTTGAGGTGTTGGGTGCTCTTGGCCTTATTCCCAAGTTCTCTCCATCCCAACCTTGAGATACTGGTAAACAGGGTGATTTTCACTCTTCCCATCTTAAAGTTTTTGCCCTGGAGGACCAGTGGCAGAAACTCTGAGGCAGATTGCGGATGGAGAGCTCTATTTGATCACCATGCAGCAAAGGAAAGGGAAGGAAGAGAGGAAAGAACAGAGGCCAAGAAGGAAGTCAGACACCAGGCAAAGGTGCCTACTGGAGGAGCCAGATGAAGTGCCGGAGGTGGACTCTGGGTACTGGATGGAGCGCAGTTTGGTGGGCAGAAGGGAAGAGCGTGGAATAAAAGACAGTGCAGCAGTGAGGTGAGAGAACCTGTGCTTGCAAATGCCATCCTGGTCCTGAAGCCTCATCCAACAGGAGCCGAAAGACACGCAGAGCAGGTGGCTTCTGGACACACGCAGTGCTGAGCGGTCCTGGGAATGGGCTTCTGGTGATTCTCATTCTGGCACAGCTTCCACACTGAAGAACATAAGTACCGTCGCTGCAGCCTTGACCTAGTGGAAGATAAGAGGCAGTGCAGGGGTAGTAGGTAAGAGAGAGGATGGGGGAGGAGAGGGGTTGCAAAGCCCAGGAAAGAGAGAAACTGCAGTCCTTCAGGACTGGAAAAACCTGCAGGAAGCCTGCCACATTCACAGGAAATAATCATGTCCATAGAAAGCATGGGTTATAAATGCCTCAAATCAACCCTAGCAGGCCCTACAGGCAGACTACCTGCTTGCCGGGAGTCTGGTTTCCAGACTTTCTGCTTTTGCAGAGGCCAGGTCTTTGAGGGGAGCTAAATGGTAAAGCTTCCCTGGTGGCTGAGTTGGTAAGAAGATTGCTTGCAATGGGTTCAACCCCCGGCTCAGGAAGATTTCCTGGGGAAGGAAATGGCAACGTGTTCCAGTATTCTTGCCCAGCAGAGCCCATGGACAGAGGAACCTGGTGGACTACAATCCATGGGGTAGCAAAGAGTCAGACACGAGTGAGTGACTAACCCGTGAAGGGTCCTGACGTCATCTTGCTCCATGTGCCTTCTCAAAGGCAGAAGCTGTCAAGCACTGGTTTGTTTTTCCAAGGTCCAAAAACACAAAGGAGTCGGAGGAGCTCAGCAAGGCTTGTACTAACCACATCCTTTTCTCTCCAAGGACCCTCTCTGTCTTCACAGTTGCCGGTTGTTTACTCTAAAACAGAATACCAGCAACAACTACAAACCCATCATGGACGCCTTTTGTGAGCTGCAGGCAGTGTTCCCACCTCAGCTCGGCCTCCCTCTCTTTTTCTCTCTCTCAAGACTACTGTACAGCTCTTGACAACTTCTCCATTCACAGAGCCAGCCCAGATAGAAACCAGCAATTTCTGTTCTCAATTTAAACTCACTGGGAGGAAGAAGCACCTAACCCTGCTTGAATTAAAAATCCATCTTGGTTGAATCAATGGATACCAGAAGCTCGGGTACTTATAGAATACAAGTACGTAATGGGGTCCCATTTGAGGGAGAGAGAGGTTGACTGCCCCCACAGAAGAGACAAGTGAGCTGGACAGACAACTGGGAACATGTTTCTTGCAGTGCAGCATTTCAGTATTGTTATCTCAGATTGTCTTCGAACTTTAGGACGTTGTCATCACCGGAGGAGAGGAAATTCTGAAACGCAGTATGCAGTAACTTCTAACTGCAGCATGGTCTAAGACTGTCTCAGTTACCTCCAACTGACCAGGTAAAATGGGTTTATCTAGTGGTAAAGAATGCTCCTGCCAATGTAGGAGATGTAAGAAAGATGCTGTTTTGATCCCCAGGGACAGAGGAGCCTGACAGGCTACAGTCCATAGGGCTGCAAAGAGTTGGACAAGACTGAAGTGATGTAACATGCACACACATAGGACCGGATAAATACAAGCTGTGTCCAGAGAAATCTAGCCTTGCCCGATGGCAAGTACAAGGGAGGTACCGTCACAGTCTCTTTTGGAGAAAGTGCCTCGGAAGAGAAATACTACTGATATTAAAGTCCTTGAGCTGGGAGATTATTGTGCCCCCTTCCTTTCAGAGACTCAGAAAACCTGGCTGGGAACAAGTGGCTGAGGTGGCAGGACATGGGGCGACTATCTATGAGACTACATGGAGAGAATGAGCTTCTGTTCCTGTTCCAGTGATAGGTAATTAAGATGTCTACTGCAATTAGTATTAAGGAGTTACCTTTACTAGGCTCCAGCAGAGGAAATAAGGGCCAAAGACCAGATGATCAGGCTTACCTTTGGCAACCGCTGATTGAAAGTAATTCTGAGCTGCATCTATGATGGTGAAACCCTTATGACTAAGAAGAAGACACCGATGCAGAAATCCTTCTCTGGAAAAACTTTAAATACTTATCTCCTAGGAAACCAGTTCACTCCTCCTCGTTTTCTGTTCAGAAAGGCGGCCAGCTTTCCCTTTTCCCTTCCCCAATCCCATCCCCATTTCCTTCTTCAAAAGCTCACAGTTTATCAAAGCAAGCAAGCATCCTAGATTTATATGTATATATATATAAATCTGAATTGTATCCAGCTGTATTTAAAGCTGAATTGTATACAGCCAAGTTCCAACATCATTTTCAGATTCAGAATCCCTTTTAAAAAGATATTCGGGATATAAACTCACAGGCAGGTGCTGAATAATCACTTAGATATGACAAGGAAATCAGGCCTTGAATCAGAACACAGCTAGAATCTACCTATATAACCTTGTTTTCCATAGGGTAGAAGTTAGTAGTATCTCTATTATAAAGGACCTGGTTCCTTATATCTCTCATAAGCAATTTTAGTGGCGCTATGGCCTCAAGGCACAGTGCCTTATAGAAGCTTTCATCCACTCATTCATTCCATGTGAATCGAGCACCTATTAAAAGCGAAACACTAGGCAGGGTACTAGGGAGATAAAGGTTAAGAAAAACAAGGAACTCAAAGTGTCATAGACGAGGCAAGCACAGAAGTGAATATTGCATCTACTAAATAAAGACACAGCACAAAGCAGTGCTGGTACAAGAGAGGGTCAGTTCTATTAAGGATAATCTAGGAAACGTCACAAAAAGAAGAGCTCTTTGCATTGAGGGTCTTAAGCATAAATAGAATTTTGCCAAGAAAGCTACTGTGCGGGAGGGTAGGAAGACTTCCAGATCTGGGAAGGTATGAGAGATGAAACTCTAAGGAAGTAATTCGAGAAAATCAGCACCAAGGAAGACAGTGGAGTGCAGGGAAGTGACTGGAGTCAGGAAGGCTGTGTTTGGTCATGGCTGAGGGGAGACTGTACCAGATTGCCTGTGGTCCTCAGAACCATTCCCACTCCTCCTAAGCACTCTCCTGTATCTCAGGAGTTGGGAATCTGGGAGTACAGTTCCTGAATCTCTTGTCAGCAGTATTCCAGTTTCAAGTCCACTAGTTTAGAATGCTGCCTAATTTAAAAGATAGAATGAAGTCAAAGGCCACCATTCCTCCTCCAATAGTAGCACCAATGTGTGAGCTTCAGTAGATTTTAGGTTTTGTCAACATTCTGCTGCATGTTCAGTACACTTTGGCACGTCACACAGCCCTGAACTTCAGCAGTGGTTTTCTGAAGTCCTTAACCCAGGTGACAAAGGCTGCTTCCTCATCCCCGAAAGCTTGCTGTCACATTGTAGACCTACTGGTAAACTGCAGGGCCATCGACGACCTTCTCTGACCTACAGTCCAACAACTTTTCCAGTGTTTCACAAGCATCCTTTAGTGGTCTTAAATCCACCCTTGCTTAAAATACTTCATGTGGTTTCTATTTCCCTGATCCAAACCCTGACTGGGGCAGTTTAGTATGACCCTCATGGCTTCATGAAGAAAGAACTGAAAGAGAAAAGGACTAGGGCCAGGGAGATCAATAGATGGATTATTTCAACAATACAAAGGAGAGTTGATGAAACTCAAAATTATTAATAGGACAGTGGCAATAGATATAGAAGAGGAGAATGACTTTTAAAATATTCAGGATATATAACCACTTGGCTGGAGGAGTAAAATAAAAGGAGTTTAGGAGGCGCTCAGATTTCTGGTGTAGGTGATTGCACTAATGATACAGAAGACAGAATATAAGACAGGGAAGAGGGGGACGGGGATACTCGGCCAGCATTATAGACGATGAGTTCAGTTTAGAATGTATTAAATTTGTGGTCTGGATATTAAGTAGGCAGTTGGCTTAGTAAATCTGAGGGTGAGGGGACTGAGGCTGAAGTTATTCATTTTGAAGACTAGGAGCACAGAAATGGTCATTAAACCACGAGAGCAGGTAAAATTGATTAAGGGAAATGTGTAGCATGAAAAAAGTGGAAAGTTAAAAAAAAAAAAAAAGATCCCTGGAAAACATTAAAGGTTAAGAGCAAATACTAGAAGAGAATTTAGCAAAAGAGATCAAGAAGTAACCAAAAGAGATAGAATAATCCAGACAGTATGGTATTAAGCAGGAAGAGGTTATCTGAAATCATGGGTAAAGACATGAAGATGACATAAATGCTAACTGATGGAAGACATCCATTTAAAAACACAAGAATGATTCCAACTGACTACTCACATTCATTCAAGTGTCATTATTTATTGCTTTTCCACATGGGTGTGGTTTTATACAACGAGAATAAGAAAGGATGTTTTTGCAGCTTCACCTTTTCACTTGCTTTCGTCTCTTCTGCTATCTTCCTCCTCCATCCTAAAGGCAACTTTCCTTTTCTTCATTGTTTTATCTCCTCATTTCATTCCCTTCTTTCTCATGGAGCTTCCCTGATAGTTTAGGTAAAGAATCTTTTCTTCTCATGGTGAAGCCAATACATTTCTGCTTTTACAGATGAGTTCATATCTCATATCTCCCAGAAACCTAATCTGCATTTGTTTAGCCAGGAAATCTGAATCAAAGACTTGTGGCTCTGATGCCCATGCCAAGTTTGGATGTGGCCATTCACAGACTTATGGGTTCAAAACCTGTAAATAGATTTCTAGTGCTGTGTTGAAATCAGTTTAACTAGTCACAACCAGACTGCTTTTTAAATGAAATATAAGAGAGTAAAATGGAATGGAAAACACAAGCATATGTTACTGGTAGTGAAGATAAATATTATCTCATGGAACATTTGTGATAGGTTATGTGTATATTTCATCTTCAAGCACGGTATATGTGAAGAGTCACAAAGTAACAGCCCAGAGCAAAGCCTCATAAATGTAAGACAAAAGAGCTACAAGGAGGGCTGAGTCCTGTCTTAGTCTTAGTCTCTCTTTTACAGACAAGGTCCCAGGCGCCGGTAGTTTCTTTGGAAAGTAATCCTAGGAAACAAAAGGGAGGAAGTAGGGAAGAGAGAGGAAAGGAAGGTCAGAGCTCATAAAGTGTGTAACGTACTGGCTACCACTGTGGGCAGCCCATCTCCGTCTTTCTAGTAATCAGCTGAGGAACTGTCTCAGAACTGTGTGCCTCAGAACTGACCCACTTAGAGGGTTATTTTCAAGTATCTTTGATACTTATTTCTAACAGAGTCTGTAAGAGAACAGACTCTGTAAGATTTCAATACCTTTAGACCATGAAATTTTTTTTTAATCAAGGCGGGTTTTTTTCTATTTTTTTTTTTTAATGAAGGAAAATTGCTTTACAGAATTTTGTTGTTTTCTGTCAAACTTCAACATGAGTCAGCCATCAGTTCAATCAGTCAGTTCAGTCGCTCAGTCCTGTCCGACTCTTTGTGACCCCATGAATCGCAGCACACCAGGCCTCCCTATCCATCACCATCTNTTCCAGCTTGTGTTTCTTCCAGTCCAGCGTTTCTCATGATGTACTCTGCATATAAGTTAAATAAGCAGGGAGACAATATACAGCCTTGACGTACTCCTTTTCCTATTTGGAACCAGTCTGTTGTTCCATGTGCAGTTCTAACTGTTGCTTCCTGACCTGCATACAGATTTCTCAAGAGGCAGGTTAGGTGGTCTGGTATTCCCATCTCCTTCAGAATTTTCCACAGTTTATTGTGATCCACACAGTCAAAGGCTTTGGCATAGTCAATAAAGCAGAAATAGATGTTTTTCTGGAACTCTCTTGCTTTTTCCATGATCCAGCGGATGTTGGCAATTTGATCTCTGGTTCCTCTGCCTGTTCTAAAACCAGCTTGAACATCAGGGAGTTCACGGTTCACATATTGCTGAAGCCTGGCTTGGAGAATTTTGAACATTACTTTACTAGTGTGCGAGATGAGTGCAATTGTGCGGTAGTTTGAGCATTCTTTGGCATTGCCTTTCTTTGGAATTGGAATGAAAACAGCCATAGGTATACATATATCCTCTCCCTTCTGAACCTCTCTCCCATCTCCCAACCCATCCCACTGGTCTAGATTGACATAGAGCTCCTGTTTGAGCTTCCTGAGCCATAAGCAAATTCCCATTGGCTATCTATTTTACATATGGTAATATAAGTTTCCGTGTTACTGTTTCCATACATCTCAGCCTCTCCTCCCCTCTCCCCATGTCCATAAGTCTATTCTCTATGTCTGTTTCTCCACTGCTGCCCTGTAAATAAATTCTTCAGTTCCATTTTTCTAGATATCATATATATGCATTAGAATAAGATATTTATCTTTCTTTTTCTGATTTACTTCACTCTGTATAATAGGTTCTAGGTTCATCCACCTCATCAGAACTGACTCAAATGTGTTCCTTTTCATGACTGAGTAACATTCTGTTGTGTATATGTACCAGAACTTCTTTATCCATTCATCTGTCGGTAGACATCTAGGTTACTTCCATGTTCTAGCTATTGTAAATAGTACTGCAGTGAACAATGGGATTCACATGTCTCTTTCAATTTTGGTTTCCTCAGGGTATATGCTTAGGAGTGGGGTTGCTGGGTCATATGGTGGTTTTATTCCTAGTTTTTTAAGGAATCTCCATAACATCTTCAATAGTGGTTGTATCAATTTACATTCCCACCAGTAGAGCAAGACTCTGTAGAGCAAAAGCATTCCCTTTTCTTCACATCCTCTTCAGCATTTATTGTTTGTAGACTTTTTGACGAGGGCCATTCGGACCTGTGTGAGGTGATATCTCATTGTAGTTTTGATTTGCATTTCTCTAATAATGAGCAATGTTGAGCATCTTTTCATGTCTTCATTAGCCATCTGTATGTTTTCTTTGGAGAAATGTCTGTTTAGGTCTTTTTCCCACTTTTTGATTGGGTTGTTTATTTTTCTGGCATTGAGTTGTATGAGCTGCTTGTATATTTTGGAAATTAACCCTTTGTCAGTTGTTTCATTTGCTATTATTTTCTCCCATTCTGAGGGTTGTCTTCCCACCACGATGATAGTTTCCTTTGCTGTGCAAAAGCTTTTAAGTTTAATCAGGTCCCATTTGTTTACTTTTGTTTTCATTTCTTTAACTCTAGAAAGTGGGTCATAGAGGATCTTGCTTTGATTTATGTCATCGAGTGTTCTGCCTACACTTTCCTCTAAGAGTTTTATATTTTCTGGTTTTACATTTAGGTCTTTAATCCATTTTGAGTTTATCTTTGTGTCAGGTGTTAGGAAGTGTTCTAATTTCATTCTTATACATATAGTTGTCCAGTTTTCCCAGCACCATTTATTAAAGAGACTGTCTTTGCCCCATTGTATATTCTTGCCTCCTTTGTCAAAAATAAGGTACTCATAGGTGGATAGCTTAATTTCTGGGCTTTCTATCTTGTTCTATTGGTCTATATTTCTTTTTGTGTGTGTGTGCCAATACCATACTATCTTGATGACTATAGCTTTGTACTATAATCTGAAGTCAGGAAGGTTGATTCCTCCAGCTCCAATCTTCTTTCTCAAGACTGCTTTAGCTATTCA
This sequence comes from Oreotragus oreotragus, assembly GCA_006410675.1. NCBI lineage: Eukaryota > Metazoa > Chordata > Mammalia > Artiodactyla > Bovidae > Oreotragus > Oreotragus oreotragus. Next base: position 146,899 of record SJYX01004529.1, on the reverse strand, counting down.
GGGTCTTTTGTGTTTCCATATGAATTGTGAATTTTTTTTTCTAGTTCTGTGAAAAATGCCATTGGTAATTTGATACGGATCTCATTGAATCTGTAGATTGCATTTGGTAGTATAGTCATTTTCACAGGATTGATTCTTCTCACCCAAGAAAATGGAATATCTCTCCATGTGTTTATGTCATCTTTGATTTCTTTCATTAGTGTCTTATAATTTTCTATGTACAGTTCTTTTGTCTCCTTAGGTAAGTTTATTCCTAGATATTTAATTCTTTTTATTGCAATGGTGAATGGGATTGATTCCTTAATTTCTCTTTCTGATTTTTGATTGTTAGTATATAGAAATGCAAGTGATTTCTGTGTATTGATTTTGTAGCCTGCAACCTTGCTAAATTCACTGATTAGTTCTAATTATTTTCTGATACTATCTTTAGGGTTTTCTGTGTACAGCATCCTCAGAAGGCAATGGCACCCCACTCCAGTACTCTTGCCTGGAAAATTCCATGGATGGAAGAGCCTGGTAGGCTGCAGTCCATGGGGTCGCAAAGAGTTGGACATGACTGAACGACTTCACTTTCACTTTTCACTTTCATGCATGTTATCTGCAAACAGTAAGAGCTTTATTTCTTCTTTTCTGATCTGGATTCCTTTTATTTTTTTCTTCTCTGATTGCTGTAGCTAGGACTTCCAGAACTATGTTGAATAATAGTGGTGAAAGTGGACACCCTTGTCTTGTTCTGATCTTAGGGGGAATGCTTTCAGTTTTTCACCATTAAGAATAATGTTTGCTGTAAGCTTATCATATATGGCCTTTACTATGTTGAGATAGGTTCCTTCTATGTCCATTTTTTGAAAAGTTTTAATTATAAATGGGTGCTGACATTTGTCAAAAGCTTTTTGTGCTTCTGTTGAGATGATCATATGGTTTTCATCTTTCAGTTTGTTAATATGGTGTATCACATTGATTGATTTGCATATATTGAAGAATCCTTGCATTCCTGGAATAAACCCAACTTGATCATGATGTATGAGCTTTTTGATGTGTTGCTGAATTCTGTTTGCTAAAATTTTCTTGAGGATTTTTGCATCTATGTTCATCAGTGATATTGGCCTGTAGTTTTCTTTTCAGGGGTTGTCTTTGTCTGGTTTTGGTATTAGGGTTATGATGGCTTCATAGAATGAGTTTGGAAGTGTTCCTTTCTCTGCAATTTTTTGAAAGAGTTATACAAGGACAGGCATTAGCTCATCACTAAACGTTTGATAGAATTCTCCTGTGAAGTCATCAGGTCTTGGGCTTTTGTTTTTTGGGAGATTTTTGATCACAGCTTCAATTTCAGTGCTTGTAATTGGGTTGTTCATAATTTCTATTTCTTCCTGGTTCAGTCTTGGAAGATTGAACTTTTCTAAGAATCTATCCACTACATCCAGGTTATCCATTTTATTGCCATATAGTTGTTCATAATAGTCTCTTATGATCTTTTGTATTTCTGCATTGTCTGTTGTAACTGCTCCTTTTTCATTTCTAATTTTGTTGATTTGATTCATCTTTTTTTCTTGATGAGTTTGGCTAAAAGCTTGTCAATTTTGTTCAGATTCTCAAAGAACCAGCTTTTAGTTTTATTAATCTTTACTATTGTTTCTTTCATTTCTTTTACATTTATTTCTGCTCCGATCTTTATGATTTCTTTCCTTCTACTAATTTTGGGTATTTTTTGTTGTTTGCCATATAGTTGTTCATAATAGTCTCTTATGATCTTTTGTATTTCTGCATTGTCTGTTGTAACTGCTCCTTTTTCATTTCTAATTTTGTTGATTTGATTCATCTTTTTTTCTTGATGAGTTTGGCTAAAAGCTTGTCAATTTTGTTCAGATTCTCAAAGAACCAGCTTTTAGTTTTATTAATCTTTACTATTGTTTCTTTCATTTCTTTTACATTTATTTCTGCTCCGATCTTTATGATTTCTTTCCTTCTACTAATTTTGGGTATTTTTTGTTGTTGTTCTTATTTTTCCAGTTGTTTTAGGTGTAAAGTTAGGTTGTCTATTCGATGTTTTTCTTGTTTCTTGAGATAGGATTGTACTGCTATAAACTTCCCTTTTAGAACTGCTTTTGCTGCATCCCATAGGTTTTGAGTTGTCGTGTTTTCATTGGCATTTGTTTCTAGAAATTTTTTGATTTCCCTTTTGATTTCTCCAGTAACCTGTTGGTTATTTAGAAATGTGATGTTTAATCTCCATGTGTTTGTGTTTCTTAGTTTTTTTCTTATAATTGATATCTAGTCTCATAGCATTGTGGTCAGAGAAGATGCCTGATACAATTTCAATTTTCTTAAATTTACTGAGATTTGATTTGTGACCCGAGATGTGGTCTGTTTTGGAGAATGTTCCATGTGCACTTGAGAAGAAGATATATTTTTCTGCATTTGGATGGAATGTCCTGAAGATATCAATGAGATCCATCTCATCTAATGTATCACTTAAGACTTGTGTTTCCTTAGTAATTTTCTGTGTTGATGATTTGTCCATTGGTGTGAGTGGGGTGTTAAAGCCTCCTACTATTATTCTGTTACTGTCAATTTCTCCTTTTATGTCTGTTAGTGTTTGTCTTATGTATTGAGGTGCTCCTATGTTGGGTGCATAGATATTTATGATTATTATGTATTCCTCTTGGATTGATCCCTTGGTCATTTTATAGTGTCCTTCCTTATCTCATGTAATAATCTTTATTTCAAGGTCTATTTTGTCTGACATGAGTATTGCTACTCCAGCTTTCTTTGGCTTCCCATTTGCATGGCATATATTTTTCCATCCTCTCACTTTCAGTCTATATGGGTCTTTAGGTCTGAAGTGGGTTTCTTACAGACAGCGTATATATGGGTATAGTGTCCTTCCTTATCTCATGTAATAATCTTTATTTCAAGGTCTATTTTGTCTGACATGAGTATTGCTACTCCAGCTTTCTTTGGCTTCCCATTTGCATGGCATATATTTTTCCATCCTCTCACTTTCAGTCTATATGGGTCTTTAGGTCTGAAGTGGGTTTCTTACAGACAGCATATATATGGGTCTTGTTTTTATATCCTTCAGTCAGTCTGTGTCTTTTGATTGGAGCATTTAATCCATGTACATTTAAAGCAATTATTGATACACATGTTCTTGTTGCCATTTTCTTAATTTTTGGGTTAACTTTGTAGATCTTTTTTCTTCTCTTGTATTTCTTGACTATATAAGTCCCTTTGACATTTGTTGTAAAGCTGGTTTGGTGGTACTGAATTCTCTTAACTTTTGCTTGTCTGAAAAACTTTTTATTTCTCCATCAATTTTGAATGAGATCCTTACTGGATACAGTAATCTTGGTTGTACATTTTTCCCTTTCAGTACTTTAAATATATCCTGCCATTCCCTCTGGCCTGCAGAGTTTCTGCTGAAAGATCAGCTATTAAATGTATGGGGTTTCCCTTGTATGTTACTTGTTGCTTCTCCCTTGCTGCTTTTAATATTCTTTCTTTGTGTTTAGCCTTTGTTAGTTTGATTAGTATGTGTCTTGGCGTGTTTCTCCTTGGGTGTATCCTGTAGGAGACTCTTTGTGCCTCTTGGACTTGATTGATTTCCAAGTTGGGGAAATTTTCAACTATAATCTCTTCAAAAATTTTCTCATATCCTTTCTTTTTCTCTTCTTCTGGGACTCCTATACTTTGAATGTTGGTGTGTTTGATATTGTCCCAGAGGTCTCTGAGGGTATCCTCAGTTCTTTTCATTCTTTTTACTTTATTCTGCTCTTCAGAAGTTATTTCCACCTTTTTATCTTCCAGCTCACTGATTCATTCTTCTTCTTCAGATATTTGGCTATTGATTCCTTCTAGAGTATTTTTAATTTCAGTAATTATGTTGTTTGTCTCTGTATGTTCATTCTTTGATTCTTCTAGGTCTTTGTTAATTGGTTCTTGCATTTTCTCCATTTTGTTTTCAAGCTTTTTGATCATCTTTACTATCATTATTCTAAATTTTTTTTCAGGTAGTTTGCCTATTTCCTCTTCATTTATTTGACTTCTGTGTTTCTACTTTGTTCCTTCATTTGTGTAGTATTTCTCTGCCTTTTCATTATTATTTTTTCTTAACTTATTGTGCTTGAGGTTCTTTTCCCAGGCTTCAAGGTTGAACTCTTTCTTCCTTTTGGTTTCTGCCCTCTTAAAATTGGTCCACTGATTTGTGTAAGCTTCATGTAGAGTGAGATTTGTGCTGAGTTTTTGTTTTTTTGTTTTTCCTCTGTTGAGCAAGGCTGAGAAAGGTGGTGATCCTGTCTGCTGATGATTGTGTTTGTGTTTTTGTTTTGTTTGTTGTTTAGATGAGGTGTCCTGCACAGGGTGCTACTGGTGGTTGGGTGATGTCAAGGCTTGTATTCAAGTGGTTTCCTTTGTGTGAGTTCTCACCATTTGGTATTCCCTAGGGTCAGTTCTCTGGTAGTCTTGGCTCTTGGAGTCAAGACTCAAGGCTCCAAAGGCTCAGGGCTTGATGTCTGAGGTTTCTTCACCTTAATAATACAGGTGGGCAGAACAATAACCGCAGTGTGAGCCCCCAGGGAGCAGGGTTCCTCAAATGTGATGCAGAATGAAGCAGGTCAGCTTATTGTGAAATGCCTGCTTGCACCAGAACAGCTGATATCCACAATCTCTCTACTGTGGAAGGAGAAATTTTGCTGGAAATCAACATGGAAGGAAATTTTTCCCATTGGAGCAGATCTCAAATTAGACCATGAAATTTTTGCACCTTGTTTTATGTCCTTAGGTATGTTCCAGTGTCTCCTGGTTTATAGTCTATGGGAACTTGAAAAGAATTTGTATCCTGNCGACCTGCATACAGATTTCTCAAGAGGCAGGTTAGGTGGTCTGGTATTCCCATCTCCTTCAGAATTTTCCACAGTTTATTGTGATCCACACAGTCAAAGGCTTGGGCATAGTCAATAAAGCAGAAATAGATATTTTTCTGGAACTCTCTTGCTTTTTCCATGATCCAGCGGATGTTGGCAATCTGATCTCTGGTTCCTCTGCCTTTTCTAAAACCAGCTTGAACATCCGGGAGTTCATGGTTCACATATTGCTGAAGCCTGGCTTGGAGAATTTTGAGCATTACTTTACTAGCATGTGAGATGAGTGCAAATGTGTGGTAGTTTGAGCATTCTTTGGCATTGCCTTTCTTTGGAATTGCACACATAGGACTTATTATTCCCTGGGCATCCCTATTTCTCTAAAGTGTCCCAGGCATCGCTGCTTCAGGTTTCTTTTTCCTTCACCTCCACATCGAATCCATCACCAAAGCCATGCAGTCTACCTTCAAAATACATGCTGACTTTAATCCCTTTTCTTCACCAACACCACTCTAATCCCAAGTCAACTTTATTTTTTAAAACCTTAACTTCCCACTGCACTAAGAAGAAAATCTAAACCCATCGACATGATCTAAAGGGAAAAACACTGGGTCCCCACCTTCCTCTTGACCTCAGGTGGTACCACAGCACAACCCAACACCACCCCTCAGTCCAGCAGACCAGATGCATGTCTCCCCGAGGGCTGCTGTCCTGCTGCAGCATCTCCGTGAAGGCTGCCTCACTCGGGTCTCACCTTAAGGACCCTCCGCAGCACTCTGGCCTTCCCCTCCTCCCACCTCAACACTCACCGCTGAGCGGACGCTCACATTGGTCTGCTCTGCATCCTCAAAGAACTGAGCACTCGGAAGCGAGCTGGTCTGGCCTCAGAGAACGTCCGCGGCCTGAGAGCAGTGGCCTCACTGGTTTTCAGCATCAGTCTCCAGAGCCCACAACTGCCAGGTCTGTATTAAGTACTTAGTAAATACTACGTGCATGAATACATTTAAGGTGTAGTAAGAACACAAAGTTCTAAGGTACAAGTATCTGCATCTGAGAGGAGGAATGAGGCAACAGGAAAGCGTTCAACCCATAGCTTTGGTGATAATGTCAGGCCATAAAGAGATTAATCACTGATGGATGGAAGGAAGAAATGAATTTTAGCTACCAAAACAAATATTTTTATGCCATATCTTAACTAATTTTATATACTGTATAAAATAAAGAATATTTTTTCATGTTAATGGCTATTTCTTATTTTTTTTGTTATTGTTAGTACACTTTAGCTCAGTGGTAAAGAATCTGCCTGCAATGCAGGAAACACAGGAGATGTGGGTTTGATCCCTGGGTCGGGAAGGAAGAGGAAGAAATGGCAAGCCACTCCAGTATTCTTGCCTGGAGAAGTCCATGCACAGAGGAACCTGGAAGGCCAAGTCCATGAGGTCATAAAGAGTCGGACGTGACTGGGCATGCACACTTTGTATGTTTCATGAGCCAACGTTATTGGCCAACTACACAAGGCACTGTAATAGAACACTTTCAGCTATTCTTTACAGTTTTTTTTTTTTTTTTTTAATCTGTGAAGTTAATTATTACACTGAAAAACTAGAAACAACGAAATTATCTGGCAAAAAGCATTCATAGTGCCAGGAGCTGAAAAAGAGGTCAATGGAAAACACTTCAGACATTATCACAATATACCCTTGACCAAAGGAAGGCAGAAATAACTAGGAAGGTAAAGCAGACAAAATAGAGAAAGTATGGTTGACTGCCTGCCTAGTGTCCTCAGCTCCTAAACCCAATGCCAGCAGTCCTTGACATCTCCAGTTTCCAAACAACTGTACCTGATAAGTAGGTTCCTAATCAGTTTAGAGGCTTCAACATCCAAGGTGGAAACTGAGAAACTCAGATGACAGACATATTCATTTAGGAATAAGAAATGCACTTTATAAAACTTAGGCCACAACATAATTCTTCATGGAAAACAACAACTTGCACATTTTAATAAGGACGAAAGAGATTAAAGATGCTGTGGCACACTTTTACCCTGAGACACCTAAATTCACAGCTACGGCATGAAGTCTGAAACTAGTTCTTAAATACTAATGTTTAAATATTCTTGTCTTTTACTAAGCATCTCAAGAGAATTCATTAATAATTTTTTAGAGAAAATACTCTTTATAGTTTACCAGACATAGTTCTTTACTAAGCATCTCAAGAGAATTCATTAATAATTTTTTAGAGAAAATACTCTTTACAGTTTACCAGACATAGTTCTTTGAAAGTCTCTTCAGTTCTCGTTTAACTATTAGCACAGGCCAGCTTCAAATGACAGCTCTTAGGAAATTCACTAGTCCCCCAGCCAGTGCTCCAAAAAAAAGACAAGACAAAAAGGGAAACATAGAATATTTTAAAACATCAACATATATATATATATATATATATATATATATATATGTAGATCAAAGTATTGGGGGAAAACTGTTATATTATCTAAGCTTTTGACTGGCTAAAAATAAACATAACTAGACAGAGACAACTATTAATAAGTAAATGAAAAGTAAGAAACAAATGAGTCAATTCCTAGGCAGGTTGATAAGAAGTCTGGGGTCCCTGAGGAGGAGAAAGGGGTCTAGGGCTCTCAAAGTAGAAATAGGTGTCTGGAATTCTCAAAGAGGAAGAAAGGACAAACATCTTTTTTTTCCTCTACATTTCTTAGTCTTAGTCACATAAAGCATTTTTTTTTCTTGAAGCCCAGAACTGATGATTACACAACAAACAACTCAGTTTAAACTCTGTACTGAGAATTATAAACAATGTATCCTGCTTGAGGACAGTTTCTCCTTCCTAAAAACCTTCTGGCTAATCCTGTTATCTTAAAATGTAAATGGTGGGAGTGGGTCTAGTAAGACCTTTACAACCTTGGACATTCTTTTGATTTATTGTAATAACTAATTAAAAAACATATAGCTCCCTTGCTAACACTAGTGAGGGGGGCATTCTCATCCCCCTTCTGAGGTCTGTGTCAGACCTTTCTCTGTTCCTTTTCATACCTTAATAAAACTCTGCTACACAAAAGCTCTTGAGTGATCAAGCCTGGTCCCTCTTCCCAAAGCTAAATCTTCTTTGGAGATCATGAATCCAACACTGTTCACCGTAAGCCATCACCTTGGGGGCTGGTCCAAGGTAAGAACAGAGAGCTGTCTCTCTGCTTTCTCAATAAACAAGTTTTCTGCTTTACTAACTCTACGGTGTGCTTGTGTGAATGGATGATACGCCCTGCATGAAGCAAGCACTGAGCCCTGCTCTGCAGTTTCACGGTCTCGTAACGACTGAAGGCAGCCCCAAAAAGGGGAATCTTATCAGGGGTTTATATTTATACTGACCTGCCAATGCCAAGAAACACCCAATCTCCCTGCAAGTGGAGCAGCCAGAAATGGGTGAAGCATGTGGACACAATTTTCCCTTCTCAGCCACCTTTTCATGGTCTCTTTGACCATTTCCTAAGTGTGTGGGGAATTAGAGCTATTAACATAATCTGTCTGATCATAGACTTTCAAGGGACTTGTGATCCATGCTGTTACTATGTACTTTTACTTAGACCCCAAGTATGGAAGCGCCTAGCCTTGCCAGGAGCCAGAAGTTCTAAGAGCACGTTTGGGAGCGAGGTGGAGCTCCAGATCCAGGAATGTCTCTCAGTCTAGAAGGCACTCTCTTGGCTGCCGGCCTGAGGAGCCAGCGACCTGAAAGTGAGTCTCTGTCATGGCTGTGTCTCCTGTCTATGGGGAGAGAAGCCCTGCTGGTGACCATGAGGCTTTCGAGGACACAGATCGGGAATTGCAAGATGTGGCTAGACTGGAATTACAATGGGCTTCTTTTGGTAGCATGAGCTCTTAGCAGACCAGAGAAGGCTCTCTGATGACTTTTGTCTCAACTCCCTAGATAATCCTTTTGTGGAATCTGTGGACATGAACTGGAAGGATCAGCCCTAATGGCTTGAGGGCAAAAACCACTTTTTCCTCGCTGGCTGACCCTTTTGCTATCACACATGCTGGCGTGGTGACACTCAGGAGGGACATCTTGGTGGCTGTTCTTCCCTTTATGACTCACTTCTTCTACTGCAGTCAGCACTGTACTCAGGAACGTGCCCGGGCACACGTAAGACGGAGGCTTCCCCTGGTACTACTAGCTTGGGAACATTCCAGGAACTACTCTGGCAAGTCAAACAAATGTCTTGGTGGTAAGAAACTGGAAATCAGTCTGGGATGCTATCAGGCCTACCCCTGGGGCACCTCCACCCCGCCTGGGTGGTACAACTGGGAGGGACGAGTAAGATGTCTGTGTTGATAAGGTATAGACTAAGTCTGACCAGAAAAGGAAAACTTTGGTGGCGAGTCTGTCTACACCCCCGTCGAGAGCAGGAAGAGATACTTCTGGTGGAAAGAAGCCGTGGCTGTGGATGCCACTTTTTTTCTCTCACAGATGGGAGCTAACCGTTCCAGAACCACTCCTTTACAATGTATTTTAAAAAACTGGGACAAGTTTGATACCCAGAGTTTAGAGACACGCCTGATCTTCTTCTGTGATATTGAATGGCCATAGTATGCTTTAGAAAATGGGGAAACACTGGCCTGTTAAAAGGTCTCTCAATTACGATACTGTTTTACAACTAGACCAGTTCCGTAGAAGACAAAAGAAATGGGCAGAAGTGCCATACGTGTTGCTCTTTGTCTCTCTCAAGACATGCCAGACTTATGTCGTAAGGGTGCAGACTTGGGTGTGAAACCTTCAGCTCCCTCCTATCCTCCTACTTTGCCCCTGTATCTGGGGCTCCCAAATGAACTATGCTCAAGTCTCAAGGCTGAGGATCAGGGCACCTTCCAGGAGGGTCTGCCTCAGTCTAGGAAGAATTTCGAACAGTCCCAATGTGGTTGAGACTATTTAGAGGGTATGTCTTAGGAGAGACACTGACTCCTGACTTGAGAGCTCAAGTTCTGGGGGAAGCTATTGCTTTTGGAGATAAATGGCTTGAACATGAGACAAGGGGGAAAAGCGAACATGAAATAGCTGTCCTCCCTATTGCGAGTCAAGCAGTTTCCGTAACTGTGCCAGACTGAGGCTATAACACGGCTAAAGGAAAGTAGGATCAGAGTCTTTGCAAGAAGTAACCTTTAAGGACTCAAGCGACAGCACACTAAGACTAAACTATGCTAAGTTGGCTGACATAGAACAGGGAGAGAAGGAAACTCCTAGTAATTCCCAGATAGAGTATGGGAGGCTCTCCACAAGTTTACTGACAATGATCCTGAAAGTGGAGAGGGAGGAAAGATCTTAAAAGATTTATCACTCATTCAGCTCCAGATATCCACCATAAGTTACAAAAACAGGCGTTTGGAACACATCAGTCTAAAAATTTTAAACTGAGCAGCTGGCTCAGATGGTATATTATGGTAGAGAATATGAGGAAAATATGAGGCAAAAAAAAAATACTAGAGAAAGACTGAAGCCCCAGTATGACTGTTAGACCTGCTCTGAAACAGCCTGAGAAGAATGCCCAGAGGGACCCAGGTGAAAAGGGATGGGTTTGCTATTACCGGGGAAAGGAGGGGCACTTCAAGTGGGACTGCCGTCAGGCCTCTAAGTCACCCCAGCTCCATGTTCGGTCTGCAAGGGAGCACACTGGAGGAGAGACTGCCCCAGAGGCACAGGTTTCAGGGGTCCGACCCTCAAGACAATCAGGACTGAAGGTGCCCATGGGTCCCACATAAGCTCCTGTCCTAATTACACCTGAGGAACCCCAGGTACTAATAACTGTGGGGGTCAACCCATTGATCTCTTTTGGACACTGGGGCAACTTTCTGCTCACTAAAGCCCCTGGTCCACTTTCCTCCCAATCCACTACCGTAATGGGGCTGTCTGGACAAGCCAAACGCTATTATTTCAGTCATCCTTTAAGCTGAAACTGGGACTCTGTGCTATTTTCTCACATGTTTCTGATCATGCCAGAGTCTCCCCCACCCCTTCTGGGGAGGGATATACTGAACAAGGTCCAGGCTTCTGATTTCATGAATATGGAACCTGCTCTTATAACTGAATAAAATGTAAATCCTGAAGTGTCGGTTAATGGAAAAACTGTGGGTCAAGCACAAAATGCTGTTCCTGTCGGTATCAAACTCAAAGACCCTCACCTATCTCCAAACAAAAAGCAGTATCCATTAAAACCTGAGGTTAAGAAAGGATTAAAACCCATCACTGAAAATTTAGAGGAACAAGGACTATTAATCCCCTGTAACAGTCCATGCAGCACTCCTACTGTGGGTGTAAGAAAAAGTCAAATGATAAATGGAGACTTGTTCAAGATATACAAATAGTAAACGCCTAATCCCGATACTTCATTGTCTGAAATTTCTGACTGAACCAAATATTTTTCAGTCATTGATCTGAAGTTTGCTTTCGAGAATTGAATTTATACTAAATCATCCTCTGCCTGAGGATTCTTAGGCATTACAGGCTATTGCCTCATTTTGATTCTGGTTTATGGGGAACTTGTCCAGCCTTTATATACACTTCTGAGACTCAGCAAGCCCAAACCGACAAGCTGGTTTGGTCCCGAGACTCAAAGGGCTTTTAAGGCTCTTCAAACTGCTCTCTTGCAGGCTCCCGCTTTGAGTTTGCCCACAGAATCTGAGTTTAGTTTGTTTGTTACTGCAAAAAGGCTATGGCCACACTGCTTAAGAGTAATTGCTACTACTGTTTAGCTAATGCCTAAAGCTCCTAAGTTTACTAATGGGCAAAATCTTAATGCACTGACTTCTCATGATGTAAGTGGGATCTTAGACTCTAAAGTTCAGAGCAACAAGGGCTCCATCTTTAAAGCTGCTGTAACTCAAGGAGTGTCAAAAGCTCTAGGAACAGAGCATCACTTACACTGTTCCTGGAGACCCTCATCTTCAGTAAAGGTTGAAAAGACTAATGACATTATTAAGAGGCATCTTGGTAAGCTAACTCAGGAAACACAGGACAGTTGGTTTAGTTTTACCCATACCTTTAAAAATGAGGGTATGACCTGCCCCCCAAAAAATGGGATCACCTCAATGACAGATTGGTTTTGCACAGAGATATTGTCATAGATCCTAAAGCCTTAGAACTAACTATGTGACTCAGCTTTCAGCCTTTTCAACAGACATTACCAGGAGGTTAACTCCTGATCCAGCCTTTGAGTCAAACAAGCCAGTGTTTGAGCCAGGAACAGACATGGGTCTGAGAATCTATGTGGGCTTACTTCTGCTGACTCCAGAAGTCCTGAGTCTGCTATTTGACCCTCAAGATAACGCCTTCCTGTGCTGGGCTCATTCCTACACTGCATTCCATAATACTAGAATCAAAACTGCTGGCTCTGTGGAGCACGCCCCCTTCTCATCAATTAAAGACTTCCCATGGTGGGTTTCTCCACTTCAAAGAAAAGACTTTCTTCAACTCTGCGATGACAACCGGCAATCCTAAGATGGACTGGTATAACATACTGTACCTTAACTATGGACATAATGTAACTTTTAATTTTGATTAGGTTTTAACTTGGTTTAATGACTATTTTGCCTTACATCTGTAACTGTAAAATGTGGTTTGTTTCTAACCGTCTGAAAGCTTTTAAGTTACAAATGGTTGTCCAGGCTCCTATGAGTGCCACAGCCTCCTCCAACTATTACTTGAGGCCCCCAGATCAGAGACCCTCCATATGAGGGTTTAGCAGAATATGTTGCTGCAACAATTTAGGGACTATGCCCCTAAACATCAGGAAGTAGTTAACGCAATGAAAACAATGACCCTTTCCCTTGGCAAAATAATTCTCCTAAAAGAAAAGGAGGGAATGAAAGGAGGGAATTCCTAGGCAGGCTGATAAGAAGTCTGGGGTCCCCGAGGAGGAGAAAGGAGTCGAAGGATCTCAAAGTGGAAATAGAGGGTCTGGAATTCTCAAGGAGGAGGAAAGGACAAACATCTTTTTTTGTCTACATTCCTCAGTCACATAAAACATTTTTTTCTTTAAGCCCAGAACTGATGATTACATAACAAACAACTCACTTTAAACTCTGTACCAAGGATTATAAAACAATAATGTATCCTGCTTGAGGACAGTTTCTCCTTCCTGAAAACCTTCTGGCTAATCCTGTTCTCTTAAAATGTAAGTTATAGGAGTGGGTCTAGTAAGATCTTTACCACCTTGAAACATTCTTTTTATAGTAATAACCAATTTAAAAAGTATACAACTCCCTTGCTAACACTAGCGAGGGGGGCACTCTCATCCCCCTTCTGAGGTCTGCGACAGAAGCTTTCTCTGTCTCTTTTTATACTTTAATAAAACTCTGCTGCACAAAAGCTCTTGAGTGATCAAGCCTGGTTCCTGGTCCCGAAGCTAAGTCTTCTTTGGAGCTCACGAATCCAACACCATTCACCGTAAGCTATCACAAAGGCCATACAATTGCTGAATGAATGCCTCGATAATGAAAGTTTTTTAAAAAGAGAGGAAAAATCTTAACATGGAATTTTTCCCTTGTAATTATTGGTGCCACATTTAGATTTTTGTGGTTGCGACTCCATGAACTGCAGCACTGGCTTCCCTGCCCTTCACTCTCTCCCAGAGTTTGCTCAAACTCATGCCCACTGAGGTCAGTGATACTGTCTAACCATCTCATCCTCTGTCACCCCCCTCCTTTTGCCTTCAATCTTTTCCAGTATCAGGGTCTTTTCCAATGAGTTGACTCTTCATATCAAGTGGCCAAAGTACTGGAGCTTCAGTATCAGCATCATCAGTCCTCCCAATGAATATTCAGGGTTGATTTTCTTTAGGATTGACTAGTTTGATCTCTTTGCTGTCCAAAGGACTCTCAAGAGTCTTCTCCAGCACCACAATTTGAAACTATCACTTATTTAATGATCAGATTTCTTCATGGTCCAACTCTCCTATCTGTATATAACTACTGGAAAAACCATAGCTTTGACGATAGACCTTTGTCAACAGTGATATCTCTACTTTTTAATATGCTGTCTAGCTTTGTCCTTCCAAGAATCAAGCATCTTTTAATCTTATGGCTGCATTCACCATCCAAATTGATTTTGGAGCCCAAGAAAATAAAATCTGTCACTATTTTCACTTTTTCCCCCATCTATTTGCCAAAAAGTGATGGGACTGGATGTCATGATTTTAGTTTTTTGAATGTTGAGTTTTAAGCCATTTTGTTCACTTTCTCTTTCACCCTCATAAGAGGCTCTTTAGTTCCTCTTCACTTTCTGCCATTAGAGTGGTATCATCTGCATTATCTGAGGTTGTTGATATTTCTCCTGGCAATCTTTATTCCACCTTGTGGTTCATCCAGCCCAACATTTCACATAATGTATTGTGCACAGAAGTTAAATAAGCAAGGGTGACAATATACATACGGCCTTATCATACTCCTTTCCCAATTCTGAACAAGTCCACTGTTCCATGTCTGTTCTTAACTGTTGTTTCTTGACCTGCATGAAGGTTTCTTGGGATTCTCTTGGGATTCAAGTAGATTTAACAAACATAAAATAAGCACACTAACTACAGTTATACATTTTCTTCTCTAATGAAGCATTTAATAGAATAAATGTCATAAGTCTTAATGGGAAATACTTTTGTTTTTTTAGGCAGGTGAATTCCTAAAGTCTTATTTAAACAAGTATAATGTAATCTCACAAATTAAAAATAAATAAAACAAAAAACCAGTATCCAAAAAGTGATTACTAAACTAAGTGTGGTCCCAGAACAACTACATGATCTAAGGGAAAGCTCATAATTTAATTAAAATACTTTAGAAATTTCCAGATGAAAATGTAATTCCAAAAAATCTAAACAAACCAAATATTCTAAATTTAAAAATAAAAAAAAACTCTACTGCTCAAACAATAATTATATACTGCATATAGGAAATCCCAGTAACAGCATATTCAAACCCCAGATCTGAGATGGGTTATGTCACCTCTCTGACCTTTGGCTTCCTGCCTATCTCTATGAAAATGGAGATAACACTATCTACCTCATTGGGTTGTTGGGACATTAAGATATGTAAACCATTTAGGAGAGGGTCTGACACACCAAGTACTCTATGGACACTAGTTACTATCTCTCTATAGCATGCAGCACATACTAAGAGCTCAATTAATACTTGCTAAATGAATGACTAACCTATAGAAAAGAAATGCAGTTTTCACAGCGATTGGAATCTAGCCAAACCTAACTCAAAAAAATTACGAAATCCTATTGGCCCAATTCGGGAAGTTATTTTGGAACCATGCATTACTGAGATAATTAAAATGACATTTCATTCAAATATTTTAGTACCTACTACGTGTCAGACACTAGGCACCTAGAAACAAACAAGATACACTTTCTATCTCAGAGTTTACACTAAATAAGAAATGTAAAAGTAATCTGAATAATTGAAAAGGGACTCAGAAGCCTTCTAGTCTAACACCATGCATTTTAAATATAAGGAACATGAAGTCCAGAAAAGTTCAGTTTGGCCAAAGACACGAACTAGGTAGTGAGGAGCCAAGACTAGAACTCGGGTCTGATCCTCTGCAGCTTGCATTGCAGTGACTCGGGGTCTTCAACATGACATAGAGATGAAGACCATAATCTGCCACTAACAAAGGTCCTTCTATTCAGTTCAGTTCAGTCGCTCAGTCGTGTCTGACTCTTTGCGACCCCATGAATCACAGCACGCCAGGCCTCCCTGTCCATCACCAAATACCGGAGTTCACTCAGACTCACGTCCATTGAGTCCGTGATGCCATCCAGCCATCTCATCCTTTGTCGTCCCCTTCTCCTCCTGCCCCCAATCCCTCTCAGCATCAGAGTCTTCTCCAATGAGTCAACTCTTCGCATGAGGTGGTCAAAGTACTGGAGTTTCAGCTTTACCATCATTCCTTCCAAAGAAATCCCAGGGTTGATCTCCTTCAGAACGGACTGGTTGGATCTCCTTGCAGTCCAAGGGACTCTCAAGAGTCTTCTCCAACACCACAGTTCAAAAGCACCAATTCTTCGGCGCTCAGCCTTCTTCACAGT